>OY283142.1:24416725-25016725 GCA_958299785.1 Medicago lupulina | reverse complement strand
CAAACTAATTTTGTCATATTTTCGTACTTATAAAAAGTTTATTCACGTGCCTAGGGTTTGAATATTAATTATACTTAAGGAATATTGATATTTTAAAAATAAAAGCCGTTAATTATATTAAAAAATTTATTCATAAAAACGATGTTAATATTTTATTTCGACTAAATTATAAATTCATAATAATTAAGTTGATAATGCTAGACAGCTGGGAGTACAAACTCGTTTGATTTTTACAAACTCTTTGTTGGTTCCCATTATGTTACATAACATATGGCATAATGCTAGACGGCTGGGAGTACAAGTTATTTCTTCTCATATTTTCCGCGAAGGAAACTGCTGTGCGGATAAATTGGCTTATTTGGGGCACTCCATTGTTGGTGCAATTTGGTTGGACAATCTTCCTACTGATTTGTGGCTAGATTTCTTTCGAGATAGATGTGGTCTACCTAATTGTAGACTCCCTTGATTTATTTTCGACGGTCTATGTTGTTTTTGCCGTTTTCTTTTCTGTTTCTGGAGGGTTTTGGTCTAGTCCCCCCTCCTTTTGTAATTATTTTTTTCCCTTTTTTAATAATAATTTTTGTGAGTTTAGCGGCATGGGATGGAGGTGTCTCGGGGTGCCAACCTAGTTGGGATGTCGACGATGCCTCTTGATGCATGTCCACTCTCCTTGTTTATCAAAAAAATAATGCTACTTCGTATAAAATGTTCAAGATTATTTTATAAAGTATTAGTTACAAATGGGGTCGAGTCTAGTTGATTAGCTTATTGGTGGAAGAGCATAGGATTATTCAAACCTTTCATGCTTTCGAACCTTTCATTCTTCTTAAGGTCCAACTGGTTTAATAGAGAGGAGATATTTTAATGGAGGAAAGGAAAAGAATGAAGGATATTTTAATTAAATATATGTTTGGTTTAAAAGAGAGAAGATAAGAGAAGGGAATGATGTGGGAAATCTTAACTAAATACATGCTTGATTCATAAGAAAATATGAGTTTTTAAAAGTAAATTAACTTTTTACCCTTAAAGTGTAAATTTAATCTAACCTCCTCATCTCCAACGTTTCTACCTCGCATGTTCCATCCCTCGTCCAACTGTCCTCTCTTCCTTCTCTCCTGCCTATCTTGCTTCTCTTCCATCACACAGCCGTCCTTTCAACTTCTTTTGATCATGTTATCCGTTTTTTTTAATATTTTCTTTATAAATGATTCCAAAACGTGGATTTTAATTTCACTCTTATTTCAAAAGACAGTTGCTACTTATTATGAAATTTGTGGTGGTCTCTTCAATTGTCTAAAATGTGTGGTGCTCTCTTCAATTGTCTCGGTCCATTCCAATTTGAGGAACTTGCAGATCTTAGTTTACCAATCAACAATCATATATCGTTAATCGGCAACGGTAAAAAACAAAATAGATAGGCGTTGTTGTATAGTTAAGTCATAGATGGAACAAAGATATGTTGCTTACGGTCTTTTCCTACAATGCAACCATTCCTTATATCTGCCAAACTTGTCAAATTATGGGCAGCCTTTAAAAAAAAGGATCCATGATGGAATTCAAAATATAACGTATTTATTTCACATTTAAAATGGTTGATTGTACTCAAATTCAAAATATCTTATTTTTTTTTTTAATATTTATCAGTGATGAATATTTGTCATGTATTTCTTTTAGAGTAGTAGTAACGAATATTTGTCTTGTAATTTTTTATATTTATCAAAGATAAATATTTATCTCTTGTTTTTTTTAATGTATCAATGAAAAATACTTGTGTAGTGGATTTCCCTATATTTATTAGTGACAAATATTTAACTCATGTTAATGTCAAATATTTGTCTATTGTTTTTGATATGTTATTTACTAATATTTATCTCATATTTTTTATGTATCAGTTATAAATATTTATCTCGTGTTTTTATATATTTATCAGTGATAAGTATTTGTCTCGTGACTTCTTTTAATATCTACCAGTTATGAACTTTCGTCCCATATTTTTTATGTGGTAACGACAAATATGTCATCTTATATAATAACTATTTATTTCAATTATTATTTTTTAATTTCAAAACTAATTCTCTAAAAAAAATTGAAAGTGAAAAAAAAAAGTGCTGGGCCGAAGAAAGAAAAAAAAAACTAATTCTCAGATGCACATTTGGGTATTATGAATAGAGTATTACTTTTCTCACCCTGTTGACTTCTCACACGTCCTATAAAATTTCCAAAAATGCCCCTTTGCATTTCGGATTACGTAATCTAAATTGCATTAGCACAATGAAAAAAAGAGTCTAAATGATGGAATTTTAAATTTTGAGGGTGGAATCCGGTAAGAAAGGACTTTTTGTCCAATAACATTTCTGTTAGCAAAAAATGTCCTACAATTCAATAAAATATGAACACCTTCATTATATAATGTAACCACTATGATACCAAATATACATTAAGAATTAAGAATTAGAAATATACCCAAGTAATTTGTGGCAAATGTCATCTCAATTTTATCCGCGGTAAACTCCAAAACTTGAGAGAATATACCAGCATTGTTTCTGTAAAATTTATTTATTCAAATCATTAGTGTACATATCTATTTGTATGGAGTAGGTCTAGGTTCTAGGCTGAGAGTAAGCATGGACCTCATATAATCATGAGTTGGCAAAAAGTAAGGTAGATTTAAAATTTTTGAGTTGAATATGTTTTTGATCCCTATAAATATACTAATTTTTTGTTTTAGTCCATCTAAAATTTTCGTTCAACTTTTATTCCTTTAAATATTTTTCATCTTCACTTTTGGTCCCTCATTTAAAGTAAACTCATATGTAAAATTCATTTTTTTAATAAAAATTTGCAGAAAAATTCATAATATTATAAGAATCACTCCAAAAAAAAATTAATTTTTTTTAACAAAACATCAATTTAATATGAATTTTTATATTTTTGATGGTTAAAAATTCATATTAAATTTATGTTTTGTTAAAAAATTCTAATTTTTTTTGGAAATATTTTTACAATATTCTACACATATCTGCACAATTTCATTAAAAAATACCAAAATTAACTTAAAAATAGGGACAAAAAATAGTGATTGAAAATTTTATAGGGACTAAAAGTTGAAAGAAAATTTTAGTGGGACTAAAACGAAAAGTTGATATATTTATAGGGACTAAAAACATATTTAACCGATTTTTTTCTTCAATTAAGGCAGTTTAAGATTTTTGTTTTCAAAAAAGGGCAGATTTTTTTTTTCTTCCTATTGTGCACGTGTTTGAAAAATAAAACATCTATGAAACCAAAAGCAAAAGAAATAACATAGATATTTCCCCGTTCAAAATAAAATAAAATAAAATAACATAGATATTTTAATGCCATTAGCCACATTTGTCGCCATTAGCCACATTTGTGTGGATATTATCATATTTGATACTTACCATATTGCTATGATTTTATTGTATATATAAAAAAAAAAGCTTAGTAACACACCTTCAATGGCTCTCTCTTGTTACACCTTCATCACTCCCTCTACACCTTATTCTCTTCACATCCATCGTTCATCACATCTTCCCCATCGAGTTTCTTTTACAAAAGCTTCCTTAAGCTCTTCTTCATCTGATTCAAAAGCACCATCATCACCACAAAGTGTGCCATCTAGGCCAACTGAGCCTGCCTTTAACTATGCATTCAACAACACTAATGGCAACCCACTTGTTAGGATGGTTCAAAATACCGAGTCTTCCATTGAAAGGGTATTTTGGTTATTTCATTTGTTATTGTTAATTTGTACAATGATATTAGTATATTCACTTAAATATGTTACAAAGTTTTATTTGATCCTTATTTTTATTTTATTATGTTTTTATCTTAACTCTAAGATATTGATATTAGTAATTCGAAATATAGTCGAGAGCTGAGTGAAGTCTGACATGAAATTGTTTTAACAAAAATTCAAACTCTTCTTATCCCAAACCATTCATCCTTATTATTTTTATCTAGATTCATTAGTATTTTTGTAAGGGTAGTTCCATTAATATTCCTTAGTCTTGAAATTATTCGTAATATCATGGACTGAATTCGTATGCTCTACATATTGTAGGAACTAGAATCAACATAAACAAATATTACAGGGACTAATTTATAACAATGAGGACCAATAGTAAACATTCCAATGTCTTAGGGACTAAAACCAAAAGAAACTTTTTGCAGGGACTAAAGGAAAAGACTAGTGTATTTGCACAAAGGAAAAGATATTTAAAACATATTTATGCTTGAACGTAAGTTAATGTTCACTTTTTATTATTCATGGTGAACTTTACTGCTTTAATAATAACTTGCATTCTTTATTTAATTTGAAAAATGTTTAATAACTTACATCTTATGAGAGAAAGAGACAACGAGCGTGATTTGATAGATATGATAAATTAGTAATGTGAAAGGATGAGAGATATAGAGAAAATGAAACGCTGAATTAATGATTATAAATAAAGGGTGTACAAGAGAAATAATATTTGAACATCTCATTTGCAATAACTATTTTGACAATCCTATGAATATATCAAAAAAAGCTCCAAAACATCATGCAAATATATCATACAGGGGTATGCATTTCTAGGTTCTTGGAAAAATTGTCACAAAATAGATGTCAATATATCATAACTCGTTTAGAGAACTGCTGTATATGACGACAATTAGTTCCTTTTGGTCTTAATGTTTAGACTGTATTTGATTGAAGTTAATTATCAGAACAGAAGCCTTGTAATTTGATAAGTATAAATAAGCAGATTAATATGCCAAAAGTAATAGTAACTAGGATTAGTAAAAACGAACTTTCATATTTGACTTAAACTTGTTTTTTTTTTTTTTTAGGGATATTTGAGGGATATTGCAATATGAGAAACCCGAATGCTTGCATGATATAAACTAATAGTACGCCTTTTGGGTTGGGACGTTGAAGGAGTATTAAAAATGGAAGTTTGTGTTTGATCTCTGCCGCTAACAATTTCTCTCCCTCTTAACAAACTAACCACTAACATTTGCTTAACAAAAAAAAAGTGTATACATTCCTTTTCTAATTGTAAGCTTTTTGGTTGTATGATCAGGTAATTTTCGACTTTCGTTTCTTGGCACTGCTTGCTGTTGGAGGTTCCTTGGCTGGCTCACTCCTATGCTTTCTAAATGTATAGTTTCTCAACACCTTTAGTAAATGAGAAGCAATGTGTTATAAATTTGTTTTTGTGCCCATAGAAAGATTAAGGGCTTGTTTAGGTCAGATTATTATCTACTGGCATAAGAATTTGTTAGATTGCTTGAAAGAGTTATGGAAACAACTTACAACATGTCCATAAGCTATTTTCAACTTATGGTCACAGGTTATATCCATGATAACTTATAAAAACAACTTATAACTTATATGAAAATGTTTCATTTCATTTTTTGTTATAAAATAGCATATACATAATTTATAAGCGTTTATGCTATACAAGCTTAATTAAACTGTATACATATTTGACTGGATATATTCTCTTGATCATTTTAGGGTTGTGTTTATATTGTTGAAGCATACAAAGTCTATTGGACAAGTTGTGTCAAAGGAGTTCACACTGGAAAGATGGTTCTGCTTCTAGTTGAAGCAATTGGTAAATTTATCATTTTTCATACACACTCTGACCACTTGGAACAAAAAAATATTAAAGAGTTTCTTGAAACGGCCGAAAATTTAGTGACTTGCAGTCCTTCCAAATCATGAGACGGAGGGAGTATAAATTTTGATCTTTTTGATTGTTATCAAATGTCTGCTAGATCTTCCAAATCATGCTAAGAAGACTATTCTCCATCCGTTTGAGAAAGACATTCTAAACCATCTCTATGTTTTAACCTGCATGTAATTTCCAAATAGAGAACATGAAAACAACAGTTTTCTTTTTGTGTTTTCATATGGAAGATTTAACTTTACTTAAATTTTTCGTCCCGTTTTCTGATAATAGTTTACTACTTCCATTTAGTCTTTCTTGAATTCAATAAAATGTATGAATCTTGCTGCTGCAGATGTTTACCTTGCTGGTACTGTTATGTTGATTTTTGGCATGGGCTTATATGGACTATTCATCAGCAACACACCTCATGACGTGCAACCTGCTGTCGACCGTGCCCTTAAAGGATCCTCTCTCTTTGGAATGTTCGCTTTGAAGGTAATCATAAACCCTACCCTTTGAAGGATCCTCTCTCCATGACCGCGCGTGCCCTCATGATGTTGATTTTATTTATCTAACTATTTATAGATATTTAATTTTAACAATCCAACTGTTCAATTATCTTAACGAACATGTAAATATTGTCTCTTTTTCAGGAGAGGCCTAAGTGGATGAAAATCAGCTCACTTGATGAACTGAAAACAAAAGTAGGGCATGTTATTGTAATGATTCTTCTTGTAAAAATGTTTGAGAGGAGCAAAATGGTAGTCATTGCCACAGGATTGGATTTACTAAGTTATTCAGTTTGTATTTTCTTATCATCTGCATCTTTGTATATCCTTCATAATCTGCATAAGCAAGATTAGAATATACTAGTATTGTAATATTCTCAATTCATATATGTAAGTAAACACTCGTATGATCCAGAATATTCCTTCTGAAAATTTCTTCTATTCATCCACAATATTAACTAAATGTATCTAGAAAAATATCAATTCCTAATAGGATATTAGGTTTCACCATCAGTATTTAGTAGTAACAGTTTGTAAGTGAAATTTGTACCTAAATTCATGCAAGCTTTCAAGTGATACATGTTGAAAAAGTTCAACATTGCTTATTATTGTAAAGGAAGAGGGAAACCAAGGCTACCACAGTTTGATTTGTGAGGCTTCACTTTCTTGTAAAGTACTCAACAACTCCATTGGCGTCCTCAAGGTTTAATTAGGCCGAACCTTCTTCAATTTTCCATCACCTGCATGACTTGTTTCTAGAATATCACACACTAGTTTTGATGTCTTGGTTGAGCGATTTTCTCAAAATTAGTCGCATCAAAACATTGATGAATTACAAATTGAGCTTGATAATCCTTTCTTCTTGGCTTCTTTGTATGTCGATTAATGTACGTAAGTATGCATTTTGTTACGAGAGAGTTCGAAACATGTACAAGAGGGGGTGTTCGGATTTCAGATTTCAAATGTGTAAAGATCTGAAAAAACAGATAGCAATGGTTCTACCGTGGCTAATTTTCTCCCTTGATGGATTCTAAAATCAAAAAATCGAGAGGCATTTTTGGAAAGACGCATGGCGCGAGAGGGGTGTTTGGGGTGTGTGTGTGTGGGGGGGGGGGGGGGTGTAGGAGAAAGAATTTAACTTTATACAACCTAGAGCTCATGTGGTATAGGGCCCAAATAGAAAAGTCCATTGTAATACACCTTACATATCTTACAACACTTTTGCAGCATCGCTAAAACTCTTAGGAAGAGCCTGTCACCCATTTGGGTCCCACAATTTTCGAGGGATTAATCTCCGAAGTTGCGCACGGAGGATGCCCGGTTTTCACAAAAAAAAAAACACACATTTGCATATAAATGTATCTGGATGTTAACTTGCGCTGACACTTTAAAGATCAGTTAAACCGGCGTAAAAAGTGCAAGCGTGAGTTAACCACCGCCAGAGAATGCTAAACGTGAGTTAACCCCCGATGAATCACGGAAATGAGCAATTTTAAAAGTGAGAAGAGCAATTTCCAACTAGAATTGGTAATACACTGTACATATCTTTTTTCTTTCTTTCAAGCAGACCTTACATTATAAGTGTATCTAGTTGTTTACATCCTCAATTAAGCTGCTGGGTACTTAACAAATTCTGTCGCCACTCTTGTTTCTCCACTACAACATCCACTTGCTTCGTAGGACCAAATCATTTCCCCAAAGAAAATTGGGTCAAATAATGTTGTGACAAATGTAGAATTTAAGTTCCTTATTAAAGCAATGGTTTGAATTCATTTTGGACATATGCTTACGTTGTCTTGTCCCTATAACAGTAGCAACGACCATTCAAAACCACATAAAAAGTATAATAATAAGGAAATAAAAACAATACATAGGATCAAATCTAGCAAATTAAGCATCTTTTGATCACACTTTAAAACATAACTAATTTTTCCAAAAAAAAAATCAAAATATTTTAAACTCTTTCTAGCATATGCACCTAAAACATTGCAAAAAGTTAGGAACTCTTATATTTAGCGGCGCTAAGGACATTCCACCGATAAACAAAGTAACCTATGTGTCATTCCCATTATCATACATAATTAAAGAAACTATATTATTGCTATCTAATTCCAAGCTTCTACCTAACAAAAAATTTTGCAAGAATTTTTCGTTCATGAAGTGTCTTTTTGGAAGAGAGGTGATAAAGATCAACCTATGTTAAGGAAATTCTGTTTGAATCATAGGTGTTGTGATTGTGAGATGTTATTAAATATTATAGGTAACGTTTTTGTGTTACCAAAAGAAGCTTCAGCTGAAAGAAATAAGCTTGCATGGTCAAGTCTTGAAGGAAAAGAGTATATGATAGAAGCATATCACAAAGGGAAGAGGAAGGAATAAAAATAGAGTTATATTATATAGTTTAGAACCTTATAGAATAAGTTACATGAATGAAATACCTGGCTCTGTGGGCACAAGTGCCAGCTTCATTCTCAGATTAGGCCAGACCTTGTTTTCATCTGCTTCCCTTCTCTTTATGTCTTTGGGAGTTGAATTCTACAGCTACACAGCTTTCTGGTACCTTTTTTCTTTTTGCTCTTCTCTTTGTTATGATGATAATTATGTTTGGTTTCTAACACGGCACTAACATAGTAGTTACAATTAATTATATTATTTTCTCAAATTATTACCAGTGCCAACGTGTTGTAGTGACATTGTATGTCAAGTGTCCGTGTTTCATAGGTAGTAATTGACTTGACATTTTGTTGTTTTTGATTTTCTGCTTGACTTTCTAAGAGTACTTTCTCCTTGAGATCCTGTAAAGTTTTTAAGCTTTCTAATGCATCATGTTTATGCATGAATCTCATTCCATACATATACAGTAGTAAAAGGAATACTTAATTTTAGGATATATGTGACTTGTCTTGGAAGTATAAATTACACTTCTTTTATTCTTTATTTATTTAATATCTCATGGTTGATACTTGATATAACATATAAGAGTTCAAAACTACATGTTAATCATCTCAATCACATAAGTAAATTTGTTGAATTTCTATAATTATGTAGCTAATTGTGTGTGTTCATTATTCATGTCCTAGCTATTTGGTGACAATCATGGGTTTGGTTATACCTTGGAGTTTCACATTAGCATTGGTAGATGGATACTCTGTACTAGTCAAATGTCCAATTCGTCAACCAGGAATATTGTTGATTATTGTTGTTGGAGATTGGGTATGTACTTTCTTTCTGATCTATAAGTTAACTTAGTACATGTTTGAATTGATGGTTAATATGATGAAGTTACAGTGGCACTTCGAACTCGACGTTAGTTCATACATGCATTTGGATAAGAAACTAGCAGCCAATATGTTGATAACTCTAGTTTATTTGCTACAGGTATTATCAACCCTGACACTAGCAGCAGCTGCCTCAACAGCTAGTGTTGTAGATCTCCTGTTAAATTCTCAAGGATCTTTTTGCCCTATAAAGCTATGCTGCAGGTACAGGATATCTGCAGTTATGGCTTTTGTGTCATGGTTTCTGTCCTTGGCATCCTCTCTTTTTAACCTTTATCTGCTACCCTCTTTATGATTCTCATCTAATTCTCCTGTAAAAACGTTAGATCGTCCATTTTTATTTTGTAATATTTTTTCTAATTTAGCATGAGAAATTCATGGCTTGTTAGTGATGCATAATTACAAAAGCTCACAATATGTAATTGGGATAGTTTTAAGTATAGAGAAAATTCAATGTTATATTGTGTACTTTAGTAGTGTGTACTCAATTGTGCAGTGATGTCAACTTTTTTTGTTTTACTCAAACAAGCTAGCGCATTTCACTCATAATAATAGTGAATAAAATTTGGAATACTCGTAATAATAGTGTTAGGAGTGTAGGAGATAGATGCTCTAGCTAGACTATGAAGTATGAACACTCCCCTTAGTTGATCGCCTAGAGAAAACGACTCTATAGTTGTTGAACGATTGAAGGAAACCTCTGCAATTTTCAATGAGGCAGCCATATTCTTGACAGTTACATCTATATTTGTGGATATCTTGGACCACCTGCTACAATCCAACTCGAAGATTACATATTGAAAACCAAGAGAGTTCTCAGGCAATGCAAACTTGTTAGTAATCCCTAAGACTCGGCCTCAAGGATGACATTTCTGCTTGATACCAGTCCGATTGTGCCACTGCAAATGCACCTGCATAGTCTCATCTCAGACGCAGAAACTAGCCCCTACACAGTTATATTCCTTAAATAGTGCCGAATTCGTGCTGCATTTGACATAGCCATTTCTTGAAGGTTCCGACGGAACCATGACATTAGCAGCAGTTTGCTGCTGAACCTGCTCTGGTGCTACCGAATTAGTTGTCTGCACAGAATTTACTTGCAGCCAAGACTGCATAATGGCTCTCGCTAGTTGTACGCTCAATTCTATAGTTTCTTGCACAACTTCCTATTCCTCATCTTCCAAATGTTCCATGAGATAGTTGCAAACAATCTCAGCTAGTCCAATGATAATTCAACCAGAACTCCGCATAAAAATTCTTGGAACCCGTCCACTGCCAGCATGAGATAGTTGCAGTGATAACAACTTAAAACTGCATTTTCAGCAATGTTGTAATGTTATATTTGACAAGCAAGTAACTCACTTCAACTACATCAGATACACCAAGAACATAAGATGATAAAAGCCTACCAGACTCATGTTCAATATGTTATTCAAAATAGAGTCTGAGGATAAAAACAGATGTATAATTGTCAATTGTTTTCACCATAAGATGCTAGCAAACAAAAATTAGTAGTTTATTAGTTCTGCATCCGAATCTGCATCATTTCTTTCCTCAAAGCTGCTGCCATTTCCTCATTCCCTTGTCTAACAGACGCATCAATAGAAACTTCATATATTTCCGAATTCTGTCCGAAGCTTCAACCCTTCTTTCATCCTCCCCTCAAAACAAAACCCTTTAAACAAGGCCACATAACATCTCCATTGGAACCAAATCAAACTTCCCAACACCACTCCTAAAAAACTCCATAGCTTCCTCAACCCTACACTTATCACAAAGTAACCTAACCACCATATCAAGTGTCAACACATCAGGCCTAAAATCCTTAAAAACAAGAACAGCCGAATCAACATCCTCAATACCGCAATACACTTTAACAAGATGCTCATAAGTTGAAACAGTTGCATCAATACCAACCAATCCCATTTCTCTAAAGAATTCTTCATTTATGAAAAATGAAGAGGATCTTAACTCAACACTATCAGTCTGCCTCTCAAATAGAACCGATAACTCATTGGTGCTATGAATAATCGATGCTCAGAGTTGCAACTAGAAAATGGTGCAGCGGTGGAGACAAGAATTGCAATCATCAGCTGTTTTTGATTGCATTGTCTGGAATTTTTTCCGATGCAAGATCCAATATAACAGGATCCACTCCAGCTCCTCTACTAATACGAATCAGGGCTCTGATACCATTTGTTAAGGAGTCTGAGGAGCACCAAGACCAATAATAAGCTAATAATCATGATCACCAAGAGACATCTTAGGAGTTCATTGTTACTCTCAGGGTTCTCCCAAACTCCAACAAGTGCTAACAAAGTCTGATTCGACTTGGTGCAGTGCGAAGTAGACCAAGTATAGTGATAAGAGAGACTCGTACTAGTGGAAGAGATTGTTAAAATATAAATGTGAGTGATTAATCTCGCATTAACTATAAATAAACAAAATTTAAGAAGTGGCCCATAATCTCATTTTCTTAAGGTTTTGGATTGAAATGTGTAAATGGTTCACTACATAGATAATTATAGAGTTATTTTAGAAATTAATATAATAAAATGATATAATATTGAGATATATGATTGGATACATGTCTAAATGTATTCAGACACTAAGTTCATATGAATTAATTTATTGTTTAATTCTTTTTATTGATAATGTTTCAAGCAAATTAAGGTGACTGCTAATGGGGAGGGTTGTTTCTACTTTCTAATAAAAATTTTCTAAATATTTTAATTTAATAGTATTTAGTGGTTCGATAATTTTTTTCTTCTTCCTTCTTGTTGATTGAAATAATTGACATAAACATCTTATTTAATTTTTTAAATATCACTCTAGCTAAAATATATGATTGAAATTTAAGTTTGACTGATTAAATCCAACGTCGATTAGGAATTGACTAAATATTAGATATATAAGAGAGATGACTCATATACATAATATCTTAAGATTTTAGATAGAGATGTGATGTCAAAGTCTTTTAAGATCTTGGATGTTTAGCTCATTACTACTCCTGACGCTCCGAGGATTCACCAATGTGTGGATCACGGTAGTGATGTGGATGACTCATATTTAAGGGGGTGATTGTTGGAATCCAAGTGGAAGTGGTTAAGTCTCACATCGAGTAGAAATGGAGGAATGTTGGATATATAAGAGAGGTGACATATCTGATGCCTTAAAATTTTGGATAGAGATGTGATGTCAATATCTCTTTAAAGGTCCTAAGTATTTAGTCCATTGCCGCCTCGAACTCCCCCAACATATATAAGATTGATTCCGTTAATCAGTTAAAATACAAGGAACAAATGAGACAAACTTTCCTATATTTTTAGAGACTAACTAGATGAATTTCATATAATTTAAAAACTGCATGTTATTTTCATATACTTTAATAGCTAAGTATGAGAAAGTGATCATTAAGTAATAAAGTAGGGGTTTACTCAAATAATTCAGGCATGCCAAAGATAAATGGTTAGTTTTGAAAAAAAAAAGGCTTAGATGGAAAAGAACTCATTCATGACAAGTAGTACTATACAAAACAGAAATCAACATAGTACTTTATCAACAAAAGAAAAATACAAGAGCTAGAAAAGATAATAATAACATTAAACTTTAATTATGTCATGCAAGTAAAATTGTTGGAGCAGAAGAATTGAATGCAGAAAGTATCAAAGTAAGCAAACAAATGACTTGGAACGTTGATGGAAGATTCCTAATGTCTGTTTTAGTTTTAAACTAAAAGAAACAAAAGCCAAAATTGGTCAAATTATTAAAAAATAAAAAAAAGGATAAAAAGTAATTTATCGTCATAATTGTTCAACTGGGTTGCTTAAATCTTCTGACATTTGTTCTTCAAGTTATACAATTAAAAAAAAGGTATATAGTATAGCATAGATTCTCCACAATCAATTATTTCAGCCACTGTGAAACATCCATCTCACCTGGTGACACATTTGATACCTTCATGAATTTGTGATGGTAAATGCTTTGCTAAGAAAAATGTCATGACCTCAAAAGGTCCAACTTGTCATGTACTATAAATATTTAAGAGTATAGTATCAAATATCTATCTAAAAATGAAGAATTAGTTCTTCAGACTTCATCATGAGTCATTGTCATTCCTGGTGAAGATACAAATGGATTGGACCTTAAATCGAGGGAGAATTTCTTCCTAGAACCAAATGGACTTGAAGATTAGAAGCTACCATTAATTGTCAATAATATTTAGTCAATAAGGCTCTATTTGAGGAAGAAGTAGTACATTAAAAATACTGTGAACACATAATTTTGGTTACATAAATTTAGAGTGCGAGGATGATGTTTCAGTTTAGGGAAAATATTAGCTCAAAGAACATTTATAGATATATTTTCAATTATTTTCTTTTAAAGGCATTAACATAGCTCAAACATGAGACCACTCAAATTCAAGGACGGTCTTTTTTTTTTTTTTTTTTTTTTACCATTAGACCAAACTTATGGAGTAAAGGTGAATACTTTGTCATTCTAGAGTTTTGTTGGATATGGTACTCAACATCCAATCATTCAATGTCAAATAATTTTTTTATGTAATTATTTTGAGGTGAATTTAAATTTTGAATTAATTTTTCTCTGAAGTTACTACCTAATTGTTTGAGTGTGAGGACATTTTATGTAAAATCTCGAGTTCGATCCTGGATCACCACACTTCTCCATCATCCTGGTCACTAGTCCAAAAGATAAAAAAATCTGAATTAATTTTGTCTAGATAAATACTATATCCAACTAAACTGTAGTTAACAAATCACTAATTATGAAATGGAATTCATCCCCCTAAATTTTCCAAAACTTAAAAGACTTTATCAAGAGGGAGGATGAATGCATGTGATTATTTATCTTCCTTAGCTTTAAACTTAACGAATGTAATTAGAAATGTATATCCAATTATTCTTTGCGTATTGAAAACATCATTTCAAATAAAATACCGAATTTATCTGTACCACATCATTCAAACATCAAAATATTGCCAAATACTTCAAATGCATGTCAACTTGGTAGATGCTAAAAATTTATTCGTCAATCAAATACCTAAAATTGATATCTTCAATATCATGTTCATTTGATCTCTTCAAGAAGTTCTGACAATATTCTCTTATATATACTCAAGTCAAGTGTCTAAATTAATTAATTCCATTTACATACTCATTTATGCACTTCAATTGCTTATTCTAAATGACATGCATAAACCAATTTTCCATTTCAGGTACAAAATGAAATCATACAAAAGTTGTAGCGGTCAACATGTTGGGACACACGTAAAAGCAAGTTCATATTCCCTTGAAGGGTATGGTCCAATATTCCTTGTGTCTTGCTCTTTACCCTCTCTTGACGTGGGGATTCTCATGAACTCATGATTTACAACCATCACCACCACCTCCTCATGAGGCATAATTCCTTTCCAATATCTTCAACCATAAGCCATTTAGAATAGCAAATCTGGTTGCACAATACCACAATAATTTGCTATTATGCAATGTATCGTTGTAGTTTGCTATAATGCAATGAATTAGAATTCTATAATGCCAAGTTTGTTGCCTTTGAAAATTTGTGGATAAGTTACTCAACGATCGATTAAAATCTTAATCAAACATGTGCACTTCGCTGACTTATTTTAGAATCCTATGTTTGATATAGTCAGTGGACTACACATGATAGATTTTAATTGGTTGTAGGTAACTCACTCACAATTTTTTAAAAGTAACTCAAGTCTCACCTTGTTTAAATACTACGATTCAGTTTACAATTTGAATTTAATAGAAATACACAAATGATGTAAACTAGTTTTATAACCAAATCTAACAAGAATTCATCATATTGTCGTATAAAACTAGTCTACACTGATAATGGTTGATCTCTTACGATTTTACCCTTAAGCCATATTGGTTGCACTTTTGACTCCACAACCTATGTTACACTAAACAAACATGAGTCATACTCAACAAGCCAAGACAAAAACAAAACTTCTTCATAATACAACTTTCTACACATTCAAATTACCTAATTACCCTCAAACCAACACAAGTTCAAATCACGCCCCTTCCAATTATAAATACATAACAACAGTTACCATTACATATGCAATATCACACAAACAAACAGAGAAGAAACAGAATAATGAAATACACTGAGATATCTCATTTCAGCCACCCAAAACACAAACTAAGATTCGATCACAACGAAGTTCCATTCAAATGCGATGGCTGCAAAGAAGTAGGCATAGGTTCACGTTACAAATGCAGCATCTGCGACTACGACCTTCACACACACTGCGCAATACCTTCCACCACACTCTTCCATCCATTCTACACAAAATGCACCTTCCAGTTCATGCAAATCCCACCTGGAAACACGCCGCGTTACTGCAACGCATGCGAAAAGGATGTGAACGGGTTTGTTTACCACTGCAAATCCTGTGGGTTTGACCTCCACCCGTGTTGCGCGAAGCTGCCGATGGTTCTTAACGATGGGGAAATGAAACTTTACCTTTACAGGAAAGTGAGTTCCCCGTGTCACCGTTGTGGAAGAAAAGGACGTAGCTGGAGTTATAGATCGAACTGTAAGAGTTACAATTTGCATGTTGCTTGTGTGAGGGAAATGTTGGTGGAGAATTGGCACAATTTATATATGGGACATGGTAAAGGAAGTGGTTTACAGAATACATTGTACGCTGCACATAACAGTAGAGGGAGTAAAGGGAAGAAAGTGAAAAAGTGCTGTGAGATTGCTGGATTTGCTGTGCAGATTGTGATTTCGGCGGTTTTGGGTGATCCTACGGCTCTCATTGCTGGTGTTGTTGGGGCACTCATGTCTCGAGCTTGAACAACATGTAACATAACATAACAGAATCTATCTTTTGTCTTTTGTTGTGACGTGTATGTTAGTTTTGTTTAGTACCACGTGATGATAATGATGATGATATGTGTCTCCATAACAATGTAATGTAAGGAATATAAATTAAATGTGGTTTTTTTACATCATAAATAAGGTATAATTGGTACTTCCTCTGTCCCTATATATAAGACATTTTTGGCCAAAACACAAGAATCAAGAAACACAAGTACAAACGCAAAAGATGAAAAGATTGCTAGAAATCCAAAGAGAAATAAGCACAATCTGATCACATGCTTCACAATGCAAACTTATCTTATCTGTCAGAGCTATCTAAGAACACAAGTAATACAAAGTGCTGCCCACAACACAGTGAAAATACATTCTGAATTGCGTAAGCATAGAATCAAATGCTAAAACATGAACACACCGAAATTCAGAGGACAACTACAACAATGCAGTATGCATAAGTATAGCTAATACATAAAAACAAATTTTTATGCAAAGCACAATGTTTTACCAAATTATATCAAAATAATCTTAAAAGCAAATAAGTAGTATGATCAAATTAATCCCCATTTAGTAGCATACACACACAAACATTTGCCTTATCCTAGACTCGGTCACTTAATGTAGTATATGTAATACTACATACTATCATATTTTTAATAATAAGAATACAAATACCCAGACAAAAATAAGTAGAACACTAGAACTAATATCATAAACCAGTCTGAGTTGAAACCAATGTTACCTTTAGAAACTAATTTAACCCAATATGAACTAAAACCAAAGCAGAATTTCAACATTTCACTATGTGATAATTAAAGCATGGAAACACAAACCTAAGATGATAAATTTCAGCAAGTTCATATAGCGTGTACCTTTAAATGGGAAGCAGCTACATCAGTAGCATAAAATATTCCAGGAATGTTCCAATGCCTTTCAGTTTTCTGGCTTAAATCTGATCAGTAGCATAAGATATACCACAGGTGCTGCACAAAACATAGTTACATTAACTACAGTAATATTAATTCTAATCATTGTAAATGAAGCTTAATTATATGTCATGGCTTACAGTTTTGTGGAATTATGCTCAGACACTGTGATTTATGTTTGAAGCATGTATGTAAAATGTAAATGCCTTATGTTTATGCCTGAGTCAAACGAAAAACCTGCATATATTAATTTAAAGTATATGATCTTTAAGGTTCGAATTTTGGCTGGGAGATGTACACACATTTAGTGTCAGACACACCTTGTACGTTATGTTTGATTCACAGCAGCAACAGGGCAGCTACATATTCTGCCTCTGCTGTTGATTGAGCGATAACCTCAAATTGGGATGATGTTTCAAGGGAGGTTGAAGACTTGGAGGCATTTTGGTTGAATCAAGAAGAAGATTAAAGGTTCAATTTTGTGGAAAACAAAATGATTCAAGCATATTGAAGCCTCCTTGACAAACAGTAACATGTAAAGAGCCCAAAAGCTTGCAAATTTGGGGTTCGGCAAAAAAAGGAATTATACCTTCTGTATTACATTAGGACTCTTATGATCAAAATGTCTCAATTGGGTCATTGTTATCAAATGCACATGAAACAAACACCTAAATGAGGGGGGGGGGGGGGGGGGCAAGGAATCTATATATACAGTATGATGATGAATGTTATATAACTATTTGGAGCGCAAGCAAAGGCAAAGGTTGTTTGTTGTAATAATAAACAGGAAATAGTATTGATATATGCTTCATAGATAAGATTCAAACCAAACAGTGTTTGTTTTCTCAATCTTAGGAACAAACAATAAAAGACTATGGCTGGAGAGATCTTTCACCTTACAAGAGATAAGATGGCAATAAAAATTAAAAGATAAACTAAGATAACAATAACAACAATAATAATAATTGTTGAAAAAGTAGCAGCAACTACTTGTTCCTAACCTAAAATGCACTAGATACTAATATTAGTACAATATATGGTAATAAATTAAACTAGGTTTAACTGAAGTCTTCTTTTTCTTAATCTTCTTGTTCCCCAGACGAAGTTTGATCACAGGCATCTTAGCCGCAGCATCAGTAGAGGCGGAACACTTAACCAGATGATGATGAGAATGAGAATCAGCAGAACTGAGCTCCAAAACAGCAGCAGCCTTGGAGGAAGATAAATCAGCTGCCACCTCGATCTTGGAAGAAGAAGTTACAGCTGAGATGTGGTGGTTGATTTCTTCAGATCTGACATAGTCCGCTTCACAACAGTCTGATTGTGTAACTACAAATGTGCCTGCATAGTCTCATCTTAGACGCATAAACCAGCCCCTACACAGTTATATTCCTTAAATAGTGGCGCATCCATGTTGCATTTGACATAGCTTTAACTTGGAGGTTCCCACGGAACCATGACAGCAGCAGAAGTTTGCTGCTGAACCTGCTCTAGCGCTACCACATTAGTTTGTCTGCATAGAATTTACATCCAGCCAAGACTGCATAATGGTTTTCGCTCACTATACAATCTGGTCTGTAGTTTCTTGCACATCTTACTACAACTTCTTCCTATTCCTCATCTTCTAAATTCTCCATGAGATAGTTGGATTGTCCATATAACCAACCCATAACAAATCCATTTCAAAATGTAACTTAATTTGATGCAGTGAGTTTGGATTTTAAATATCCATTCCCCAGTTTCCTTAATTTTGAGTGGCTTGAACGGGTGATGGTGGACCCTTAGCAGTGTCTATTGAAGCAGACCACATAGCTTTCAAGGTCTCCAGTGCTTCTTCCTTTATTGATTTCTCTCCTAAAAACAACAAAAAACTCGCTTCAATGAATACACAAATTTAATCACAATAGCGCATATCACCCTAAAACTTAATCACAAACATGATCGCAACAAAACAATTCATCAAATCCAAGACAAATTTAAATGTAAGAGGTAGCAGCAACATTCCTTGATATGTTAAGGAAAACTGAAGTCTAATAAGGCTGATGTGGCCACAATTAAATTCGTAATGTTGCCTCATAAACATAAAAAACCTTACATAGCGACCACATGAATTGTGACAATTTCACATAATCAAATCAAAGTAACCTTATAAACACAAAACAAAAAAGACTTAATCCACATGCATCAAATCATATCTCAGCATTAAGCTACTTTATAATATTAGCTTCTAAACTATACACAAAAACATAGAGGGAACAATGAATCTTCAAACTTGATAAATCAACTATTAACTAATGACTTTCATTGCATCAATGACAGAGGGTTATTAGTTCAACAAACATAAGTATTCCTGATTGCGTGTGATTTATGTAAAAACAGCTTATAAATAAAAGAATCATTTCACCAATCAGCACAATTTATATAAAAACAGCTGGAATTTGGTACCTGGAGTAAGATGAGAGTGGTTGATTCAATTTCCAAAATGACGGTTCGAATCGGTTGCGCAAGGTTCCCGATTATGAGAACTTATTGAGCATTTTGGTAGTGAGTCTCAATTGAAATCATAAAAAGCATTAATTTATTTTTTTTGGTTCCTTTTGTACAATTTGAATGTAATTGATGAATTTATAAGTTAGAACTTAGAAGAGGATATGAGGGTTAAGTTTTAAAGAATTGAAACGAGGATATATAGACAAGCAGACCTGACTTGTGGAAGGGTAAACAAGGAATAGCCCTTTACATCAGGATGTATGTCAAGCACAAGTACTTGTAAACTTGAAAGGCCTAATGCCTCAACGTCAATGAGCTTCTTTATCCTGCATTTGATTGATTGAGAGTATAAATAAACAAAAGGAAAACATAAAGACTTGATCCAATGATATTCGTCAATGAAAGGAAAGGATATAAGATGAGCAACCTGCTTGGTGTGCCACTGGCAATGTTAACACGGTTTTTCAACAAAGAGATCTGCATGAAGGATGATTAGTACAATTAGATCTGCAGAACTGAGCTCCAAAACAGCAGCAGCCTTGGAGGAAGATAAATCAGCTGCCACCTCGATCTCGGAAGAAGAAGTTACAGCTGAGATGTGGTGGTTGATTTCTTCAGATCTGACATAGTCCGCTTCACAACAGTCTGATTGTGTAACTACAAACGTGCCTGCATAGTCTCATCTTAGACGCATAAACCAGCCCCTACACAGTTATATTCCTTAAATAGTGCCGCATCCATGTTGCATTTGACATAGCTTTAACTTGGAGGTTCCCAAGGAACCATGACAGCAGCAGAAGTTTGCTGCTGAACCTGCTCTAGCGCTACCACATTAGTTTGTCTGCATAGAATTTACATCCAGCCAAGACTGCATAATGGTTTTCGCTCACTATACAATCTGGTCTGTAGTTTCTTGCACATCTTACTACAACTTCTTCCTATTCCTCATCTTCTAAATTCTCCATGAGATAGTTGCAAACAATCTCAGCAGGGTCCAATAATAATTCAACCAGAACTCTGCAAAAAAATTTGTGGAACTCAGTCTGCTGCCAGCATGAGATAGTTGCAGTGATAACAACTTAAACCGCTTTTTCAGCAATGTTATATTGCACAAGCAATTAACTCACATTAACTGCATCAAGTACACCCAGAACAGAATATGATAAAAAGCATACCAAACTCGTGTTCAATCTGCTATTCTGAATAGAGTCCGAGGAAAAAAACAGATGTATATAGTTTTCAGAATTTTCAGTAATGTCAATAATTTTCACCATAAGATGGCAAAAAGATATCATCATTGTATTAGCTATGCATCTGAGTTTGCAGCATTTCTTTCCTCAAAGCCTCTGCCATTTCCTCATTCCCTTGTCTAACATACCCATCAATAAAAACTTCATATATTTCCGAATTCAGTTGAAACCCTTTTCCTACCATCTCTGCCTGAAGCTTCAATGCCTCCTCCATCCTCCCTTCAAAACAAAACCCCTTAATCAAGGCCTCATAACTCTTCTCCTTTGGAACCAAATCAAACTTACCAACTCCACTCCTCAAAAACTTCATAGCTTCCTCAACCCTACCCTTACCACAAAGTAACCTAACCACCATATCAAGCGTCGACGCATCAGGTCTGAAATCCTTCCTAAACATATCCTTGTAAACAAGAACAGCTGATTCAACATCCTCAATACCACAATACCCCTTAACAAGATGCTCATAAGTCGAAACAGTTGCATCAATACCAACCAATCCCATTTCTCTAAAAAATTCCTCAGCTCTTCCAACATCACCAATTTTACAAAACCCACCAATTATAGTATTATAACTAACCACATCAGCCTCAATTTCCTTCTTCCTCATTTCTTCCCACATCTTCTCACAATCTTCCATTCTCCCTCCATCACAAAACGCAGCAATCAATAAACTATAACTATAAGTATTAGGATCACAACCCATTTCACTCATTTCATTCCAAATTTCCTCAACTTTCTCAACCAACCCATTTTGATAACAACATAACATCAATGTATTAAAACTATGCACATTAGGTTTAACAACTCTGAAACCTCTAAACCCATAACCCCTTTTCGAAATTTCATCTTTTTCTTCATCCAACCGAAAAAACTCGCGATAAATCTCATACGCAACATCCAACCCAAATTTTCTACAAACCCGAGAAATCAAATTATTCAATGTAGCAACTTTAGGACTAATCCCACGAGATAACAACATTCTACTAATCTCAATTGAAGATTCAATTTTTCTAGACTCCAAACACACTTCGATCAATAAATCAAACACAAACGGAGCAGACCCACAATTGCGATAAGAATTAACAAGCATCTCGAATAACTTCAAAGGCGTGGAAGATGAATCATCGTTGATAATGGCGGTTTTGATGGTGCTGTAAGCGTGTGAGTGGAGACGGGCACGTGCGAGGATGTGGATGATGGTGGAATAGGAGGACAGGGTGTGGTGACAGAGGGATTTGGATTGTGTCCATTGATAGAAGTGAAGAGCGAGGTGGGGTTTGTTTTTGAGGTGGAGTGTGATTTGAGAGAAATCGGTGGAGGGGAGGGTGGTTGGGTAGAGGGTGTGGAGTGTGTTCCAACGGGATTTGGAACGGTGGTTTGTGAGGATGGAGACGGCGGTGGTTATGAGAGTTTGTTGTGGAGATGAAGAAGTGGAGAAGTAGAGGGTTACATGATTTAGGTTTGGATTTAGTTTTAGAGGTTGGTTTAGGAGTTTGGCTACTTGAATTGTCATTTGGGGTAATTGAAGTGCGGTTTTTTGGTTTAGGAATGAATTGAGAATTTTGGTTTTTTGTTGGGAATAAAGTTGGATGAAGTATTAATTAGGGTTGCTCAAGGTTGGATTGTCCATATAACCAACCCATAACAAATCCATTTCAAAATGTAACTTAATTTGATGCAGTGAGTTTGGATTTTAAACATCCATTCCCCAGTTTCCTTAATTTTGAGTGGCTTGAACGGGTGATGGTGGACCCTTAGCAGTCTCTATTGAAGCAGACCACATAGCTTTCAAGGTCTCCAGTGCGTCTTCCTTTATTGATTTCTCTCCTAAAAACAACAAAAAACTCGCTTCAATGAATACACAAAAATTTAATCACAATAGCGCATATCACCCTAAAACTTAATCACAAACATGATCGCAACAAAACAGTTCATCAAATCCAAGACAAATTTAAATGTAAGAGGTAGCAGCAACATTCCTTGATATGTTAAGGAAAACTGAAGTCTATTAAAGTCGTAATGTTGCCTCATAAACATAAAAAACCTTACATAGCGACCACATGAATTGTGACAATTTCACATAATAGAATCAAAGTAACCTTATAAACACAAAACAAAAAAGACTCAATCCACATGCATCAAATCATATCTCAGCATTAAGCTACTTTAAAATATTAGCTTCTAAACTATCTCTACAATTATGTGTCGGGTGAGGAAAACCAAGGTTTCAAAAAACGGAACCTTACCGGGATTGCGGCCGTTACAAATCGGTATTGGCAGCCACCGTGACCGTTTTTGGACCTTTTCACGTTGAGAACAAAAATTACAGCAAAATCGCCGTTACGGCCGCGAAACAGACTTGAAAATTCAGTCATTTGAACAGGAGAAAAGGAATCGAATCTCATATTAAAAAAAAAAAAGGAGAAGAAGGAATCTGAATCTTATCTTTTGTACAGAAAAGTGAGGCAATTACTTACTTGGTGGTGGTAATTGGTAAACTGCTTCTCTTCTAGTGTTGTGTCATTCTTTCTTCCTTCCTGCTTGCCGTTTCTTTCTTCATTCTCTTTCTTCAGGTTTGCGCAGCTTCACTCTTCATTCAATAATAATAATAATAATTAATAATTAGTTTATTTGTTTATTCATATATTTATTTATTAAACTCAAACAAAAAAAGTGCATTCATCTCTTATTTAAGATCAAGGGTAATTTTAAATTGACACTCTTAATTTGAGTATTTAGGTAACAAATATTAGATGAAATTTCAGGAAAAATAAAACTTTGAACTTTGAACTTTGATTGTATATGTTGTTAGTGATTAAAAGAAAAATAAAATGATAAAGAAGTTAGATTGGAGGAAGTGGAAATAACAATGATGAAGGTGATGTTGAAGTTATGAATCTGCACGTCGTTTTATTAGACTTTTTCAAATGTATTAGTAGTTTCTTATGATGTGAACTAAATGTAGTTAATTGATCATGAACTTTGTTTAAAGATATGCTATGAGTAGTTATTTATTAGTTAATTTCTTTTCAATCTGTCAAACATTCTATCTTTACTAAATGTAGTATATTTTTATTATTATATTTACTTTAAACATGTTATAATTATGGAAAAATATATTAATCTAAGTTATTATAAATTATATGATAAAATAAATAGTTTTAATACGTTGTGTGAAATATTTTGATTAATTCACACCGTGAAGACCATTATTTGTATCGCAGCGTCCACTATAGCTGAAATCACGACAACCTTAACGCGACCGTGACTGTTATTTACAACCTTAGTAAAACTTTAATATATGAATTATACAAACAAATAAAAGTTGAAGTCCCTGCAATACACAAAAATATAGAGAGAACAATGAATCTTCAAACTTGATAAATCAACTATTAACTAATGACTTTCATTGCATCAATGACAGAGGGTTAGTTCAACAAACATAAGTATAACTATAATTGGGATATATCATATATATAATTGACTAAGCAATAATCTACTCGTTTTGAGATATATCATATATATAATTGACTAATTGTCACTTTTTTTTATCATTAATATTACTTGTATTTATATTTTGCTATTGTCCACCGTATGTTTTGTCTCTTTTTGTTGTTATGAGAACTTTGTTGTTTGTTTGGTCACCATGTGGGACTAGGTTTTGCGTCTGTTTTTTGTTGCTTTTGAGTTTTAATAGATAGTTTGTATTTTGAGTTTTGATTTGTAGTTTAAATTTAATTTTATATTAAAGTATTCAGATGTATCATATCTTGAATTTTGAAATTTTTCTTTTCGACGTATCGGTGTCGTATCGTATCCACGTCGTATCATGTATCTGAGATTCATAGCCAAAAATATACCATAACTCCATCAATATATAATAGGGAAATGCTAATGAGTATCCTTAGGTGTTTAGAACTTCAAAGAAAAAACTTTTACTTGAAAATTGTGTATTTAATGCATTGAAATATTAAAAATTAACATTTTTTACGTGAGATTTACTAATAATTCCCTCTTTTGAATCTTTAACCCTATATAATAATATCCCTAAAAAAATGTAATAATATGATATATTTTTTCTATTGTATTGTTATTTTTTAAAGATATATTTTCCATTATTTTTAAGTAAATTTTTTTTTTCTATTGTTGAATGGATTTTTTAATAATATATTCTCCTTGTTAAGGTGCGGGACCTTGTCTAAAATCACAACAAAATTATATACTCCCTCCGGTCACTATTATAAGCAAAATTTGACTTTTTAGATACATTGAATAGTTAATGTATCTAGTCTTTATTATAGACTTGATACATTAATTATTCAATGTATCCAAAAAGTAAAATTTTGCTTATAATAGTGACCGGAGAGAGTATGAATTAATACATTTAAATTAAAAGAGAATTGAATCTGAAACTTTCAAATAGACATACTTTAAAATTTCAAACCAACACAACTAAATCAGCGCAAGTGAGTTTATTGCTAAAAGGATCTAATTTAATAATTATAAAAAAATAGATTTAATTTATTGACAAAATTTATGTGCATTTCATAAGATGTTTTCCATCTCGTTTGTAATTAAAAATATAGTTTTTTTTATGTGTTTATAACAAACTTTAACATAGAACTTTACTTACCTCCTAGACTTTGACAAACTTATGTGCATTTTATTAGAAGTTTAATTTTTTTGAATGATTCTAATTTTGACCGAACTTTCCTTACCTCCGAAAGAAAAAAACAGATACAAAACTTTCAATTTAATCATGTCTTGCGAGTGAAATTGCTAGAGCAGATGAATACAGGGAATGCAGAAAGTTTCATAGTAACAAAACAAATGACTTAGACTTTTTATAGACGAAAATTGGTTTAAACATTAGAGAAAGAGGATAAAAGTAATTTGTCGTCATTATTGTTCATTCAGCACTTAAATCTTCTTATTACATTTATTCTTTTAAGTCGTATAATTGAGAAAAGGACTTGATCAAATTTTTTTTTTTTTGAGAAAAGGTGTAGTATAGGTTCTCCACAATCAATTATTTCAGCCACTGTGAAACATCTATCACTCGGTGACACCTTGCTGCCACGTTTGATGCCTTGATCATATGAATTTGTGTGATGGTAATTGCTTTGCTAAGATAAATCCCATGACCTTAAAAGGTCCAACTTGTCATGCACTAAAAATATTATAGATTATAATATCTATCCAAAAATGAAGTATCAATTCTTCTGACTTCATCATGAGTCATTGGCATATTCTTTGTTGGTGAAGATACAAATGTATAAAGACCTTAAATCAAGGTAGGATTTATTTCTAGAACCAAATGGAAGAAGATACAAATACAGAATTACTAATTATGAAATGGAATTTATTATGTTTCAACTTTATAAGACTTTAATAACATATGGAAGTCAAGTGCGTGTGATTCTCTATGTATATATCCAAAAACTTCTTCATTCTTTGCGTCATTTGAAAACACCCTCTCATCAAACCAAATACCGAATTTATCTGCATGTACCACATAATTTAGACACTTCAATATTGTCAAATACTTCAATTCATTTCAACTTGGTTGATGCTAAAATTTACACCTTCTCATGAGGGTACAAATTAATTTCAAACAAAGGCATCGTTACAGTTTTCCAAAAAGTGGTATCTTTACGGTTCAACATCAATTGACACAACTTTTCACACCAAACATATTGATTGATAATCAAGAATCAAGTTCTTAATTCTCCGACTTATAACACTATAAAATGTATCCATTATACAACCACTTTCACACATAGAAAAAACAACCCTGCAGAAACAAGCTTCAATCAAATATATTCTATAGTAGAAATAAAACCACCAAAACAATATGCTTCCAGAACTTTCTGATGACGTTTTAATCTTTATAATCACATTGGTTGCTACATCTTCACTGAAAGATCTTCTCAATTTGAGCCAAACATGCAAAGTTTTGAAGAAGCATTGTGTCTGATTGCAGAAGTTGTACATTGTTGTGCATTGGAGATGTCACTAACTAGAAACATGCACAAAGTCGATGAAAATAGGGATTCTTTTTACCAATTGTTAAAATCTAGTGGAAATCCAGAGTATTGCTTTCGAATGGGTATCATAAATATTCGATATCAAATTCCAAAATATGATTCTGCTAGAGACTTTCTAGAAATTGCCTTACAACAAGGTCACGATGGAGCAAAGTATACGCTAGCGATACTAAACATCTTTTCTGGTAATGTTGAGAATCATGACATGGGAAGAACATCATTAACTGAATTGTGGTTTCAAAAGAAACTCTACAAATGCAGACATATGATTCGAGAGGCTATAATTACTGATAGATGTTGGGCACTAAGAAGACCGTGGCCAAATAATTTGGTATACTCAAGGGTATGCGTTGATCAATTTGAAGCATGCAAAAAACCACAACTAAAGAAAGGTCTTTGGTGGGCGATTTCAGACGAGGACTATGAATTCGACACTTGCATTAATTGTCGTCTTGACTTGGAAGTGGATTGGTTCCTGAAAGAAGTGCAGTACGACCCTCCTCAACAACCATAATTGGTTGGATAAGTAGTCATATATTTTTTAAGTTTGTCATCGAGTTTTTAAGTTTGTTACGTGCGTACTAATATTCTGTTTTGTATGATTTTATCTACAATGTATGCTTGCAAGCATGTTAAGGTTAAAACTGCTACCAAGTCTATTTTCTATTTTAATTAAAAATGTTGTTTGGTATTTCCAACCCAATTACGTTGATCTTTTTTGATCTATAATATATATGTGTATTCATTTTTTTTCAATTTTTTTTTAAATCTAACAAAACATAACAACCAAACAACTTAGCTATCAAGAGAAAAATAGTTATAAACAACCATATGAATTGCAATAATTACGCAAAGCAAAGCAAATTGACATCCAAATAACCTAATCACCAATCTAGATAAATGTCAGACATCATACTCAATAAAACTGATTTCAAGGAAAAAACAATGAGATGAGATTCTAATCACAAGCCAATTTTCTAAGATTCGAACACAACGAATTACCATTGAATGTATTGAAATGTTTTTCTAACAAATTTTACGAAACTTGGTTTCGAAGGCTTTTGAAAGCGAGTTTTAATGTGGATTTCAGATCGGTTATACAACAATCATTTTAAAAGACCATTTAAGATGACTTTTAAATAATAACTTAAAAGGAGTTAGGATCTTCTTCATTTAAATTGTATAATTTGTACCCAAAAAAAAATAAAAATTGTATAATTAAATCTAAATAATTTAAATTGCATTGAAAACTATTTAAAAAGTCCTTTTGTGATGTGATAAACATAGTTATGCTAATTGTACATAAGGTTTTTGAAAATGAATCCTCTCACATGATATGATGGTCCATTTGAAAATGAATCCTCTCACATAATATGATAGTTCATTTAATCTTCACCTTTCGTAAAAAATGATCTAAAATGAAATAGAAAGAAAAAATAATTAAGGATAGATAAGAACATGAGAGAAAATTTTCTAAGTGGTGACTTTATGTTTTATATTTTGAATTTTTCAAAAATTATTTCGAGTTTTAAAAATTTTCAAAAAGCAAAACTACAGTTTTGAGTTATAACATTTTCAAAATAGATGGTGGTTGGATTGGTGATCGAATGGGGAGCAGTGGTGACCAACTTTGGTAAAGTTGGTGTTTGAAGTAGTAGTCGACAATGGTTGGAGTATTGGTGATCATAATGTTAGTTGATGGTGGTCAGATTGGAGGTCGGAAGGTTGACGATTCAAAATGGTATGGTTGGTGAATGGTGATGGTCGGAGCGGTAACATGTGGTGGTTGGAATGATAGTCAAAGATGGTCATATTAGTGGTTGACGACTACCGGTGACTACATGTTAGCGTTTAAACAACATAAATTATAAAATCTATTTTTGCGATTTTAAGATTTAAATAAAAATTCTTTTCAAATGAAGAAAAAAATCAATTCAACCTTATTTTTCTATACATATTTTGTTTTCAAATTTAATGTTTAAAACTAAAAACAAGAAACTTGCAACTAAGAAATTAAACATATCATGTTACAATATGAAGAAAAAAAGTGTATAAACTTTGTGGAAGCATACAAATGTGAAAAGGAAAATTTGATATAAGACAGCACAGTATGTGAAAACAAAAGAGGCAGGGGCTGAGAAAAGTCCTGGATGCTTCCTAAAATGGATCCATATGCACCGCCAAACCACTCCACCACTTCAATTTTGCCATGTTTGGTGTGTTCTAACACTGTTCTGTTCATAATAACAATGGTTAGGTCTCACTCTGCCATCTATGTATAGTGAAAGTATAAATATTAAACAGAAAATTTTGCATTAGGAATGCGTGTCAGTCATCCCACAAACCTTTGTGAAACTTGAGAGCAACGAGAAGACAATCTTTAAAAAAAAAATAGTTTAACTAATTGGACAAAAACTTTTAGGTTTGAATTTATGATCATGTACTTATATGAATTATGAATTAATAATTAGTTACATGTAAGTACAATACTATTAATTAAACTTATCTTTGTGTATAGAATTCTTTATATTTTGACTTGTATATGCTCCTCTTTGTGTATAGAATTCTTTATATTTTCTCACAAGCTTCATCAAATCTCTCTCCACATGATTTGAGATTATAGTATCATAAAATACTCCGGGTTAAGAGGATTATTGTGATATATTATTAGGAGAGGTCATTTTAACGTGGAGAAGTTGAGAGTTTGTGGTTTGAAGTGCATATAATTGTTTAGCTACTTGTTTAACTAATTCTTGGTTAAGTGTGAGTGGTTAATCCTAAATTGACTAATTACTAACAAAGTTTTAAGATATTCGAAGTATTAGTCTCCCATCTTATATATTCAGTATTTCCTTCATTCCTAGACAATGTGGGACTAACCACTAACAATAGATTTTAACAATTTTTCCCTCAAATATCTAAACTTTATCCACACTAGGATTCCACTTTCGCTTCCCCACGAGGTCGATTCAGAGCTATAAAACCACTCTTGTTAGGGAGTCTAGGGTGCACCAGAAGCAGCAATAGACTATACATCCAAGGCTCTTAAGTGACATTAATATCACATCTTCATCTGAAATCTTAAGGCATTGAAAATATGGTAACCTATCTTAGATATCAAACATGTCCTTCATTCCTAGTCGTTGTGAAAATAACCACTAACACTTGAATTCTACTTACTTGAAAGGACACTTAGAATATGTGTAATCTACCCTAAATATATGGTAATTAATCTCATAACATTAAGAATAGAGGAATAATATTTGTACAACCCTTTCTAGACAACTTTTGTGACAACCTTATTTTCTCACTTCTTATTAAACGAAAACAATATAGAGAGAAAGAATGAGATAAAAAGTAAGAATACAATGAGAATATAAGAGAGGAAGTTATTCTAAAAATTGTGAAAAAATAATTGTACAAATATCATTTTTCTTAAAAATAACATAACTCCATCATGACTTCTCGAACGACTTCCCATTTATAATAATGGATGCCATGAGAATGTCTTTTAAATAAAGTAAAAAATTATTATTTCTGTAAAAAATATGAAAATGTTTCAAAGTAAAAAAATACAATACGATAAGAATAGTTATAAAAAATAAATTATTCTTATTTCCGTAAGTAAACCGATTTGACGGATCTAAATTTTTTATTTCTAATATGAAGTCTTATGTGTTTAATTGAATAGACTTTTTTTAAAGGTTTTTCTATCACGTGTAAATTTACGTTAATAAGTTTAAAATAAATTTTTTATATTAAATATAAAACTTATGAATAAATGATTGTTGTGTAACTTAAATAGACCCTCTATTCCCACTTTTTTTTTTTTGTTTTGGTACAAATTCCCACTTCTACTTACGTCTTATGTGATGTTTTAGCAAGTCAATAACGGCCGTAATTTATTGCAAAAAAACATATGCCTGAAATGGAAGGAACGTAGAATGTGCAATAGTCAACATCAAACTCCTAGAATCATCTCTAAGTGTTTTGCATGCATTTTGTTTTCTAAAAAACAAACACTGACCAATAATGTCTCTTTAATTGACTTATACACCTCTCTTATATTTGCCTATAAATAATGTTTCCTTTCTTCCATAATAATTCCACAAAAACATAAACATATGGGTAGTTGTGCATCAAATCTATATACAAGCAAAGGTGGAGGAAACAAATCCACTTTTGTGAACATAGTTCTCTCAAATGGAAAGCTACAACAATTTAAAGAGCCAATAAAAGCATGGCATGTCTTGTCTCAAAACCCAAACCACTTCATTTGTTCCTCAGAATCCATGTATGTTGGCTCACCATTGCATCCTGTGCTTCCAAATCAAGAGCTTCACTTGGATCATGTATACTTTCTTCTTCCATTTTCCAAATCCAACGTCCCACTTTCTCTGCAAGATTTGTGTGCTCTAGCCATCAAGGCTAACACAGCTCTTGTAAATGATTCCAACTCAATGTTGAAATCATCTTCTGTTTCAGAAATTAGAAATTTCCAAACACACCCTATTCTTTCAAACGTTTCTCTTGGATATTCCCATTAGTCAAAAGTTGACATGAGCAATTGGTTAAGGAAACTGATCGAGACTAGGTTCCTACTTGGAGTACGCTGTACACAAAGTACTGCACAAGTAGTATCATCAAAATCAAACATGTAGACTAAGCTTAATAAATTAAATGCAATGATTGATGTGGAATATTTGTTTATTGTCTATTATTTTAAGTGTGAATATTACTAAATTGTCATTTGTTTGTATATGTATTAAATTTGTTTTTTTATATTTTAAGACAAATTAGTTACATTATATGTTTAGAAAGAATAATAATAAATACATCTAGTAATTTGTATAAAAATGTTTATGGACGAAACTTTTTCTCAAAGAATTCTTAGGAGTTTCATATTTTTGAGTTTTTTATTGATTAAGACATAAAAAGTCATACAAAGTGGGAGACCATGATTTTTTATGACTTTTAAGACAATTCCCTTGCTCTCTAAAAAAAAGAAAAAAGACAACTCCCTTGCAACAAATTCAATGAGGTGGAATGAAATCAAGGACACTTGGCACATAATCCTTACAATGAGGTAATTTATTAGCAATGATTGATGTGGAATATTTGATTAGTGTCAATCCCTTCTCTACCTTGAGCTCTTTGCCTTTTCCTTTCCGGGAACTATTACAGGTTAGTTAGAGTGATTGATAAAAATAAGAACACCTACTTTAACATTCTAATAAAAAGTTAAATTTTTGTTGGGTTTGGTTTAAATGATGGTATCTAAGTGTTAACGGAATGAGGTCCAGACCTTGACACTTCAATACCATCATTTAAATGAAGCGAACAAGAATTTAATCTTTTGAATGGAACATTACAACTTCCGGGCGAATAATTGAGATATGTTGTTTAACAAGTTTGAATTACCCCATCCAAAGTAGGACAATTGTTGTAGTTGAAAGGTGCATTCCCTACCTAATGACGATCTTCTGGCGGAATCAAACTGTTGATAATATCTTCAGTTGATCTCAGCAACGTTACACGCATATCGATCTGTTGGAACATGTTGTGCTCCCAAACCATGGTCCTCACATTATCGTTGTTCGTTAATTCCACCCAACTGAATGATATTCTTCCACCGTCGAACGTTGAACGTTTATACCGAACGTATTCCACCCTCCTTTTGTCTCCCGGGTTGACTCCTTGGTTGAATTCATTCAGTTGATCCTTGAGACCTCTTAACGTGACACCAAGGTGTCGAACCTTCAACCTCTGAGGTTCTACACCGTTGAATTGTGCATGAACCTCGATCATATCGGCCATTGTTTCAAATCTACACAATAAGAAATTAAAAACAATCAATGAAAAACTCATTCAAACATTTCATCGAACACTTGGAGTGCAAATTATACATAAACCCTAAAACTCAAAACTACAACATAAACATGCAAACATCTAAACAAGGGAAATTAGTCACTTTAGTCCCTGAATGGAAAATGAGTAGTCACTTTAGTCCCTGATTGCAGAGAAATTGCAAAACAGTCCCTGAATATAGACTATGTTGGTCAATTTCAAGTACTAAAGTGACTAACGAAGTCTACATTCAGGGACTATTTTGTAATTTATCTGTATTCAGGGACTAAAGTGACAACTCCTTTCCTATTCAGGGACGAAAGTGACTAATCTCCCTCTAAACAATTAAGCAATATAAGTCATTTACATGTAACATTGTATCATTTTTTGAAAAAAAAATTAAAATTTAAACAAACTCTAAATCTAAAAATTCTCTAAAGCTCAAAATTACAACATAAACATGCAAACATCTAAACATTTAAGCAACACAAGTCATTTTTATGTAAACATTGTATGATTTCTTGCAAAAAAAACAAAATTTAAACAAACCCTAACTCTAAAAAAAAATCTAATTTAAAAGAAAAAATCTAACATATAAACATAAGTTAATGGTGTTTGATTATGAAAACTTACTTGTTATTGGAGTGTTGTTTGATTTGAAGTTGAAGAATTTTGGATTTGGATGATTTGAGAGAGATTTTTGAGTTTGTATATGGGAAATGAGGAAATGAGGTTATGCCTGTCTTTAAAACATCACGTAGCGTGAGTTAAGTCACGCTACGCAACTTAACTCATGCAACGTGACTTAAGATGCGCATATTTTAACACTTGTATTACTTAACTAACGCAGAGGTATTTTAGGTATTTCAGTTGGGCGCGAGTGAAACTTGTTGGGAGAAGAGCAGAAATCAAAAAAAAAAAATTGCCTCTGGACAACTAGTGAACTAGGCCCATTGAAATTTTGACTTTTGTTTAATAGAGAATATTTATGTAAAATTCACATTATTATAAAAAAGGCATATAAAAATACAACAGCTTTATTCTTTCAAATGAAAAATAAAAATAAAAAATACAACTACTATAGTCACACGATCAAATTCAATTGCTGAATTGTAAAATACAAACACTTAACCTAGCAAACTCAATTACTACATAAAGTATATTATATTCAGCCAAGAAAATTACAGACCAAAAAACTCATTTATTTAATAACTACATAAACTCTGAGTAGCTTTCTTTCTATCAAACTTATTCAATTTGAGAAGATAGGAACTTCATAAACTGAAAGAGAATCTAAGAGGACGGTTTCATTTCAGATTTGATTGCATTGACCAACTGATCATAAGCTTCTCCCCATGCATTCTTCATAGCCGGTGACCACATTTCAGGTACTGCTTCTTTTATGGTCTCCAATAGTGCAAACTTTGTCACCTTTACAAAATCAAAAAAATTAAATTATACATTGTCTTATATTATGAAGTACTACTCTGCCACCCCAGCTAGCATATTGAACAGGAATCTATGTCTTGCTAAACCTTGTGTCAAATTTCAATGTAAATTTGATATAACAAGACTAAATAATACTTATTGAAAATTTACGTACCTCAAAATGCTCGTCTACTACACCGTATTTAAAATGGTTAGCACCTAATTTTTTCAAGCTTGATTCCCTGACTGTGACTTTACCGGATTTCCGCAGTTGAACGGCTGATTCACATGTCTACAATAACAAAATAATTAGCTGGTTTATTCTTATATATTCAAATGGTGAGTCGTGACAATTGACAAAGTCAAAGCTTGAACAGTAACGTATGCAAAATGACACTAAAAAATAAATTAGTGACGAATACAAATGAAATCCGTCTCTAATATACTCAATCCAAAATTTAGAGACGGATTTCATGTGTTTTTTTTTACTAAATTTCCCTTGCTAATTTAATTGTTGCTCATAACTTACCATGAGAAAGACGGACATGGCATGGGGCTTGAGCTTGGTGTTTTGCTCCAAAGGAACTTTTGAATCTTTCAAGAATGAGAAAAGTTTTTGAGCTGATGGAGCAATCTCAAATATTCTACAATATTTGAATTATTTTTAGTTCAACTTTTCAAATAAACAAAAATGAAATAAAAACTTGCACAAAAAAAAAATGAAATAAAAACTCTTGAGTTAAAAATGTTGAAGAAAAACCTAGCTACTTACTTCAAGAAAAGCTTTAGTCCTAACTCTGCAGAATTCTTCTTCATTGCACTCCATGACTTCACCACAAGAGCTTCTTGTTCTTCAGTGAAACCTTTTGTCTCAAAAGTGCCCATATTCTTAAGGATGTTAATGTTAACTGCTACAAATTAAGGTATGTGTTTGTGAATTGTGATGGGAGTGAGAAAATAGTTGATGATGTTACAATTTTGTAGGATAAAGGTTTTATAGTGAGATTGATTGAAGATAAAATTGACCCTTCATACCAATAAGGAGTCATTCATACTTAATTCATTCGATAATTTGGCAGCCATGTTGCTACTAGTCAAGTACTATACCGGGGGCCTAAAAACTAGGTGCTATACGTGGTGAACACAAAATGGTTTCTACCATTTAACCATTAAAAAAAAAAAAAGGTTTCTACTAACCAATTAACGTAAGCAAACTAGGTTGAACTTTTTCTTCCAACTAGTTTACCACTATGCGTAAGCCCTGACCAAATCATTTTGACTAGTAGTATAATTTGTATTTTTTATTAAAGATTGGTATATATTATAATTGATTCATTTATTGCTTCCTTCAAAAATAAAAAAAATTGATTCATTTATTGCTAGTGCTTTATTTTTTAGTTTTTGTTTTGAAGATCTGAATAAAGAAGCAATGTGATCAGGATCAATCAACCGAACCCACTATTAATAAGAAAAAATGCCAAGTCATGCAGCTAATTAGTCCCAAATAGAAAAATGTAATATCTTTCTCTTTTCAATATCCATCCTTTAGCCAAAATCAAGTAGATTACGTCTTAAGAATGAGGCTTATATGAAGTATTGAAATCAACTACATGAATTTTATTCAATAATAAAGTTTTATATATATATATATATATATATATATATATATATATATATATATATATATATATATATATATATATTGATCACGAAGGTATGAATGAGAACGTGGCAATATATTGCAGTGCATCCTTTAGCACTCCTCTTTCTTTAAATTGACACTTTATGTAACTGTCTTATCATGTAATTATAACATCGCTATAATATTTTCATTATCAAATCACATATTAAATGTGTAATTTGTTATGTATCGAAGATATAGGGTTATTTGTTAGTTGGTACTTACTTAGTAGTGTCTATATAGAAATGCAATCACCTCATTTGAAGGTTAACTTCCTCATTTGTAACATTGCTATAGTTATTATCAATACAGGAGTTTTCTAGCTTATTCTTGATTTGCAATAGAAGATAAATAATTTAGTTATTATATACATTGTTGATCTAAATTTTAAATCTTCAGACAAATAAATTACAATTTTTATGTTCAGTAAATTTCATTGAGTGAATAAGAGGTTCAAGTGCATAAAACACATAAACTATATTGCCTATTTTGGTGTAAGTTGACTGACAATATGCATGGCAATGGGGTGGGTTGGGGATGGGTTTTACTTTCTCCGTTCCCATACCCTATTCTCATATACTTATCTGTTACTCTACCTATACTAAACAGGGACGAGAAATCAAATCTCATCCTCGTCCTATCCTATCCCCGCAATGGATAATTTTTTTTAATAATAGTAAAATTATTTTCAAGCCCAATCACAATGTTGTAATGCATTATATATCTAGCAAAGAGATGATGGCGATCAATGACTATGGCGAAGGAGAAGAGAGAGGTCGAGAGAGTGAGATATGGAAATGATAAGTGAATGCCATCTAAGAGAGTAAGACTCTGACTGTGCGAGTAAAATGATTTAGAGTTTGGATTTCTATTTGTATAAAATAGGCAATAAATTGATTTTCCACGTTCAGGACGGGTTTGGGCATGTGTTCGGGGTGCACACCTATATCCCCATTACCCATCCCGTACCAATGTTTTAAAATCGGAAAAATTTCAAACTCATATCCAAACCCAGTCAAAGTGGGGGAAACTGTCAAATTGGGTTTGGTTCGGATGGGTACCATATGAGTTTTGTCATACCTAGCTGCAAGAAGCTATCTAATGAAACTCGAAAATATAATATTAGCAACAATTTATTTTTATTCTTTTGATATACTTCATTAGTGCACAAAATAATATCCTAATCTCATTGATACAATTATGGATTCTCTGCGTTTGTTAACCAAACCTTTTTTACGATAATAATAACACAAATGACATGTTTTTAATTAATCAGATCTCCTATTCTATACTCACTTCGTCCTAAAATATAAATATAAGTAAAAATTCGTTAACAAAAGTCAATGAATTTGATTCAAATTTCGTACCACATACATCAATTTATGTTGACCTTTTCTTGCTTACATTTTGCGACGGAGGGATTATTTTAAAAGAAATGTAGGAGGTTCCAATTTCCAATCCATAACTTATCAAAATAAATGGACTTACTCAAATAAAAAAGGCAATATTTCACATGTATCGTTCTGGAAAGGGACATAATCGGTGGTGTGTAAGGTTGGGAAGGGACAAATGTATCGTTCTGGAAGGATAGGTGGTTAGGAGATGTTCCTTTGTGTCAGCGTTTTAGTCGGATGTTCGATTTATCATTATATAAGTCCAACACGGTGGCTGAGATGTTCTCTTTAGGTTGGGAGGAAGGGGGAGAGGCGTGGGGATGTTGGAGACGGTTGTGGGATTGGGAGGAGGAGATGATAGGTGATTGTCGCCGTTTACTTGATAACTTTGTTTTGCAGACTGAGGTTGTTGACAGGTGGCAATGGCTTCATGTAGGGCTGGAAATGAGTCGAGTCGAGTCGAACCTGCCTGAGCTCGACTCGACTCGATAAGAATTGGTTCGGCTCGAAAATCGACTCGAGTTTGAAACGAACCTTTTTTTTAGCTCGAGTTCGGCTCGTTTAAAGTTCACGAACAACTCGGTTCGGCTCGTTAGGTTCAACTCGTCTGCTCGAATTGTATACTTCAAAAGCTTTTTTTTCTTCAAAAAAAACTTTTTTTTTTGTCAAAAATATATGTCTTTGACTTTTAATAAAAAATTAACTGAAATAAAACTATAAAGGTAGAAAGGCAGTAGCATTTAGTACCGTAGCGCATACCATGTTTTACATTGTATTCATCATGCATCTCTCTTATATATATATACTCTTCTTCTCTAATATTTTCAAAACAGCCGATGTGGGACTATTTGTGTAAAAATGTTTGTTTAAAAGCCTTCAAAAGGTATTAACTTTTTTCCTCTATTATTCCAATTATTGTTGATTTTTAATCAAATTAGTAATAATTCCTATGAGAAAAGTACATAATTATTAGAAGAAGCTTGTAATAAATTACTTATTATATAAAAGCATGCAAAATAATATTTTATATATATATATCGAGTTGGTTCATGAACCAAACGAGTCGAACCATACTCAACTCAAGTTCAACTCATTTATTTAACGAGCATAATTTTTAACTCAAGTTCGACTCATTTGGTTCATGAACCAAGTTCAATGAATCAATTATCGAATCGAGTCTCGAACTATTTTCGAGTTGGTTCGGTTCATTGCCAGCCCTAACTTCATGATAGAGCAGGTGGTTATACCGTGCGGGGAGCATATTATATTCTGACAAGTCAGGTCCAACATTTAGGTGACGACAGAGGAGACCTAGTTTGGCACAAACATGTGCCTGTGAAGGTGTCTATTCTAGCTTGGAGGTTGCTGCGAGACATACTGCCTACAAAATACAATCTTCTCCGGCGTGGTGTTTTACAACAGATGGCCATACAGTGTGTCACAGGATGTGAAGATACAGAAACTGCTTCTCATCTGTTCTTTCATTGCAAATTTTTTGGTACTTTATGGCAGCACATGCGACATTGACTTGGTGTTTCTGGTGCGGATCCGTATACTGTTCATGATCATTTCTTACAGTTTACAAATGCTTTAGGTTCGTCAAAGACCCGTACATCCTTTTTGCAGCTGCTTTGGCTTCTGGGTGTGTGGGTTATATGGAATGCTCGCAATCACAGGCTATTTAATAATGGTCAAATTTCCATGTTAGATTTGTTGGAAAAGGTCAAATGTAATTCTTTGTGGTGGCTTAAAGCTCATAACGTTACTTTTGTTTTAGGTTCTCAAAGGTGGTGGTCGGATCCCCTGTTGTGTTTGGGTATCGACTGAACCTTGTTTATATTTCTTGTACATTGACATCTTGTAATTTTGTGGCATCCTCTTGAGTACACCTTGTGCTAAAGGGGGTCGGCTGCCGGTGGTTATATAATCCATTTTTGTCTTTTAAAAAAAAAATTATTTCACATGCCTATAATGAAATGAAAAAATAAGAATTAAATATGTAAAACGTCCACGTAAGTTCGCGTGTTTTTGGTTTTCGTCTCTTTATCTTTTTTTTTTCTTTCTAAAACAACCATGTAAGTTATAAACGTTTTGATTTTAGTCCCAGCCATCATCATCCGTTACAAAAACGTATATGTGGCAAACAGAGGATTATGTGGCAGTGGCTAACGTGGCAACCGACGTTGATTTGACAAAGTGGATGATGAGTCACACAGTGAAAGGGACCAAAACCAAAAAGCAAAATTCGTAAAGGAAGCAAAACCGAAAAATAAAATTCGTAGAGGGATCAAAACCAAAAAATAAGGAAACAAAAAATTCAAATTTAAAACATTGATTCTTCCATCTTTTTCCTATATTTCTTCTTCCATTTTCATCTTAGCTGCATACCTTACACAATGATGTGTTGCGCATTCTGAAATTACGCTACTTGAATTATACCTCCACACCAAAGAACTCAGAATTCAGATTGAAGCTCTTGCGAGTATATGTAACCTACAAAGTGGGCTCAATGCGTTTCGGACACTAATTTTGAAGACGTCATTGCTAAAGCTACTTCAGAATTTGGTGACTTCTACAGAGCAGGGAGCTTATTAACATTTTTGTATCATCAATTACAGGTCAGTCCACTTATTTTTTAATCATAGTTTAAATGAAGGCTATATTTGGAACAAAAGTATCATCCCAAAATCATGTATGTATATATGTGTGTGTGTGTGTATGCATAGATAATGACTAGACTAAAATGCAATTTCTTGATAAATATGTTTACAAAATGATTCATAATTGAACTTATGCAAGTTTGTTTTTAGGTTGCTGAAATTTCTTTTGATCTTTACAGTTTTCTGAAATTTAGGTTGCTGATTATAGTCATTGTGCTTTGCTTAAGTTTCTTTTTCTTCAATCATGTGAACCATATTGTAGGCTTATTAGATCTTGGATTTTTAAAGTTGAAAACCATGATCCCTACAAGGAGTTTATTGTTAGAAAATATAGTGTTTATCTCCTAAGTCGCATGTTAAGGCTGATAATTATGTTGAAAATGGAAGAAGAAAGATAGGAAGAAGATGGAAGAACCAATGTTTTTAAATTTGATTTTTTTTGTCTTTTCGTTTTTTAGTTTTGGTCCCTCTGCAAATTTTGTTTTTTGCTTTTTGTTCCTCTACGAATTTCGCTTTTTGGTTTTGGTCTCTCCCACTGTGTGAATCATCATCCACTTTGTCAAATCAGCGTCAGTTGCCACGTCATCCTCTGTTTGCCATGTATACGTTTTGTAACGGATGATGACGGCAATGACTAAAATCAAATCGTTTATAACTTACACGGGTTGTTTTAGAAAAAAAAATATATACAGGGACGAAAACCAAAGACACGCGAACTTACAGAAACGTTTTACACATGTAAGCCAAAAAATAAATATAAATACTACAAAAAGAGAGTACAACATGGTTTGAATTTTACATTTTTCAATGATCTAGGAAGAGTTTTGCTAAATTCACATATAGCGGCAATTCAATTTCAAGCAATCAATCACCTTTAAAACTTAGCAAACCCCATTAGCAACATATATAAATCACATTTCATTGATACAAAAGAAAACACAGACCCAAACAAACTTATTAAAGTTGAGAGGAAAAGAAATTATTAGATAGAAATATAGTCTAATTAAGAGGAGGGTTTGGATTTGTCTTCAACATTGGCCTGATGATCTTGATCAGCTTTTTTCATTTCAGCTTTGATGGCATTGGCCAGCTGATCATGAGCTTCTCCCCATGCATTTTCCATAGCAGGTGACCACATTTCAGGTAATGCTTCTTTTATGGTCTCCAAAAGGGCTTGCTTTGTCAACTTACATTACATAGCAAAACAAAACAAAACAATGGAAAATAGTAGGGTATGTATACTCCATAATTAAAAAACATATACTTATTGAACATTTACATACCTCAAAATGCTCATCTACTACACCGTATCTAAAATGGTTAGCACCTAATTTTACCAAGCTTGATTCTCTGACCGTAACTTTACCGGATTTACGCAGTTGAACGGCTGATTCACATGTCTACAATAACAAAATAATTAGCTGGTTTATTCTTATATAGTCAAAGCTTGAATGACAACGGTGCGAAATGACACTATAAAAATAAAATTAGTGACAAATAAAAATGAAATCCGTCTCTAATGTTCTAAGTCCAAAATTTAGTTACAGAATTAAAGACAGGTTTCATTTTTTCTTTTACTAAATTTCCTTTGCTAATTTAATTGTTTCTAGTAACTTACCATGACAAAGACAGACATGGCATGATGCTTGAGTTTGGTGTTTTGCTCCAAAGGAACTTTTGAATCTTTCAAGAATGAGAAAAGTTTTTGACCTGATGGAGCAATCTCAAATATTCTACAATATTGAAAGTATATATTTAGTTCAATTATTCAAATATACAAAAATGAAATAAAACCTCTTAAGAGTTAAAAATGTTGAAGAAAAGCCTAGCAACTTACTTCAAGAAAAGCTTTAGTCCTAACTCTTCAGAATTCTTCTTCATTGCATTCCATGACTTCACCACAAGAGCTTCTTGTTCCTCAGTAAAACTTTTTGTATCCAAAGTGCCCATATTTTGAAGGGTGTTACAAACTAAGGTATGTGTTTGTGAATTGTGATGGGAGTTAGAAAATGGTTGATGATGTTACAATTTTGTAGGATAAAGATTTTATAGTGAGATTGATTGAAGATGAAATTGACTATTCGTGCTAATGTGGAGTCATCATACTTAATTCATTCCATAATTTGGGGGCCATGTTGCTAATAGTCAAGTACCATATAAAGGTTTCTACTAACTTTTTATTCCAACTAGTTCACACCACTATGCGTAAGCCGTGACCAAATCATATTGACTAATGACTAGTATTATAGTTTCTATTTATTTATAAAAGAGTGGTATTATAATTGATTCATTTATTGCTAGTAGTTTATATTTTTGTTTTGTTTTGAAGTTCGAAATAAAGAAGCATTGACTAACAATGGATTTGTCCAGGTAGTAAGGAATTTAGTTTCCTTAAGTATGTGATTAGATGCTCGATTTATAACTTATGCGTATGTAAAAAATTTGGTTAGAAGGGGAAAACTCACCTTGTGTGTCTCACATGTTTCCCAACAAAGATTAGTGGAAACTTCATACCAATATGATTGTAATTAAAAAACAATGTGATCAATGATCACATTGAAAAATGTAAATCTTCGGTTAAATAGTCCCAATAAGAAAAATGTAATAGAGAAATACCTATTCTATTGTTTGCTTTTCAATAATCCATCATTTATTTAGCCAAAATCAAGTAGGTTACACCTTAAGAATGAGGCTCACATGAAGTATTAAAATCAACTACATGAATTTCATTCAATACAAAAGTAATAGAACATGTATTGCTAGTTTTTTTTTTTAAATTGACATATGTAACTGTCTTGACATGAAATTATAATATCACTGTCGTATTTTCATTATCAAATCACATATTAAATGTGTAATTTGTTATTTATCAAAGATATAGGGTTATTCATTACTTGGTACTTAGTTGCGTCTTTATATACAAATGTAATAACCTCATTTGAAGGTTAACTTCCTCAATTGTAATATTGTTGGTTACTATCAGTAGACGAGTTTTCAAGCTTACTCTTGACTTTATCTATAGATGTCATATTTCATAACAGTGAGTCTCTTGGTTAGAGCAAAACGCAGTTTCTTATTTGCAATAGAAGATAAAGAATTTAATTATTATATACACTGTTGATATAAATTTTAAATCTTCAGACAAATAAATTACAATTTTTATGTTGTGTAAGTAAGAGGTTCAAGTGCATAAAACACATAGGCTATATTGGTGCAAGTTGACTTGGAGAAGCTATCTAATGAAACTTTTTTTTTGTTGACAGAAAGCTATCTATGAAACTTGGAAATATACTATTAGCAACAATTTTTTTTCTTTTTTTCTTTTAATATACTTCATTAGTGCACAAAATACTATCCTAATCTCATTGATACAATTACGGATTCTTTGCAAAAACACTCGAACTTACAGGGACGTTTTACATCTTTAAGCCAAAAAATAAATATAAATACTACAAAAAGAGAGTACCACATGGTTTGAATTTTACATTTTTCAATGATCCAGGAAGAGTTGTGCTAAATTCACATATAGCTGCAATTCAATTTAGAGCAATCAATCACCTTTAAAACTTAGCAAACCCCAATAGCAACATATATAAATCACATTTCATTGATACAAAAGAAAACACAGACCCAAACAAACTTATTGAAGTTGAGAGGAAAGGAAATTATTAGATAGAGAAACATAGTCTAATTAAGAGGAGGGTTTGGATTTGTCTTCAACATTGGTCTGATGATCTTGATCAGCTTTTTTCATTTCAGCTTTGATGGCATTGGCCAGCTGATCATGAGCTTCTCCCCATGCATTTTCCATAGCAGGTGACCACATTTCAGGTAATGCTTCCTTTATGGTCTCCAAAAGGGCTTGCTTTGTTACCTTACATAACATAACAAAACAAAACAATGAAAAATAATTAGTTTACATTATTAATTGATCTTTTAGTAGGGTTTTCGGTGAGTTTGACAAAATCATGATGTCGCCATCATAATTCCAAATATACACATTGTTTTTTCTCCTAAGTCAATACTAGTAAAAGACTTGTACATTCGCATGGATGTACGGCTCACGTAACATTGTGTCAACCATGTAGTACACAAGACTAGTAGTATGTTAGTATTACCTCAAAATGCTCATCTTTTACACCAGTTTTGAAATGAGTGGCACCTAACTTCTTCAAGTTTGATTCTCTGACAGTTACTTTGCCAGCCTTCCTCAGTTGAATTGCTGATTCACATGTCTATAAAATAATAAAATTAAGCAAATTAAATTGATTTCAATAGAAGAGACACATCTAACTCAAAGCCTCATTAGTGGCACTAATTAATAAATTAATGGTTGGTAGTTAATTAGTAAGCTTACCATAAGAAAGACAGACATGGCATGAGGCTTGAGCTTAGGATTTTGCTCCAAAGGAAGATTTGAATCTTTTAAGAATGAGAACATTTGCTTAGCTGGTGGAGCAATCTCCAGAATTCTAACATGTCATAATCAATTGTACAAAAATAATGCTGTGTTAATAATAGTTTTATATATAGTACAAGCCTAAATGATTTGTTTTTTCTCAAAAAGAAAACCAAGAGTTGAAAAAGTTACTAATAAGTGAAATTAATGACTTACTTCTTGAAAAACTTGAGACTCAGATCTCCGGAGTTGTTCTTGATTGCATTCCATGACTTCACCACTAGAGCTTCTTGTTCCTCTGTGAAACAACTGCCTGTGTTCTCTTGCATGTTAACTGCTGATTAAGAATAATAGAGTGACAATGGATAATTAAGATATTGTTGATTTTTTAGCTTGTGCTATGGTACAGTTTTTATGGTATAGTCAGATTCATTCATTCATTGATCAAGATGGAGTTGGCCCTTGGTGCCAATGGGGAGTTATTTTGCAATTTGGCAGCTTGTGCTTTTTCCAACAAATTAGGAGTATTATATTTCTTCAAATTTTAAAACATGTTTATGTTTTTTAAGTAGTTTTTCTTTTTAAATTATTTGGAAAACATACATTATTTAACTATTTTCTCTTTCTACCTTTTTTTCAATTTTTTGAGTGTCAATCTTGTGTCCAAAGTATTGTGACCGCACAAGAATTGCTCGTGATCTATAGAAATGATATCTTATGGTTTTGGTTGGAGATGTGGTGCATAATCTTTTGGTGGTTATGAATCATTGGTTTGTTGTTGCTCCTGACGCTTCTATAGACTCTCCAATAAATGATATCAGAAACTTGACTCAACTTGGTGAAGAGCGAGAGTAGATCCTGCTCTATTCGATCTTTGTAAGTTTTTTTGACATTGTAGTCAAGAGGTGTGTTTCATTGATTTTAACGGCAACACAAGTAAAGGATACGGGAGAATACAATTGAGAGGGAGATTATTGAGGTCAAGTGTGAGTGGTTAGTCTAACATCGACTATAATAAAAGTTGGATATACGAGAGATAAACTTATATTTTTAATGCCTTAATTCATTTTGAAGATGATACTCATGAATCATTGGTACGTTGTTGCTCCCACGCACGCTCTCTCTTATCAATTAAGTTGTGAACCATTGCAGAGCATGCTACCCTACAAATAGTCCAAGTTATGTGGCAAATGATTAGGACATTCAATTATATTTAAAATTTAAAATTACTTATCAAATTGGCATTGTCCAGTTGATCATGAGCTTCTTTCATTTCAGCTTTGATGGCATTGGCCAGCTGATCATGAGCTTCTGCCCATGCATTTTTCATAGCTAGAGACCACATTTCAGGTATTGCTTCTTCTATTGTCTCCAAAAGAGCTTGTTTTGTTACCTTAACAAAAATGAAATTAAATTAAATCATACATTACATTAGTCTTCTACAAAAAGACATCTCTCACAATTCATAGTACCACTACTTTTTTTTTACCAAACCATACTAGTAATATTGAAAGGTTGCATGTTATTACCTCAAAATGCTCATCTTGTACACCAGTTTTGAAATGAGTGGCACCTAACTTCTTCAAATTTGATTCTCTAACTGTGACTTTACCAGCCTTGTTCAGTTGAACTGCTGACTCACATGTCTAAACAATAACCAAAGCACATTAAATTGATATCATAAATAAGAGACACAACTAATGTAATTAGGGTTTTGCTAACAAGTGCCTTAAGGCACTCTTTAGTTTAATGAAAATGAGTATCATAGTAACTGAAAACTTATTTTAATTTCTAATTTAAGTCACAAGATCATTGTCTAAACCTCAATTATACTAATTAGTTGATGTTAATTGTTAAGCTTACCATGAGAAAGACAGACATGGCATGGGGTTTGAGCTTAGGATTTTGCTCCAAAGGAACATTTGAATCTTTCAAGAATGAAAACATTTGCTTAGCTGGTGGAGCAATCTCCAGGATTCTAACAAATCATAATTAAATAAATTATGAGTGATACTCAATTGGTCAATAACATGTCTAGTTAACTTACCAGCTGAAAATTAATTAATATAATTAACGGAAGAGTTGATAAAGTTAATTCATTAATGAAATGAAATGTCTTACTTCTTGAAAAACTTGAGACTCAGGTCCCCAGAATTTTTCTTCATTGCATTCCATGATTGTACTACTAGAGCTTCTTGCTCTTCTGTGAAACCAACACTTTTCTCCACAGTTTTCTTGTTCTCTTCCATGTTAAGTGTTATAAGGTAGTGTAATATTTGTTTATTAAATTGTGGTGGAAGTGGCAAAGGATGATGAAATTGTTGTTTTGCTCTATCACGGTTTTTATAGTGAGATTCATTGTTTGAAATTTAAGATGATGTTGCCCCTTCGTGTCAATCAGGACGAGTTATTTAATTGGAACTTTGTCAGACTGTGATTTTTCCAAGAAAAAGTTTATTTTTTAAGAAAAACAATTAATTTGTTTTCTTTCTAAGAAAATAATTTTAATATTCACAATATATAAATATAACGATAAATTAAATTACTTGGTGTAATAATCAGTAGGTTACATTACACAGTTGGATTGAAGATCTATTTGATGGATACGTTAAGAGAAAGAATAAAATAATCGTATCATACTTTAAAATTGATTTCTTCACATAGAAAAAAGTAAAAAATTTAAAAACTTATCTTCACTCAAATTTTCTCGTCTCGTTTTTGCTTTCTCTCAAATATGTAAACTAACTGAATGATAGGTCTTTTAGGGACCTGAATTGCGTGCAGTTACAATCTTGTGAAACAATGTGCAAAGAGGTAGGTCTATTTTCACAAGGAGGGGGAAGTCATAGACAACAGAGAAGGTCACAAAAAGTCATAGCCTTGCAGGAGCTTTGCACGACATAGAACAGAAATTTGCATGAATAAGAGAGGGAGATTGATGCAGCAATGTGACCAAGTATAGGAAGAAAAGTGAGATCATGTGATCCCGTAACTTTGCTAGCATGATCATGAATCAGTCTAATCCCACATATGCGTAATCCAGTATGCATATGCGGCTAAATATCATAGGATGGTTCATACGAGTATACATTTGATTTTGACAATGTTGCTCTTGACTAATAAGCAATGCATGCATTCACGCGATCTCAGATGAAATTTTCTCCCATTTTTCAAAAATAAACTACCAACTACATCACTTACCTAAATATCGACCATTAATCATGCCAATCACTCAGCTGCTACAATAAAATCAACCACCAGTATAGTTTTTTGAATAGCATATCAACAAAAATTAAAACAGAAAATAAGGCAAAGGAGTGAAACGATGCTGTTCTTAACCACATCCATAGTTTATATCAGGTGTTGCAGCGACAGCTGAAAATGGAATTTCAACTCTCTCTTTCACGAGACATCGAGCCTCCCCATTTTCCAGCACCAAAACTCTACCAGGTGGACACTGTCCATCACCCTTATTTTCAGTGGTAGATCTCCCATTCTCATTTTCTAGTCTGTGATGCCTGCGCTGTACATTCCAACGAGTCTTTCGCAAATTAGGACCAAATCCTGACATACTCAATATTGATACCACACCAACAACTGTGAGCACTGCTTTTGCTGCAGAAGTTATAAAAAATCGTAAACCTTTTCTTGAACTTTTAGCCCCATCTTCAACATGATTTTGCTCTTTTTCACTTGGATTCTTTTTAGCCTCAATCACGTTATCGAGTGTGATTAATCCATTGCGACCGGACTTATTGACAGAAGGGATCTGTGACAGATATTGCTTGTCAAGAGACATGGAATATGGAGGGCGGGTTGGATAAGGAGGAAGTAGTAGATCGTTGTTTGGCTCCACTGTTTCACTGGCAAAAGTGGAAGCTTCATGTATCACTTCCAAATCTTTTCCTTTATACTCCTTGAGCTTATTAATTAGCACTTTGCGACTGTTTTCAATCTCAGCCAAGGCAATTTCTCTTTCGTACCGCTGCTGTTGTTGCAGAACCTGTAGATCACACACAATAATTAGGATTCCAAAAATGTAATCCCAATCATGTTTTGAATATTTTCCCATAGCAACAACAATAAAAAAAAATTCTCATTAAGTGAAGCCGACAACATAAACCAAACAACAACATAATGTACTGTGATTATAAAAACCATCTTAAAAGAAATTGAAAAATTCACAAAGCAACCGACGGATGGAACGGGTCTAGCAGAAGGGGCTAGACTCCCACGTGGCGACCCAATGTTCAAATTCCAGCTGGGAGACATACCCAAATTTAGTGTCCGGCACGACTCAGAGGAGTACCAAAAAAGAAAAAATGACAAAGCATCTTACAAGCAAGGTAGTCAAAATCGGGATTTTACGTTTAATTGGTAAGGGGAAGTAAAATTGTAAATTGCATAATTGTTGCATTAATCGTAGGATTAAACAAAATTCATAAAACTCAAATATATGCATATACATGCATATAAAATACCATATGTAAGACAAAAAAACTTTAAATTACACTTATGTAATTAACACACTAACACTCACATATCAACAGCATAACACTTAAAACACTTATGTAATTAAAAACTTAAATCAAACTCTTAAGTCTCAAACAAAAAAACTAAAATTGCATTTTGTAGTTCCACCACCGCGACCATAATCGTAAAATCGTTTCAAGGAAAAGTGGATTATATAGGATTCAACCAAAATAAGATTTTGTGTATGCTAATAATCGCCAAGGCCAAGTATAATTGCAAAATCGTAGGATTTTAAACACCATGCTTGCAAGCAGTATCACAAACCTAGCGATCATAACCTTCTACTGATAGCCGAGATGGAAAATCATATTCGTGTTGTGGCAAACACTGAAGGCACATTGACTGATAAATTATAGTCACAGTAAGCAAAGTTTCATTTCAAATTGAGGAATTGCTAGGGTTAGAGTGAAAAAAATACTCATTATTCACTAATGTATATTCAAGTTAGTCCTTTACATTACTGATGTCAGTATGGGTCCATCAATTCCATCAAATTTGAATTAACTCTGTCTAATCGTCCACGTGGCACCTCCGAAGTTATCCACATGTGCCTTTCTATTAGGCACATGGACATTTTAAAGTGAAATTTGACTAAAATGACTAACTTATTGTAACATAAGGGACCAACTTAAAACTTTTAAGTGTAGGGAAACGACTTAAAACCTAAAATAAATGTTTGAGTCTATTACTAAACATGCAATTTAACCATTGATAAACTCAGTTAGTTACTTACAGATAGTGTAGATAAACTATTTAACTCGGACTGTCAGATATGTATAGTGTAGTAAGCTACCTATGTAGCACCAACAATTTAGGTTTAGGTTGAAGGCAGTGGCGGTTCCAAGGCCCGGCAACCCCGGGCACTCGCCCGGGCTCCGGGCCAATTTTTTTGCAATTTCTTGTGTAAATTTTTATGAATTTTTTATATAAACCCCTATAAATTGGGCAATTTCTTTAGATTTTTTGATTATTTGCTTGCAATTTCTTATGTAAACTACTATAAAATGTGTTGCAAATTTTTTTGCCCGGGCTTTACAATAATCCTGGCTCCGCCACTCGTTGAAGGTAAGTAAGTGTCCAACACTCACATGACACTGACAGCCGCAGTATAAACATTTAATCACATAGTATCGGTGTCATGTCCAGTGTCCGTGTTTGTTAAGTGTTTCATGAATTGCTACATAAGGGAAGGACCAAATCTAAATCTTAACATAAATAATAAAAGAAAAAAAGCGAAATAATGAATGAATTAGATTTAGGGATAGTACCTGCAAAGAAGAAAGCTGAGTCTCCAAAGCTTCGAGTGCATCGCAAATGTTGAGAAGCCTATCAGTAGCATCCTCGTCTTCATCGTCTTCAAGGAGACCATTAGGAGAAGATGTTGGTTTTTGGATGCAGTTATTGATCTTCAACCTAAGTTCTGTGGCTCTCGCTAACACCAACCCTATTCCTTCTTCTTCCATTGTTTTTTTCTTTCTTGTGACTCAGTGAGTTTTGACTCTAGTGCTGAATGACTCTTTGTTTTGTTAGTTTTCTTCGGCACTTTCCGAGTACAAGACAATGCAAATAACATGGACTCATTTCCAATTTTTTTAAATTCCGATTTCGTCCTCCACTCGTTTCTCTTCTCCCCCACCCAGAATCTGTGTACGATATACAGTATTCAGTATCGTATCGTCCTTTTCATTTACAAATTTTTTTTTTGGTTAAGAATATTTTACTACTATTTAATTAATAGGACAAATAGTTATTTTCATCTTTACATATGTAACAAACAAGTGACATAATAGCTCTAAAACCCATGTACTTCAAAATAGATTGTGTATATGATATGATGTGCATGTGTATCATACACCCATATTATATTGAAAGAATATTCCACGATTAAATTTTATTAAAAAAATAATAATTGTCTGATAGGGCATGAGTCTTGTTAACAAGTGTCCTCAGAACACTCTTTAAACATTCATAATAAAGAAATTATTTTTAAAAAAAAAATAAAGATTTCAATTTCCAATGCAATAAATACACAAACTTTCGTAAACACTTTTAATATTTATCTTAGATTATGTATGGTATGTGATGTATTCACATTAATGATGGTTTGGATACTCCTAGGCCTAGGCTAGGGCTTGGCTTTATCTTGGCTCAAGGATCAATATTTTTTCAACTTAAAAATGAATCATTTGCATACAAAATAAAGGAAAAGTAAATCACCTTTTAAACCATTACTCACACAGGTTAATTAATATCATACACCGCAATTTTCCTTAAGGTTTCAACATTTTATTCAACACAATCATTTCATTGATCATGAATCAACTTCTATTTTTGTCAAGGGAAAAATATTTCTGTTATTAAGTGATACATTTTTGAATATTTGAAACCATATAAACTAGGTATGTCACGAACAACACAACCAAATTGTTATGCTAAATTTTCTCAAATTCCTCTTTTGCTACATCAATATATATCTTGATCTAGGTACTAACTGTTGTGTCTCTTAGGTGTATTGGGGGTTTGAGTAGTGTTGTGTCATGAGAGAATTTGTAAATTTTTGTGCAAAAATAATAATTTAGAGAGTTTTCAATTTACTCCCATAAAATATTGCAATTGTAGTTGGGATGGTTTGCAACTTTTTGCTTATAAAAATTGTCGGTTGAGTGATAAAATATTTATGTTAAGAGATTGGTTGCATATATGAAGTGCCGAATCACAATTAGTTTTGAGTTGTATTTTATATTTTTTGTTCTTTTAGTTGGTGCTTCCACTTGTATGGAAATTTTCATTTGGTGATTTTTCAACCACTAACATCGCGAAGTGTGTCAAAAAAAAAAAACAATGCAAAGGTTTCAATTAAGGGAGAAAGAGAAGCATTATTTTTTGTCGCACCATTCATTTGAAGAGAGATTTTCTATCATCTGATTTGTATTTTTTCTTAGTTAGTTTTATGGCCACTTTGGAATCGAATGTTCATTTATTTAATGGAATGATGAACCTCTCTTTATAACAATGCACGAAGAGAGATTTACAATCATCTTATTTGTATTTTTTTCTTAGCTAGTTTTATGGCCATTTTGGAATCGCATGCTCATTTATTTGATAGAAGGATGAACCTCTCTTTAGGACAATGTCCCTTCTCCGATTTTTCAGCCAACTTTTTTAAAGTGTTTATGAACCATTTAACATTGAAGTGGTAGGTCCAAAAGTGCTTATAACATCAAACATGATTACTTATGCATATTTTCTACTTCTTGATTTTGAATTCAAGCCTAATTTTGAATTCAAGACATTTTAGAGATAATTGCAACTCTTAATTATAATTTTTGCATGGCACTAAAAAAGATTTGAGAACACTAGATAAAAATTAGTTTTAAGAGAATAACTAGTTTTAAAAGTTGATGAAAATAACTAGTCCTTTAAGTTTGATGTGTAACCACTTTTCCTGTCATAAAAATAAAATGTCTACATAAACACTTTTAAATTGAATTTGATGAAAATAAGATTAAGGTGTACATATTTTCTTAAACTTAAAAATCAATTTGTGATGAAATTTTTTTAAAAATTAACTTGTTATAAACATATAACTTAAATGACATATTTGACATTTTTTTTTTATAAATTTGACATTTTTTTTATAAACTTATTATAATTAAATTTTACGCATAAAATCTTGTAACGCTTATATAATTGGAATCGAGAGCTCAAGTGGGCAAAGAACACTATAATTTTGCATCTTTATAAACTTTCTAGGGTAACCGTTTTTGCCAATTAAATTCTTATTTACAATTGGTGTTCATATTCCTAAGCAATAACCATTGCCATAGATTGCAATATCAATGAGGTCTCTAATAGTGAGAGATTTAGTTGTATACCGTGACCATGTTCAAGCAATAAAATCTGGTTTCACATCAAGTATTTTCACTTGTAATCAACTCATTCACCTTTATTCCAAACATGGTCTTTTAAAAGATGCCCACAAACTGTTCGATGAAATTCCCCACCCAAATGCATACTCTTGGAATGCCCTTATTATGGCTTACATAAAAGCACAAAACTTGACACAAGCACGAGCCATTTTCGACTCTGCCGTTGATATAGATTTGGTTTCTTATAATTCAATGTTGTCGGCTTATGTTGGTGCGGACGGGTACGAGACTGAGGCGGTTGATTTGTTTGATAGAATGCAATCTGCTCGTGATACGATTGGGATTGACGAGTTTTCTCTTACAACAATGGTTAACTTTAGTGCCAAGTTACGTGTCGTGTGTTACGGGAAGCAGATGCATTCGTATATGGTGAAAACTGCGAGTGATTTAAGCAAGTTTGCGTCAAGTTCTTTGATTAACATGTACTCTAAATGTGGTTTGTTTCGTGAAGCGTGCAATGTGGTTAGTGGTTGTGATGGGGTGGTTGACTTGGTTTCGAAGAATGCGATGATTGCTGCTTGTTGTAGGGAAGGGAAGATGGACATGGCTTTGAATGTGTTTTGGAAAAATCATGAGTTGAATGATACTGTGTCTTGGAATACGTTGATTGCAGGATATGCCCAAAATGGCTATATGGATAAAGCACTTTCCTTGTTTGTTGAGATGTCCGAAAGAGGTGTTAGGTATGATGAACATACTTTAGCAAGTGTTTTAAGTGTCTGTACTGGCCTAAAACATTTGAAACATGGCCAGTGTATCCATGCGTGGGTGTTGAAAAATGATTACAGTTCAAATCAATTCATTAGCAGTGGCATTGTAGATTTATATTGTAAATGTGGGAATATTCGGTATGCAGAGTCGGTGTATGCAGGAATTGGGATTGAAAGCCAATTTTCAGTTTCCTCATTGATTGTAGGCTATTCATCTCAAGGCAAGATGATGAAAGCCCAAAGGCTTTTTGATTCTCTATTGGAAAGAAACTCTGTTGTCTGGACAGCTCTATGTTCTGGATATGCCAAATCGCAACAATGTGAGGAAGTCTTCAAACTTTTCAGAGAGTTTGTAACTAGAGAAGCGCTAATTCCTGATACAATGATCATCATCAGTGTGCTTGGTGCTTGCGCGACACAAGCCACCCTTAGTTTGGGAAAGCAGATTCATACTTACATCTTGAGAATGAGACTTAAGATGGATAAAAAATTGTTGAGTGCTATGGTTGATATGTACTCAAAATGTGGTAATATTATGTATGCCGAGAAAAGCTTCCAACTAATGGCTGATAAGGATAGAGATGCAATCTTATATAATGTCATGATAGCTGGTTATGCTCATCATGGTTTTGAAAATAAAGCTATTCAGCTTTTTCAGGACATGTCGAAGAAAAATGTCAAGCCAGATGCAGTCACTTTTGTAGCACTTCTATCTGCTTGTCGGCACCGTGGACTAGTTGAACAAGGAGATAAATTTTTCATTTCTATGGAAGATTACAGTGTATTGCCTGAGATATATCACTATGCATGTATGGTTGATATGTATGGAAGGGCTAATCAACTAGAAAAGGCATTAGAATTTATGAGGAAGATTCCCATTCAGATAGATGCTACAATTTGGGGAGCATTTCTCAATGCTTGTCAGATAAACAACAATACATCACTTGTCAACAAAGCAGAAGAGGAACTATTAAAAATTGGGGCTGATACTGGGTCTAGGTGTGTGCAATTGGCCAATGCTTATGCTGCTGAGGGAAATTGGAATGAGATGGGAAGAATAAGGAAGAAAATGAGAGTGAAGGAGGCTAAAAAGCTTACTGGTTGCAGTTGGATATATGTGGAAAATGGTATTCATGCATTTACTTCTGCTGATAAATCTCATGCAAAAGCAGATGCAATATATTCAACTTTGTCGTGCTTGAATGGGAAAGAACTGAAGCAACTTCGTGAAATATGGGGGTGATTTTCTTGTAGACGTATGTTGATACTCAACTAGTCAATGATACTGCACATTTTAAAATTAAAAATTATTTTCCCTTGTGGGAATCAAATGTTGTCCATCGGCGTCCTAGTACTACTATGAAAATGATTGGATGGCTTCACTGTTTCATGAACTCACAAAGGGAAAACAGCTAAGAAAGTTTTGAGATGCAGAGACTCCTGCATCTTTAAGCCAACCTATACGTAGTCACTGAAGCAATCATGATAAACTGCCAGGTAGCTGCCATGTCTTCTTTATTGTACATATAGCATTATAGCTGTTACTCATAGATATCCAGTTCATGACCCATTGCATCTTTGTGTAATTAGCTAATGGTCTTGAAGGAATGCATAATTGAACATGCATGTTATTGTACAGTATTGTTGTCTTCTATTACCTATATTGTTGCAAATGCTGTAAACAGAAACATAGAACAGTAAGTTGACAAGATGAGTTATAATTTGACTATCAAGAGCCATGCAAACTTTTATGGAGACACATTTGGAAAAACTGTCTTATACCTTTATAAGTGAGGATTGTTAGATTAGAAGTTCTGTGAAGGACCAACGCTCAATAGTTATGAAAAGGTGTTCTCCAGCCTATATGATCGACAATATTTCATATTTGGTGACATATGGAACACGGAGAAGGACCAACGCTCAATAGTCATGAATTTATGAAAGTTTTGGTGTATCCACCTTTAAGCAAGTTGGTGCTGCTGTGAGTGATTTTAAACATGCAAGTGGCAACATAGGCATGCCCTGAATTCTTATTGGTGGGTATGTTTACAAGCACATTGAGGATCCACGAGAAAGACGGCTCCTTGATTCTTGTTGTTGGTTGATTTTACCATTTTGTAGTTGCTGCTGGTTTGCTATTCTGCTATTCTTCTGGCCTTCTGCTGCTTGTCAGATGTTCTGCAGGTATAACGTTTCAGATACCACCCACAATGTCAAGCCATGAATTCTTTATTTATACATGTTTCTGAAGGACTTGTGATTTGTGAAAGAATACATTTTCTTGTTACATTTGTCATTAGCTAATAATTTAGTACTTTATATCTGCTTCTTTATTTTAATCTAGATAGAAATGTACTAATTCCATATCAAAATAAAACAAAAAACATGGTTTTAACTGGATTGCTAAAATTTGTAGGAGCAAAAAAAGTGAGAAATTTTAGAAGTAACTGTTTCTTTTTTTCCTTTTCATGATTCTCCGTTATTACCTTCTCATGATGTATGACAAAAAAGACACAAGAATGTGTTTCATTGCATTTCCACTGAGAAGACACACAGTAAAACAGTATTTAGGATTGATTGATTGGCCAAAGCATATGTTGAGGTGAAAATATACATCCATAAAGTGAAAAACAATCTAGCAATAGTAAAATACTTAAACTCAAGCTTCCAAAATTCAGTAACAATAATGAAGTCCTGGAGGCTCCCAAAACTTCCAGATTGTTGCTTGCTATCTGTTGTAACATCATAGTCTGCTCCCTTCCCTCGCCTGAAGTGTTGCCATTGGCAGACAATTATTATTTACAGGTTATGCTTTGAGCCAGACACATTTTCTTCTTGCACCGTACACCAGTGCTTACCATCAAATATAATTCTAGTATAGATATGGATAAACCAACAATTATGCCCTCCATGTACACAAATTCATGTATTGTACCGAGGCATGAAATTATCAAGCTAATTCCTTTGAAAGCAGATAATGGAAAGTAAAGTCATGAGGGGTTAGTTCAATGCCTTTCCAGTTTGTCTTTGATTGAAATTCATGGACGCTTTTCCTTTGAGACTCAGGTATATGAGGCATAACCATCTCCGCCAAATCAGATGCTCCTAGACCTGAACTTTTTGCAAAGGAATCAACTATCTTTGGTAGAATTATTTTATGTTCCTTGGTTATAGCGATGTTGGACTGAATGTATTCTTCTTTCGCAGATTGTAGCTCCTCTAAGACTCTCTTGGGTGTGTACAAACGTACCTGCGATAGTTACAACCAAGCGTAACTGAGATTCAGTGAAAGCTGCCAAAATAAAATTATTTCTTTAGGGAAGGGGGCTGTGGAAAGTTAGATATACATCAAGTATGAAATTATATTCAATACAACCTCAAACTCAGAAAGATGTAACTCTATATGCAAGAATCAATTGAAAAGTTTATTTTCTTTAATTCGTTATATTCAGACAACATTTTAACTTGGTATCTAAATATTTGAAAGTGATTTTTTGTTATTTTAATTTGGTATTTGGAAACAAAAAAAGAAAGTTTGTACACGTCCTTCTACATAGACAAATTCGTAAATAACGACAGAAGGACCAGAAGTATACCGCAGGATCAGAATGGCTTCCTGTGCTAAGAGCAAATAGTAATAAAGGTTCTGGATGACGTATAGCATATCCATTTCTTACATCTCTGATCTTTGGTTTTGTCTTTGAAGGAAACAACATCCGCAGCCACTGTGAGAAAAAGAAAGGTGTAAGAGCAATAGGATTTGATATTAGCCAACTCTATTTTTGCTATACAAAATGAAATGTACACTTAGTGTGCAAGTTTCTGGAATTCATATTTACTTGTCCTGGACGAGGCATACTGCATCCTAGAATGAAGTTCTGTATCATTTCTACACTTACTGTATGACCCCCAATGTCATATGCAGCCTGAAATATCCAGCAGCTTGTTTTAGCAAAAACTCATTCTTGTCAACTGTTCTGAGTTTTATGAATGACTAACTTACTTTAAGTACTGAAGACATTCTTTTGACATTGTTTTGTGAAATTCCGTAAACTAACAAGGCCTGTGGAGGACAGAGAACAAAGATTATAGGAATGTTTTCTAGATTTTGAGAAATAACTTACATGAGAAAAAAACCAGGATAGAGATTTAGAAATTTTACATGCATTACTAAAGTGTTGTGCACATTAATCCAAAAGGCTAGCTTTTCTTCGTGTTTCATATTTCGGGGATTAGTTTCTTCCAGCCGAGAAACAAGTGACCTGCAAAACCATAAGATATGAAGTTGTTCCATCTCTTGTGAATTTGAATTAAACCACATGATATAAAAGATTAAGCAATATACAAAGGATCACCTAAATCTGCGCAGCATGTACTCAATTTCTTTTAATTTCTCTTTATCTGTGCACAATTTCTGAATCCTTATCATTGAACAATAAGGTCCGCTTAATTTTTTTGACCCTTTGACATGGAAATGGTTACTGGAGTTTAAATTGAATATTGAATTCTTCTTCCATTGTGATCCCCACTTACTACCCTGGTTCTTTGAGGATACCTCATAACCGGGTGACGAAGCATTTTTATGACAGAGAAAAGGCGACTCTGTAAGTTCACAGTATATTGCTGATATGCACTTGATCATCTCCTCACAAAGCCAATTTGGTGTCTCTGCATCATTATCAGTGTAGCTATTCCCAAATTGTTCTGCTAGGCTAGTTGAGTGGGATTTAGCAGGCTGAGTTTGCTGGTGAAATACAATTGTAAAGCTAGATATTAGTGGTCTGTAAATGAAACATAAGGACGTAACAAGTTCTCTTGTTTTTGTACTTACCTCTAGCATAAATAATGGTAGAGAATGGTAAGAGTCCACAGCTTTGGTCTTAATGTTCTCAGAAGAAGCTTCAATTGAGCAAGCTGTTTGTTGAGATAGTGCGGAGTAACACCGATGAATGCTAGAGTCTAAAACCGATTCTGGTTCTAACTGGTTATTGTATTCCTTGAGTTGAAAACCACCTGAATCACTTGTTGAAATGATATCGCTTGAGCATGGAACTGAAATTTCTCTGTCAGATAAAGCACCGCTGGGAGGTACTACAGAAGCTCCTTTGTGAATGTCAGGGATAGAATCATTGTCACTTAATGCAGAAGTACTCTTGTTAATGTATGAAGCTGATTCCAATCTTCTTTCTTTGGTTGATAGTGAAGAAATGTGTTCATTAAATCTTTTACGATACAAAGAGAGCAGATATTGTTCCAAATACACGACTTCTAGTTCTAATATTCCAATTTCCTTTATCAGTTCCTTTGCAGCCTAAAATGTAGAGAAGCGAGACTCGGTAAACTTTAAAAAACAGAGAAAATTGTAATTCCATGTAAATGTTTAAGATACCTCGGGTATTGAATTCTCTACTGAAGTATCCTGTGAAAAAGGTCGATAACAAGTTTTCTCAAATGTGTTTTACATTCTGTTCTTAACTTAAAATACACTTTTTATGGTTATAACAAACTTTGAGAAAATTATGTGTTTGAGGAAATCGTGGCAGTTACGAACATAAGTAAACATGTGAAATGAGTACTGCATTCTTTGATTCTAGACTATCTAGGACAAACCTACTTGAATTTGTAGTTATAAGTTTACAAATAGCTAAATAATAAGACAATCAATCAAACTGTGTACCTCTTGAGTCAAAGAACTTTGAAGATCCATGTTGTTGTTCTGCTTCTTCTTGGATTCAATGCTTTGCTTTAGATTCCCCAGTTCCTTTTTTATTAAAAAAACAGAAAGAAGAAAGAAAAAAACGAAGAGTTAGACTTCTGTGTAGTATTTATCATAACAGACACACAAATATTCACTTCTGAGCTGAAAGTCATTCTTTTATGAGAAGAGACAAAAATCGAAGAAAATGAATGAAAGAAAAATGTTCATATGTACTGCTCAGAAATATGCAGCAAGAATGGAAAAGCAGTCCGAGAGATAGCGATGCAATACCTCTTTAGGCTGATATGTAAAATTGTTAGGTGACCTGATTGCACACTTTTTTTTAGATTAGCGACCTATTTAAAAATTCCTAAATAGTTCAGGGACCAACAAATTAATTAAACCTAGATGAAACTAGTATAATAACAGAACCTTCGTCTTTTAAAACTATCGATTTCTAAAGTACTGATTATATGTGAGAAACTACTAACTGTTAATGTCTTGTTAGGGTTCATGTGAAATGAAGATTCTCTATATTATAAATTATAATGACATAAATTTGGAGAAGCAAGAATCCTGGATATCTTAAAAGAAATATTATTTGGTTTAGAAAGAGCAACAGGTTGGTGAAATAAAAATCAGACAAAAATATACTAGAAAAGGAAAGACATAATGTTCAATTATAGCATGCAAATTCTGTTCTGTCAACAAAAACCTGTTGGAGCGCTTATGGCTTGAAACTGAACATGTTTGGTCCATGATTAAGTTGCATTGCTAACAAGATTGGTGACACATTATTTCATGCATGTAATGTCAAGATTGGCTTAAAATAATAATGTTGATGAATACACCAAAAACTACATTAAATGCTGACAACCAAAAAGGACCAGATATTGACAAGTTTGTTTAACAGTGACAAATTTAACATGTAAGATGCATCCAAAATGGATTAACTTTCAAGCAATCCATCTTTACAAACAGACAGAAGAATCTCCTATCCTATGGAATGAGACTTCTCACACAGAAAGGTGAGTAAAGTTTGGTGGTTGGGGGAGTATCAAATGAGAACTTAGTTATATCAACTTCAAACTCAGTAACACACTGTAACAAGAGATATGAGTCAGTAAATGTTATTTTCAGCCATCATGGTAATTGGTAACAAGAAAAAGATGGCTACATGAGAGTATATTTGTGTTGTATTACTGTTGACAATCTAGGAAGTTAATGAGACCTTTTTGCTTTGCATTTCATTAAAGCAAGAAAAATCAGATTATAAGTTTTTGTAAAATAAATATAAGTCTCACTTAGTATGATGTGTAGCGTAAGTGGTTGACGCGCTTTCTTTGTGAGTGTTGTAAATCTTAGAGTATTGAGTTTATTTTCTACTCATTTGCTAAAATAGTTTGTTCCTAAGTATAAGATCATTTTCAAATTACTATATGCATTTGATGAAATAATTTACTTCAAATTCTAATATTCCAAATTACTTTATCAGTTCCTTTCCAGCCTAAAATTTAGAGAAGCGAAACTCAGTAAACTTTAAAAAACTGAGAAAAATTGTAGTTTCATGTAAATGTTAGGAGAATATAGCCCCAGCAAGCCATATTCATACTTGAAGATGATATAGTCCTACTTGGAGAGTCGAGGGAAGAATTAAATGGGAGGTTTGAGACTTGTAGACAAGTCTTATAAACCTATGGCTTCCGCCTGAGCAGAAGCATGACATGATGAACGTGATGAACAATGCACGAATAAATTCCAAAGCATGTGCGAACACACTAAACTTTCGATTCAATTATTATTATTTTTGAATAATTTTACTAAAGTATCTTTAACATGTATTGATTTTTTTTTTTCAAATATTTTATTGGCTAGAAATTCACTTTTTTAAGTTGAATAAGTGTCATGTCTGGGATTCGAACTTCGACTCCAGCATATATTATGCATTGTTCATACCAACTGAGCTAAGTTTACCGGGACCATGTATTGATGTATTTACTAGTTCGTAAATGTAAAGTAGAAGATGCTGAATTAAGAGTGATAGAAACAATATCAATTAGATGGTACAATTGAAAAAAAGTAACTAATGTTTTGTTGAAAATTCAAAAGGTGAGACAAATTTTTGTTGGAAAAATATCAATTATTTTGGGACGAAGAAGTACCTTTTTGTGGTTATAACAAGCTTTAAGAAAATTATAAATCCGAGGAAACCATGATACTTATGAATATTGTAAGTGAAGAACAGCACAAAAAGTATTCAAGTAAATCAACATAAGTTTTGTCCATAAGTAAAAGTGTAAAACGAATATTACATTCTTTGATTCAAAAATTGTCTAAGTCATGCATAACAAGGATAAATCTAATAGAATTTGTACTCATAAGTTTACAAATAGCTAAATAATCAGCCAATAAATCAAACCTCTTGAGTCAAAGAACCTTGAAGATCCATGTTGTGGTACTGCCTCTTCTTGGATTCAATATTTTCCTTTAGATTCCCAAGTTCCATTTTATGAAACAAAAAGAAGAAGAAAAAAAACCAAGAGTTAGCTTTTCTATGAGCTGAAAAATGTTCATATATGTAGTGCTCAGAAATATGCAGCAAGGAGAGAAAAACAGTTTGAGAGATTAGAGAGCACAATACCTCTTTAGGCTGATAAGAAGCTTCACTGTTGTTCACAAATTCATCTTTCATTGGATCACTGCCAAACAGTTAAAAAAATTATAATGACATGAATCTGGAGCACCAAGAATTATGGATATCTTAAAGAACTATTATTTGGTTTAGAAAGAACACATGTTGGTGAAATGAGAATCATACAAATATACTAGGAAAGGAAAAACATAGCATGTTCAATTATAGTAATACAAATTATGTTCTGTCAACAAAAACCTGTTGGAGTGCTTGTGACTTGAAACTGAACATGTTTGGTCCATGATTAACTTGCACCTAACTTGCATTGCTTGAAACTAGATTGGTGCACATTATTTCATGCATGTAAAGTCAGAATTTGCTCAAAATAATGTGCATGAATACACCAAAAACTACATTAAATGCTGCCAGCCAAAAAAGACCAGATATTGACAAGTTTGTTTAATGGTGACAAAATTAACATAGTAGATACATCCAAAATTCATTAATTTTCCAGAAATCTGTGTTTACAAACAGGAGAATCTCCTCTCTGATGGAATGAGACTTCTCACAAAGAAAGGTGATAAAGTTATGTGGTTGGAAATATCAATTGAGAACTCAGTTATATCAACTTCAAACTAAGTAATATATTGTCACCTTTTTTTATATGCGTCAGTAAATGTTATTTTCAACCATAATGGTAACAAGAAAAAGATGGCTACATGAAAGTATATTTGTGTTGTACTGCTGTTGACAATCTAGGAAATTAGTGAGACTTTTTTGCTTTGACTAGTCACATAAAACTAATTCAATCCTTTTCAGGCCTTTGATAAAGTTATGCTTTTTGCATTTCATTAATACAAGAATAATCATATCATAGCTTTTGTAGAATGTGTCTTATTGGTAAGATTTATTACTTATTATTTATCTTTTTATATTATTAAACATAAGTATTTTTTTCAACTAATATATTCTTATCTATTGTATATCAATATACTTAACTACTCACTTCGTCTCTTAATATAAGCACATATTGTAATTTTTCATTCTTATTGAGAAAAGTTGTTAGTACCCAAAATACCTCTTGAATATGTATTTTTGATTTATCATATTCTAAAACACTTAGTGGTATTAATTAGAGGTTTATTTTAAAAATAAAAATTAAATGTATCTTGTAATTTAAAAATGAGTTTATATATATATATATATATATATATATATATATATATATATATATATATATATATGGACAATTATCATTTTGTCAAATGAGTTCGTTAAGCCAATGAGAATATTCCACCAGCTACTATATTATCATTTTGACAATTAGCATTTTCGTATATGAAACTTATTTTATTATTGATATCAACACAACTAATTATTTTTCTAAGCATTGCGCACAATTCAATTGAGACATTTATAATGAGATGGAGAGAGTACTCATCACCCCAATCTTGATTTTCATAAAAAAATAATTAATTTCACAACCACTCCCAACGTTTTTTATTAATTGTTGCATTTGGGTTATGTATGATTCTTTAGAAATTGATTAGTTTCAAAATACATGTCCAATTTTTGCAATGTACACTATTCACATGACTTACTTTGACCATACTTTTTAACTAATGTATAAATACAAATATTAGCATGTAAGATGTTGTTTGATTAGTCTCGACAAATATTTTCAAAATATTAAATTTTTACAATTTTTTACTTTAGATAATTAAAGATATTAACGGTCAAAATTGTGCATTGACATATGTGAAGTGGTTGACTTAGACATGTATTTTGAAAAGGAGGGAGTAGTTATGTTGATTTCAATGTTAAAATTAGAAACATTTACTAAAAAAATCTCTTATTAATTGTTGTTAGTTGAGTAGTTAAGTATATTGAAATTTATTTATAAAAAAAGTATATCGAACTTCAATAAATAAGAGTATATTAGTGAGAAACGAATAATAAATATGCACTGATATTCTAAAATGATAATTATTTTGAGAAAAAAAATACAAAAAATGACAATTATTATAAGACGAAGGGAGTTCTTAAGAAACATAGTTAAGTATAACCGGATCTAAAAAAAAATCAGTGTATTTACAAAAGTGTCATTCATAAAAACTTGTTCTATATATGATTGTATAAAGTTGCTTGAAATTTAAAATTAAAGTTAGAGTTTAATGGTGGTGGGTTGATAATCTAAAATAATTTTGCACACACATTCAATCAAAACATTCAAGATTGCCACATAAATTAAAAAAATTAATTGACGTAGCAATTCCAAATGTTTTAATTGATTGTGTGTGTAAAATTATATTGTTTTGCACTGTCAACTCACCACCATTAAACTCTTAAAGTTAAACGTTGAAGCGTATTCAAGAATAGATATAATTTTCAATAAAATAGTTTTTCTCAAAATGTAAACTCATTTTCAATTTACTAAATACATTAATTTTTTTTGATTAATTTATATGCATTAACAATGTGAAGCTTTTTTACACATTTAGATAATTAAATCACACTATAATACCACATATCAGTTACTGAAATATTTGTTGGAAAATGTTAATTAATGTCTCTGAGGCGGGGCACTAGTTAAGAACACAAAATTAAAAAGATTGTATTGAAAATTGTAAAAAAAGTGAATATTCAACTTTTTAAAAATCAAAAAGTTGTTGTTTTCAATAAATATTTTTTATATTTAACTTCCTTAACTAGTGTCTCGGGAGCACTAATTAACAAGACCCCGAACGTGCTTATAATTTTTACTTTTATTTTAAAAAAAGATACTCTTAATTATCCATTGACGCTTATAATAAGTTGAAAGAAGTAGAAGGATATAACAAAAAAAGATGAAGACTGACTGAGATATATTTAGTGGCAGATCATGCAATCAACAATGATGAAAAATACATAACATGCATGTTTAAAGTCACACCAACTTTAAAGTCTTTATGTGGGTGGGCTTATTTTTTACGTTGCATTAAAAGAAGCAAAACCAGCTTGTTTTTTTTATTTTATTTTATTTTCTCTTTTTGGAACAAATTTTCAAAAGTTGAAATATTCACCTTTTAGTATGGAACAAAGTGACAAAAATACAGAGTGGTGATTAGCAATTTATTGGAGAATGGACCTTAATAATGCATACAGTTATCCACTCGTGCACTTGATTTTTTTTTTTTCCATGCTTCTCCCATGTAATGCATTTCGCAAATCATTTTACTATGCTTTGGTTTAAAATGGTAAAAGTGAAGTCTTCTTGAAACTTTATCAAGTCATTCTTTACTTCTTTTTCCTTTACCTTCATTAATAAAGTCTAAAATATGGTTTTAACTAGAATATATCTTTATTGTCTCAATGTAGAATACCTATACTTATACTTATGGTTGGTCCAAGTGACAAGGAATTTGATTTCTCTAAATTTAAGTCTCAAATACAATTATTGTAAATTAAATATATAGTGTTGGAAGAGTTTCATCACCTACATGGATGGATCGAAGAGTAATGTGAGCTTTAGATGATGCTTGAAAAATAAAGAGCTTGTATTTTTTTTAGGTGACCAAATTAAAACATGCCTCTTAACAATTATACAAAATCAAACAAAAAATAATAATTTATACAAAACAAACAATTTTACCTTTTATTTCAGTCAGTCAAAAGGTCTAGAACAAGGTAAACAAATTTACCAACTAAATTAGACCATCTAGCATCATGTCATTATATATATTGGAATTAGACTAGAAGGTGAAACCGTTCGCTAATAGCTTTATCACCCACTCTGAACTGTTTCACTTGAAAAGGCTCATGTTTCACCAATCATGGTATTTAGTCTAGTCAGTCACATGCTGTGTAAAGACTAAAGAATTATGATTATAATGTATAAACAACAATCAAAGTGATATGCATAATTTTTACCTGTGTTATTTAGACACACAAAAATTAATATGATATACTATTGAGTGTGAACAACAGAAATGGAGAGAGGGAGACAAATAATATACAAGCGTTTAAATATACGGTGTTGATGTCAGATTTTGTCGAAAAAAACATCTCTTTAAATTTTATTGACAAATGTTAATACTCCCTCTTATTTATTTTAGCTGTCATTCTAATCACATACCAATAAAACTAATAAATTACTTGAGATGAAATTACGTATTTTTCCCTAGCTATAATACTTTTTAACTATTAATCATTTCATTTTACATGCTAGAAGTACGTACTTAAGGGCATAATTAACAAAATAATAATTAATATATTGCATTGAACTTTGAAAACATCAACTAGATAAAAACTAAATTTCTTCTGAAGTGACAAGAGTCTATTAGTGAATTAGCGAGCTATGGTGATTCCTAACTAGGGTTTGAACCTTAAACATTATGATTAGATCTTCGTTTGTGTCCTTTAGTTCACCAACCGAACTACTAACTTACATTGCGTATATATTATATAGTACCCTAAAGCATTATGACCCCTCCACTAAATAATGCTAACAACATATAATCCGGGAAGATTTGAAGAAGAAAATACAGTGAGAGTCAATTGGAATAAAAAGGGTAGACGCACTTAAAAAGCAAAGAGAGCCTCAAAAGGGCTGAAAGTTTATCGTCAAAGGAAGAAGCAGAATATGTTTTGATATGAAATGACTGGTTTTGGTGGGGATGTCTTTTAATTTTTAATTTCATAGGGAAATTTGGATACAACCACCATATGAATTGTCAATGACTTTGGTGGGAAAAAGTGCCCTACCTTTTGTTATTTGATAGGGTGATTTACAATATACACGTAGGGAAGAGCATTAAATAATGTCTCTATGTAGTTACAAAAACAGGTACATATTTGCATGTCGGCCTAATTAATACTCTTATGTACACATTTTGCATTGGCAAATTTAACTCTTCATTGTATGCATGGACAACATGGTTCTACGTGTGAAAATTTTAAATGACTTAATTTTGTCTATTTAGCCTCGGGGTTTAACATATGTCAAATTCTCATTTTGTTCTAGGATTCTTCCTATTCGTAGGTCATTTATGCACATGGGAATGGGAAGAGCTTCTGCGCCGTAGGATTTGAAAAAGGATTTGATCGAGATTATGCGCCTATAATTTCATGACTCCCCTTAATTGGGACATGAAATCTAAATGTTTGACCTAGGAAATATATATTCTATGCAAAAACAAGTATATTTAAATATACGGGACGCTGAATAAGTTTAAGAAGGTTCGTGATTTGATCCCAATTGATAACAATTTCTTTCTCTCTCTAAAAAGTTATGTTCGTATATAAAAGTTAGGCTAAAATCCCAACTTTTATTTGGAAGGCAAGACAATTCAGCTTGAGAATAAACATGACAAAATTAATTTTAATCTTCTAAAACAACTTTTCTATTTCATATAATCAAACATGAATTAACACTTTACCCCTTGAACATAAATAAATGAAGGAAAAACAAGATGTTGAGCTTGAAAAAATGTCATACAAATTTGTAGCTCTTGCAACTTTCCAAGTGTTAATATGGGAGTACATTTTAATCTTGATCATTTCCTGTTTGACTTGTGCCATGCATGGTTCAACCTGGAGAACCTGAACCAATGCATTATATTATATTTTGCTACGTTGGGCTTCTAATAATTAGAAACCATAAAAAATGCTTCAAATTTCCTCCTTTGAGACTGACACCGATCAACACAAAAAAAATAATTAACTAGAAATTAACCTCTCATCGACCAAAACAATTACTATCAATTTTTCGAAGCAAACTGACAGACATACTTGTGGCTTTAATATAAATATAGTATTGGTACACAGAACTCTACCAAAGCTTAGGAAAACTGTTTCATTTTATAATCCAAAACCAACAAAAATTCTACTAATTTCAAAACCTCAAAATTAGTGCAAATATAGCTAAAATTATTAGTTTTAGGAGAGATTAGGGCATAGATATCTTCTTAGCATTTAAAAATTATTGGAAGGTCAAAGAGAACTAAATAAAATAAAATAAAAAATTGTAGCAAAAAATAATTAAACACCTAGCACCTTGCAATTGGCAACATGCACAGAGATTAATAAGGACATTTTTTAGAAGAATCTTATACAGATAATATTTTTTTGAAGAGTGTATCATGAACAATTTATTGCACCTTTCATAGTATATGTAACCAATGCATGCATATTGGAGTTGGCAACATTTTATAAAGATTGTCAGAAAGTAACCGAAGTTTCTTTCAACAAGAAAAACCGAATCTTTTCATTGAGATTGGCTAAGACTGAGAGTGTTTCCTGCCCTAGTGTGTGAGATTGAGAGAGACAAATGGCATGGAAACCTGTAACAGAAATTGGAAACCTAAATGTTGCTGCAAGAAGAAAAGTCATGCCAAAAAATTGCCTATCATAATGAAGGCCTTATAATTAATACACATTGGTGACGATGCAGAAATATTAACTTGTTAAGGACAAATATGTGGCGGATGTATGTCTTAGAGGATGGGGGCAATTGCTCCTACAAGATAAAAAATAGCTTTGAAGTTTAATCTTTCTAAAATATTATCCCTTTAGAAAAAATTTGCACCATCAACCGGAGATGAGTTTGACAAAAGGGTCTAGACTTTAATTATAGAATAAATCAAGATTTGAATTTTGGTTGAAAAAGTATCTATACTTGGTGTTCAACACGTCTTGAATAAGATTACTTTTGATGGAAGAAACATATGAAAAACAATAAAAAATTGTATGCATTCAGTCAAATTCTTTGTTAGTACAAGGGTAACTCATCAATCTTCTCTATGAATAGGATTACCTCTCGCGGAAGAAACCTATAAAAAACAACAAAAAACTGTTTGCATCCAGTCAAATTCTTTGTTCGTACAAAGCTAACTCATCAATCTTCTCCCTTCACCAACCTTTAAAAAAAAAAATCTTCTCCATTCACAAAGTTTCTCTATCTAATTTCTTGTTACTCTTTTCATTTTCACTTTTAAATTTTCTTTTACCTTTATATATCATATAGATATTAAATAGTTATTTTGCTTTATAGACATGAGGTTTGTTGTTTTGTGTGTTTAAATTTTCGTAAAATATTAAATTAATTATTTTTTTTTAGTGTGCTAAAATTGGAGAAGTTATATAGAAAATGAACTTAAGTTTTACCAGAAATTGTTTCCACCAAAATTTAAGCTCAGGTTCTTTCAAATGATTTTTTATAATACTTTAAGAAAATTACTCGTAAGTATTTGGAAATTTTTTATCCCACTCCCTTCAAAATTACTCCGAGAAAAAGTGAGAGATTATTATTCTCCTATTTCTCCCCTTCCCTTCAAAGTCATCAATTTGTTTCCCTCCTAACTCCCAAACAAATATTTCAAATTTGTGTGTATAAATATTTTTTTAAAATCTTGTGTCTAGTAAAAACAATAGCTGTTATCCTTCTATTATTCAGAAAACCACATGAACATCCTTTCACATGGCAAGAATGACCTTAAAATATCTAGTTACAAAACCTGAGATATAAGTAAGGACAGTTTGAATGGACACTAAAAAAACATGGACAAACAAAGTTCGGTCTGTGACACGAAGGCATACAACTTACTAGGACAGAAGCCAAATGCAGATTACAATGAAGTTTCAACTTGGTCTTGCAAAATAAATCTATTTTCCATAATGTCTACTTGTTTTGCCTTCTACTAACCACATAAAATTGTGCACGATCTACAATCCCATCTGGATAAGAGGATGGTACAACGTTATCTCAATATTTTTCATTGTGATAACTAATAGTCTTATTATCCTAAAAGAGAATATGAATAGTCACTTCAAAATGACACCATGTGAAATGCTTTCATCTGGTTATATATAATCATTCATCATTCTAAAATATGCTATAGTTAGTTTGCTTTATTCTGAAACCAACCCGTCTTGTGAAATTTCGTAAAAATTTGAGTGTCATTTGGATCACCTATCATTGTGTATATATATAATATATTATATAGATAATTGCTATTTGTTTAGAAAAGAAATATCATTGAGTCCAAAAAAAAAAAAGGAAAATTATTATGTCAAAGTTACCAAAAAAAGAAAAATTGGCGAAGTTACCTTCACTTGAACTCCATAGTAAGATAGAAATAAAAACTTATCCTAAAAATTGTCCTCTAGAAACCCCAGTAGACATTTATATAATCTACTGGTAAATAAATGCCCCAAGGCTATGTACAAGCAAAAAGGCAGATGGTGTAGCAGATGAGTATCATTAAAGTCCCTTTGGAAACATATCTCGGAGAGGCATCGGCAAAAGATAGTTGAGAAGCAAATGGGGGGTAAACTGCATGAATGTGAAATCCAAAATGGTTGATTCATCCCATCAAAAGCAGCAAAGCAATTTTATGTTAGACCTGTACGCCTGTACGATGTATATAAAGTCTCCTTCAAAGTCAATTTCTGTCTACAACTTCAGCTGGCAAGTTTAGATCAAAAAAGCCACCTTCTTTTCTGGCACGCTTATGAGAAGAACATCCACTCTCTTCTGACTGATTAAGCTCTGCTGTTACACCTACGCTTGCAGCATATATACAAGAATCCTTTTCACTCAGTAACATTTCTGAGCATCCACAAAGTCAAACTGAAGAAAACATATGTAACAACATTCATGACATAATAACACAATAAGAAAGCTCAAGATATAAATTAATTTGGCACCAATTTTTCATGTTACAACAACTATTTTTGAAGAAAAAAGTTAAACTTAAAACAACAACAAATAAAGCAAATAATGAGTTTCAATAAGCACCACGATGCAATATATTCATTCATATCCATACACAATTAAATCATGAAAATTAAATCCCTCCCAGCCAACAATTGTTTTATTAAAATCAAGGTGAAATCAAGGTTAATAACAAAAACTAACCCAATTTAGATTGGCTAATTTAGCTTTACAAAAACAAAAAAAAAACAAAACTAACCGATCCCCATATAACTATGATCTCCCCACATATATGCACATTGATGCACAATAAAAGTAATGGAATATTAATTAAGGAGAGTGCTTCATATTTTAACAGAGTTATCTTAGTATATATATCGAGACTTTAACATGACCACAAAGTATGTGTGTTGAGACATAGCAATGACTACTGATGTACTACAATCGATACAATATAACCAAATTAGTTACTGATAACAGGTCAGAAGAATGATTAGTACACTCAAAATTTCAGCATAAAGAGAGAAGCAAAGGGATAATGCAAAGAGTTGCAGTTCAGATCAATATTCAAACCAAATCCAACAATAGACATTTACCCGTATTGTCAGCTTTATTGCTCCAACAAACTGGAAGCTCTGAAGCCTTCTCTATGCCCTTTGATTTATATGGTGCTATACTGTGGACACTGCCGAGATTAATAGAATCCAATAAATCATTGTCGATGCACTCATACCTGCATTCAATATAAGAATTCACAATCATCAATCTCAAATGTCAGATACGCACTAAAACCTCATCTAAAGCACAACACTTACATTTTTTTACAAAGATCATCAATGAGTGCAGACAGAGTTATTATCTGCATCCTTATCTCCATAAGCTTAGCATATTTAAAGGTGTCGAAAGGCTCCTCCAAAATCTTGGAGAGTTTTTCAACATTTGCCTCTAACTGCTGCTGTTGATCCTCAAATAAGTTCTGTTTCATTTCCCTTTGAGTATCTGACATTTGTTCTTTAAAAAGCTCATCTCCAAACATATAAAATGCAAACGCATATGAATATGAAAGGACGCGTCTAGATCTGAAAAGTCTCAAGAGTCCGTTGTTTACCCAGCTATAATCATTGAGTTCAGTTTTCTTTCGTCCAGAATGTTTTTCTTCAGTAATAGAAATCTTCCCTTGTATGATATCTTTCAGTTTACTTTCAAGCTTAAAGGAGTCTGTGTGAGCTTTATACCGGTTATGATAATGCATGTACCTATAGAGATCCCTCTTTGCCCGCTCAGCTGATTTCTCTTGTTCTTTGTAGCGACCACAGCTGTGACCAGCTATACTTGACCAAGTATGATCACGGCCAGTAGCTCCACCACACAACCAACTGTACAGAAAATGAGAAAAATTAATACTGGAAAGTGGAAACACAAGTTCATGTTAGCTTTAACAGTTGCAGACAGCACCTGATCCATATTACGATACATACAACAATTATTTCATAAAATTAAATTAATCTATATATAACCAAGAAACAAAAATTATTTCATGGAAAAGTGTAATGACTGGGAACAAGTTGGATGAGAATATATAATGCAAGAAGGAATACTCACCAAAATGCTTGGCCGCAAATACAGCTAACCAAATTACAACCACCATTTTTCTCCACCGGTTTGTGGCACTTTGGACATGATTTTGTATGAACAGTTATCCAATTGACAGTTTCTGATTCATCTCGACACTTCTTTTCCCAGAGCTCCCACATCAAACACGAACAGGGGGAGTGTGCTTCTGACAAGCATTTAAAACAAAATTGTTCACCACATGAACATTCTACCTCACACAAGTCATCACCACCCCCAACACGAATTGCATTCCCACAATGTGGCGTGCTCGGACACCATTTAACTCTCTTATTGTCTTCGATGTAGGATTCAATAAGAAAGCGTTTATACTTCTCTGCCATATCAGGGTGCTTTCTACCAAGTAAAGTTGTTACGACAGCTTCATCACAAATCGAATTACATTTGTGAGCCATGCATCTGATGCGTTTACTTTGACCCTCGTTTACCTTGACAAAGAAATGCTGTGTCCAACCTGTAAAAATAGACGGCCAAAGTTAAAGTAAAAAAGGCAGATCATTACCGATCAAAATAAATAAATAAGTCATGCCATCCGGCTAACGCTTGAAAACCCTGATAGGTTATATGAATCTTCTTATGTTAACTACTAAGATGACATCATGTTACAATAGAGTAAGACAAACACAGCTATAGTAAGACCCACCACTATTTATGTACGGTCCATTGATTTTGTGGTTTCCTCTCTCACAAGATGGCGTATTGTCATGTTAGTGGGTAACATTAAGAATTCAATTGTAATTTTTAGATGAAATTTTGAAGAAAAAACAAGGGCAAGAATGACAGAATAAAAAAAACACTAACAGGTATTGCAAAAGCAGTGACCACAGTCCATTCTTGTTGCTTCATCACTAGGAATGTCGTCCATGCAGATTTCGCACATTACTATAGCACTATGCAGCGAGCCAGGGTCATGATATTCATCCACACTAACACCAGCCTGAGCAAACATAAATGCCTTCCCTTTTTCTACATAAACTTCAAACAATTTTTCCACGTCCCAACGATGATAAATAAGCATTATGCGTGCATGTTCTTGTCTTACAGAAAGCATGTCCATCACTCTGCGCAAGTCCTCCTTCTGTATATGAATGCACATAGGAATCTCAGTAAAACAAACAAATAAAAAATCATCTAAAACAACAAAAACACTTAAGAGTTCAATTTCTTCTCATATTACCTGTGCAACTATCAGTGATTCCTTTGTAATCACCTGCAAGTGACAACAGTTCAGCAGAAAAATGTCAGTGCAGAGAAAGGACCTAAACGATTCAACTTCACATAAAAAAGTAATAAATATAATATTAACAGTTGGAAGTTGGATGATCATATACTGTATAAACCACGAAAAAGTTACAACCACAATGGTAGGAGCTTCTCAATTGTAATAAAACAGAAACATTTCAATTTCAAATTCCTTCAATAAAACCATACAACAACAACAACAACAACAAAAGAATATAAACACAAAAGAAGTTACAACTACTGATATAGGAGATTCTCAATTGCAATCAAAAAGAAAAATTTCAATCTCAAATTCCTTCAATTTAGTCTCTAAACCATCACTCTCACTTCAATTTAGACTCTAAACTACGCAAATATAACATGAAGCCACAGTCAATTTCATATACTCAGGGCTAAATTGACAGATTAAAGTGATGATTTTCACCGAAAAACGATGATACAAAACAATCGAGAAATTCAACAAAAAAATTAACCAAATCAATTGCAAAGCTCAAAACTTTGATCAACCCTCTTTCTCCCTTAATATAACACACTACATCATCATTAACATAACGTCAATAAATACAAAAAAAAAAATATCACAAACAACAACGATAACATTAAAAAAACATCACAGTCACAGAAACACAAAATCACATGTAAATAAATCGTCGAAAAAAAAAAGGTTTGAATGAAAATGAAAAGGTTGAAGGAAGAAACCTGAGCAGCGGGAGCAATAGAAGAGGGCAACTGAATAGAATCGTCGGCGTTTTCGTAGAATTCACCGACGGAATCTTCTTCTTCAACGTCTTGATCGGAGTAATGATAATCTTCATCGGTGGAAGCGTAATCGTCGTCCATGATCGAATTGAAATTGATGAAGTGAATAGAGAAGAAGAAGGTAGATTAGGGTTTATATTATTTGGATTGGATCGAGAGGGGGTGTGATCGGTAAAAGGAAAGAACGAAAATTCCGACGACAAAAGTGAAGGGAAGGTTATAACCTTACCACACACTCACAACACAACACATACTCTCTCCCTTTTGCTTTGCTTTGCCTTCTTATGCTTAACACAATAACAATAATTTTTTTGTTTTTTTAGGGAATAACAATAATATTTATATATCAAAAGCTTAAATATGATTTTCGTCTCTGTAATTTGGGCGTGTTTTGATTTTCGTCCCTGTAAAAGAAAGTTTGAAATACATCCTTGTAAAAGAAAAATTATTTTGAAAAAGGTCTCTGGCCCCACTTTTTTGCTGATTTGGCATGTTGTACGCCACGTGGCAGTTGCTGACTGTGCAACATTTAAAATATTTTGAAAATTAAAAAAATCTGAAAAAAATAATTTAAAATCATAAAAAAATTCGAAAATTAATTTTTTTAATTTAAAAATTATATATTAAATTTTTTTTCGAAAATACTGAAAATTATATTATTTTTTTCATATTTTAATTTTCAAACAATTATTTCCAAAAAAATTTCTTCATATTTTCAAAAAAATTAAAAATTATATAATTGAAAAAAATTTGGAATTTTTTTTACGATTTTTTATTTTTTTTTTAAATTTTTTAAATTTTAAAAACTATTTTCAGAATTTAAAAAGTATTTTTAAATTTTTAATGAAGTGGTCTGTCACGTCAGCGCCACGTGGCCAAAGTTGCACAGTCAGCAACTGCCACGTGGCCAAAACATGCCAAATCAGCAAAAAAGTGGGGCCAGAGACCTTTTTCAAAATATTTTTTTTTTACAGGAATGTAATTCAAACTTTTTTTTTACAGGGACGAAAATCAAAATACGCCCAAATTACATGGACGAAAATCATATTTAAGCCTATAAAAAAATACTAATAACTAAGACTAAGTAATAAAAAATAATAATTCAGAAAATAATATTAACAGTAATTATATTTGATAATGAAATTTGTACCAGTAAGTTGTCTTATATTATTAAAAGCAATGAATCAATAATATCCAACTCAACCGATAAAATACTGCATTTGTTAAGTTGGACGTCGTGGTCGGGGTTTGAACTCTAGTCCCTTCATTTATGTGTGGGAGTTTCAATGGTTATTTGACATTAAGTCTATCTATAAAAATAATGATTATTTCACATTACGTTTATCTATAAAAAAAATGATAATGATGAGAGAAAATGAGAGGTTTATCTTCTAGAATGCTTAAAAGGTTGTCCTCGTCCACCTAAACTTCTAACCAGGCCCAAACTCCCATTTCGGTCTATCGACCATTCTTAGTTTGCTTCACAAGCCAATAGATGTAAGGCCAAAAATATACTTCGGCACTATTACATCGAGCAAATTCTCGGATTCCCTTGATTTGTAACGCCTCCTCGCATATATTCAAAGTACAATGTTTGATGGTTTCAAACGCCATCTTTTATACTTGTCGACCCAAGGGTTCTTCAACTCTGAGTATCTCCGGTTCCTCACTTATAAAAGATGACTTCTAATGTCTTCCAAAGTACAATTCATTCACCTTAAAACTCTTTTATTTGCCTCTTATACCGACTTGAGCATCATAATATCTTTTGAAAGTACCCCACCATTTGAACTTCTAACTCAAACTCGTCGAACATCGTTCTTCTAATCACGTTAGATCAAATTCTATTTTTATTCCTAAAAGAATGAGATGATTGGGATTTTTTTAGAAAGTTTTGTTAAATTCTTATAGGCTTAAAGTTTTTAAGAAAAAAATTAAGATTATATTTTTAAGTTTTTTTATAGAATATTTTAAAATATTTTAGTTAAATTTGTATGTAATTTTAATATTAAAAAAATGCAGTTTAGTTGATAACTCTATAGACATTGGTATGCAGAGGTTTAAACTCCATATTTTTTACTTTTTCATATTTTTAGTGTTAGACTATCCACTAAACTACTTGGCCAATAAAAAATATAAGAAAATTAATTTTACACATAGTATGTAATAATTTGTTGCTAGATTGTTTAATGAATTTAAGAATACATGACTTTTTACTACCAAAAACCAAAAGACCATGACTTTCTTAGTAGGAAAAAAATTAAAATTACATGACATGTTATCAAAACAAAAGTAATTTTTTTATGTAGTGACAAATGACAACTTGCGGAGGCAGTTATGGATAGAATAGACTTTTTTTTTTTTTTTTTTTTTAAGTGTAGAATAGACATATGTTTCAAAATACATGAAGAATTGTGGAATTGATTCCTTTTTCCTCTTAGAAACAACATGGCATATCTTTAAAGTTAAATTCAACATGTTAGTGTTCTCTTTTTGTTAAAGCAAGGTATTCCTGGTGAGATCCTTTTTATTCGCTGGGCTACATTGTTGAGATGTATCTAAAGAGGTAACATTATTTGACATACATTTTTTCATATGCACATATCTAGGGATGACAATTGGACTCATGTCTAATGGGTATCCGCAAAAAATGCTCACTAAACCCCGCTTTTATGGGTTTGGATACGGGTCTGGGTAATACCCACAAATTTAAATGGATATGGGCACGAGTAAGGGTACTGTAGTGCCCAGACCCGCAACCCCGTATATACATATTTATATAATATCATAAATAATTTATTTATTTTGGGTGTATAATTAATTAATTAATTAATTTAGCTATTTAAGCCTAAACCTAAACTTAAACCAAGAAAATGCGTAATACAATAACAACTCCATCATGCCGGTGTGTAATTTTTTAGGGATATTTTGAATGTTTTTTATTGACTAAATACTACGATTCGTACTATTTTATTAGTTAATTTTAAAAAATTTGAACTGTAGTTTTATTTCAATTGTGATGTTTTTATTGTTTTTTCATAGTTAAAGTGCGGATAATGGGTACAGGTATGGACACTTAGGTATCCATAAAGTATGGAGAAGGAGACTAAAATTGTTGTCCACGAAGGTACAGGCACGGATATTTTTTACAAACGCGAGTATGAAGAAAGGCATTGTAGTACCCTACCTATTGAATATCCATTGTCATCCCTAGACATATCATACATTGAATTCTACATCAATGGTTACATTACATGTTTGTGATTTCTTAACACCACATGATATATCTGACAATATACAAAAATATTATAATAAGTTGATGTTGTCTCATAACAATACTTCTACTTAACACAAAAAAAAAAATATATAATAATAATACTTCTACTACTTTTTAGGATTAGTTTCTTAATAATCCAAATCTCTCTCGATGGTTTTAAAGTAAATGGCCAAATATAATAAAGAAGAGATAATTTTTATACATGGACAATGTAAAACGTTTTTAAATATAATATAATAAAGAAGATATTATTTTTTATATATAGCTAGACAATGTAAAGCATTTTTAAATATGATGCAATAAAATCATGAAAAATAAATATTTGTAGATATATTGTAAGAATTAACTTTAAAAGTGACGCATGAATTGATTTAAGTGAATGCAAGTGTAAAAAAAAATATATAGTTGATATATCTTAATCTTATTCTTAATTATATAAAAGGAAGAAAGTTATGCCATAAAACTCTAACAAAAGTCCTACAATTTTACATTATATTGTTCATTGTCGTCAAAACCCTAGCATATCTCAAAATGACAAGCCTGCCTACCCTTCTCTCTTCTTCAGCACAAAGACTATGCCATTTGTACCATTTGGCACCTAAAATGCATCCCAAATGTCAAGAGTAATGCATGCAACAAGGTAAGTGTTACCCATACAGTAAATCAAGTGTCATGACTCATGAGGAATACATGCAAAAAACCAAGTGTCAAGAGGAATACATGCAGCAAGCCAAGTGTTATCCCTGCAATAAACCAAGTCTCATGACTCACGAGGAATACATACAGCAAGCCAAGTGTAACCCATGAAATAAACCAAGTGTCATGACTCATGAGAAGTACATGCAACAAGTCAAGTGTCAAAAAGAATACATGCAACAAGCAAAGTGTTACCCATGCAATAAACCAAGTGTCATGACTCATGATGAATGCATGGAACAAGCCAAGTGTCAAGAAAAATAAATGCAACAACCAAATGTTACCCATGCAATAACCCAAATGTCACCCATGCAATAACCCAAATGTCACGAGGAATGCATGCAACAACCCAATTGTTATTCATGCAACAAGCCAACTGTTATTCATGCAATAAAATATAGCCCTTTCTTCTTTCCTCGCACATCCCAACCCCCATCTTTCTCATGAACTCACCAAAATCTCCAATCTCTATCATCTCATTTTTTTATTCTGAAAAAGGGCATCTATCTTTTTCTTTCGGTAGCTAGAACCCTATCTCTTTCTTCTATGGATCCTCTCTGTCCTCCCCTTATGTGCTCGCTCTCCGCAAATCCCGTGACATTTGGATCATGCATCTCTACTTCGACTTCTTCAATTGGTGAATTCATCTATATGACTTTGTCAACATCTGGATTCACATCGCCAATGGGCCCACCTCCATGATCCCTTGCTCCGACGTCAAACTTTTTGTCATTGGCAATCACAGCTCGTTGTAAGTTCAATGACATGTGGCTTGAAATCGATCTTCTTCTCCTTCCTTCTCGTACGATACCTCTCTTTCTCTCTCACCAACTCTCATATCTCTTGATTATTAAATAATGGGTGTAAAAAAAATTGTTAGAATTTTTGAAATGTTTATAAATGTGTATGGTTTTTTTTTTAAGAGTTAATGATCTGATTATATATTCATTATTTTTTTATATTGCTTATTTGCAAATTTGTGGACTAAATGGTGAACAATCTTATAAATGTATGACCTAATCAATTTAGATCAAACAAAGACTTAAATGAAATTTCTTTCATATATGTTGTTGAAGGATTTCAAATTATTTGTGATTGTTATTATTTTAAATAATGGATTTTTACACGAATAATTTACCGTATATTTTTTTTTCTGAATTAAACTCATGACAATAATTTTATAACCATGATTGTCTTTTCATTCTGTTATATAAATAAAATAGTCGTTGCCAATAAAATAAAATAAAATAAAGAGCCCGTTTGTTATAGTTTTTTTAAGAAAAAAAATCATTTTTTTAAAAAAAATAATCACTTTTAAGAGTTTTGCATCCGTTTGTTACATATTTTTAAAAAATTCAGAATCTAAAAACAGATTCAAATGAGAAGCTGTTAAGAAGCAACTTCTCAAATAATAGATTTTTTTGAGGAGAGAGAAAATACGATTTAAAAGATTGAACTAATTTTGTAACAAAAAATGCCTTTTATATAGTTGTATCCAAACAAACTAGATTATTAGTTTAAAAAAAGTGATTTTTTATTACGGTAAACAAACGCACGCTAGATTCTGATTTTTTACAAAATCTCTAAAATATAATCTCTAAATTATTTTATATCAAAATCACTTTTATTTTAATATGTAACAAACGGACCCAAAATCATATTTATAAGTATCTCTTTCGTAAAACCTTAAGTCCCTAAAAATCAATAAATTGTGTCATTCATTGCACTCCACTCCATGTTTGTAAACTATATTAGAGCCATTTACCTTCAGTTTTTTAAATAAAATTCACCATCCTTTATTCGAGATCGAGACAACACAGATTAGTAAAAAAAAGGAGACAACATAGATTATGTGCTTGCATGAGTAACACAAACCATGGATACTTTCCAGCTTATGAAGTTCTGGTCTGGTGGAAACTGATAATAGGTCTGTTTTATTCAATCCTATTTGCAGTGACAAATGTTCTAAGAATATTGGGTAAGAAATAAATTTCATAAATTTAGTATACTTCCAATAATGTTATCGTAAATTATTTTTTGATTAAAAAAATTAAAGTGAGGGAATAACACCTCATGGCTCATGCATACAAGTCTTCTTTCAAATATCCATGCAAATGGAGAATGATGACCTCAAACCAATGACACAGATCGGCCAACGAGTTCTCGCATCCCGATGTGCTGTCGATATGACTTTTACGGAGCTAAATTTTACTACTTTGAGTTAGACTTGTGTTGGGTGAGACATTCATCGTGATACCAAACATGATAAAACATTTCCATATAGCAATTTGAATATATTTTCACCAAGTTCTCAACAAACTAGAACTAGAATTGCTACTTTGCGACATCAGTATACCTAAAATTAACAATGAAGACAACAGCATTCCTCCTTCAGACTAAATGGGTCAAAATTGTAGCAAAGTAAAGTATTTAAAATTAGAGTAACAAAATTTCATACAATGCTGTCTAAGAGTTCAACTCATCAACATTGATTCTAAAAGCAAAATCTTCACTTTCTAACTCCTCATGGAACAGATTAAAATGCGGCACTTCAATCCTCTTAACAGGTGGTATATCTTCATGCGACGACCTTTGTCCCTGAAAAATGTTTATCTATCCTAGTTAAAACTTAACAGAGATGCAAAACAGTAAAACCACATGCATGTGAATCACAATCCTTATCAACCTCGTGCATAATCCTTCCCTAACAAAAACTAGAATTAAACAACTTGAGCAATAACTCAGGTGATAAAACAACTCTCCATCAAAGGCAGGGAGATCCAAGATTGAATGAATCCCCCTTCCATGTGTAGCAAGCTCCAAAAAGATCCAGAAGGTAGAAAAGGAAGGAAAAAACAATACTGTACTGGCACTTTTAATAGTAAATAATATAGTATGTCTATTTTGAATTTTCAAATTTATATATGAAACTACATTGGTTCTATTCCTCTACTTATAAATCCAGTAACTCTGTGAAAAGAAATGTACAAGCGCGACATCTAATTGTTCCTTCAATGAAGAAATTTTTGCCAACAAATTAGTTCTTAACTTGACTTCAAATCGGTCATTGAAGTACAAACTGGTGATATTATTTATCATCTGAGAACCAAGTTTATAATGTGATATCAGGGGATTTTGGTAGAACACATACGTTCGAGCCTTAGCACCTCAATATATCAAAAACAGATGACTGTTTTAATTATCATAGAAATAAAAAAAGTGAGGCTGTATGCATGACTAACCTTCTTTAGAACATACACAAAATAGTGAAAAGTTTCACCAAAAGTTGTCCACTCAACAGACCAGCTGAAATCCGGTGCATTAAATATAGGGCGCCTGAAATGTGGCTGGCATGAATTTTAAGCACATTAGAATCACGGAAGGGCCCAATAAAAGACACAAATCTAACAGTTCATTCTTCAAACCTGGCCAAAAGTTATTGAGATAAATATGCCATTTGGTTTCAAAACCCTGTGAACACCTTTCAATGTGGACATGACCTTAGACATTGTTTCGGGCTTTGGATTCCATGGGTCACCACTATCCACGAACAATACATCCTTCAAAATCAAAGTCAACATATTCACATTTAACAAAACTCTCAATCTTAAGAACTGTAGGGACCATAATTGTTAGTTTAGATTGTCAAGCCAAAATTCCATTAAAGGTCAAAGGAAAATTGCCTAATTTACCATAGTTCCTTTCTCGATAACCAAATCAAAACACTCATCGTCAAAAGGTAGCTCTAGCATATCAGCTTGCATCACTTTTATGTCTAATAACAGAAATACAAACATGTAAAAAATTAAGAAAAACACATGCAACAAATGAGCAAAACAGAATCAGATTATGAGAAAGTTGATATTCATATTTCATAGCAACATTTAAACCATATACAAAACAAATCCATAACTTATATCTACCAAAACACCAATTCCACCAAGTAAATCATCATTAAAAGAATCGAAATATGAATTTTGTTAAGAGCCTCACATTAGACTATAAGTCCTGAAAATAATATCATAAGTGGGAAGCATCCATTACTCTACAAGTCGGTGTTGTAGGGATTGAGGCTTTGTTTGGATAAACAACTTAATTGCAGCTATACGTTGTTTTCTTATAAGCTATAAGTTGTTTTTCATAAGTTATCTTGCAATCTGTTTGGCAAGCACAATAAGCTAGCTTATAACGGATACCTTATAGCTTATAAGTTCATACAACTAAAACAGACCCGTTTGGTAACTGTCATTTTCACTAGCTTATAGTGTTTTTTGATAAGCTACTTCAAGTTGCTTATAGCTTATGATCGGCTCTCCCAATTCGACCTCTATTGTCTTAATTGAAAGAAAAAAAACTAAATATTAATTAAACATATATTTTTGATGTCGTTTCATATCTATAAGCTAGTTCAACCACTAATTTCACGAAACATTACAAACTGAAACTCAATCAGCTAGCTTATCAGTTATAAGTTACTAGTTATCTAATGAGGTAAATAGTACTAGAAGGTAAGAAAACCTTTGAATCCTTGAGAAAGTAAACGGTTTTGCATGTTGTGAACAGCAACATGAGAAAGGTCAATACAAGTAATGTTGGTAGTTCCATCGTTATACAAGCCATCACACATTTGTGAGTTTCCACATCCAAGCTCGAGTACAGAGGAATTGGGTGTGAGATGGGGTTGAATGATGTGACGAAAATGGGAATAATCTTTGAACCACTCGTATTTCTCTTCCTTGGTGAACCTCTCATCCCTGAGAGAGAGAGACAAAGGAAGCAATCAATTCAGAAAAAATAATAATGATGAAAATGTTAAGAAGGTTTGATTAGTGATTAGTAAATACCAGTAGGAAGGATTAAGGTACGCCGTTGCAGTGGAGGGTGCTACCGTTGCCGTTGTCGTCGGGTGTGTTTCGTCCATTGTTGACTTCGATTCGATCCCTAGCGCCGCCGGACAAAACGGTGATGGTTTGTTTTTCTTTGCTTAATTGCATTTTTAACCCCTAACTTTCACAAAATTGCGATTTTGGCCCTAAGAAAAAACTACAAAACCGCCCTTAAGTTTTGCATTTGTGGCAGTTTTGGCCTCCAATGTCAATTTTGACTCGGCCTATGTGACACCCTAAGTGAGGTGCCACATATTATTATTATTTCTTTGGTCTTGGGGGTCAAAACTACTATAGATACAAAACTTAGGAGGTCGTTTTGTAGTTTTTTTCTTAAGGGTCAAAATCGCAACTTTGTGAAAGTTAAGGGGTTAAAACTACAATTAAACCTTTTTCTTTTTAGTGGTTTAAAATTGTTGTGCTGTACCAAAAAATCAACTCTTGTGAATGATGTTTTTTTTTCCTTCCAAAATGACCAACATTTTTTACTTTTTTTTTTTTAATGAAAAACTGCCTCATACTATTTTATTTAAAAGTATTAATTTTTTTAACAACAATGAGTTGGGTTATGGGAGTTCAGAATAGTCGGAACAAACATCAAGACTTAAGTAAAAGTTTACGGAGGTACTTATCAATGGTTGATTCATGTACCGTAAGGGCGAAGATTTGCTGTCGAAATACATGCATTTTTTTATGACTGATTTGTAAGTACATATGTCAATGTTCTTTAAGTCTTCAGGAACACTCTCATCTTAGTAAGCCTCTGAAACTCAACTCAACTAAAATTTTGTTCACAAAACAAGAAATTACCAATACTTTCTTAGACTTGAGCATTTGTAGAGACATCAAAGTTATCAAATTGATGACGGAGTTGAATCTACATTTTGGTTGAATATAAGTCAACTCTTTACCACCAACCAAAACACTTATTGGCATAGAAGTCGCTATATTTAGGTCTATCTTATAGATGTACGATCATATTATATTTTATACTACCATTTTACATGTGAATTAGTTTTAATTTTAACCATTCTGACAGGTAACAAACAATTCACCCCTTTCACTATGGATAATACACATTGGTAAACTGGCACCGTGAAAAAATTAACTTTTGGTCAGATGTGTGGTTTTCAAAGTCTAAAACTAGCTTGGTTGGCAATTGGCAAAGTTGATAGTATCAAGTGTTTCCTTCAATCCAAAGTGAAAATTTAATTTGTTGGTGATTGTTGATCAATTCCTCTTTCTCTGCTTAATCACTATTCAACCAGTTAATAAGATCACTATTCCAATTCTACCTATGATAGATACTTAGTTGGATCAACCCTATATGATACAGATCAAGACATTCAGATGGCATAGATTTTGCAACCACCACCTTACTATTGACTTTAAGCCACACAAGCCACCATATGACAATATCTATTTTTATTAGATTGTGTTTCCATTAACGTATTAATTATTATTACTATTTCAACTACAATCTGACGTCTGAGATTAGTATAAATAAGATCATTCTCTTCACGTATCATCATCAATTGAAATACTCCATCTGTCCCAAATTGTAAGCAAAATATTCTCATTTGAGACGGAGGGAGTACTATATAAAATTTGAGTTTCTCATTTGAGAGTTAAAAGTGGATTCTCTCTTGGTTTCTGAGCCACTATAGTTTATAGTTGATAGTTTCTATTTTTAAACCCCATTGGTCAAGTTGTTCATTTGACCAAGACTATTTGAAAAAAATGTATTCCTCCATCAAAGTCATTTTTGTTGTCGAGAATTATGCTTGATAAAATCTTTTCTTGGTTGACAGTCATCATACACATTATCCTTTGATCAAGGAAAATACACATTCTCCTTTGATCAAGGAAGTTATGTGGAATCCTCCTCTTTGCTACACTATTGATCGTACTGTTGGAGGCCGTCACAGTCTTTCCATTTGTGGTGGTATTTTTTGAGATAGTAGTGCAACTACTCTTGAGTGTTGTGTGGAAAATCTTGGTATTTGGAATGCTTTTCATGTTGAACTTAGAAGAGCTATGCTAGTTCAAGTTGCTTTCACTAAAGGTTGGAGAAATCTTTGGTTGGAATGTGACTTTAGTAAGTCTTGTTATCTTTACTTTTAGTAACAGTTCACTAGTCATATGAACTCTTCAAAATAGGTGGCTAAATTGTATTGAGCTTACCTATAAAATGTTGATATTTTTTCTCATACTTAAAGAGTAGGCAACAGGAAAATAAAAAAACTATAAAATAAATGGAAAAACTGATCATGAAAAGTGAGTAATATATTTTCCTTATTTGAATTGCTACATGGGAAAAGTAAATTACAATAGAAAAAACAACAGTGCTCGTTGAGTGACTATCCTCAGAGAGTCATTAAGAAATAAATGGCATGGCTGAAAATTTCCATTCACATAGTTGCTTCCATCTTCATATATGAGTGACAATCCTCCATATGGGTTGCTGCATAAACTCTTCAATACAATAATCCTATTTGCTCCAACAAATATATCACAATTATGAGTCCGGTGTACATAGTGTACATAATCAAGAGTATACTTTACATTTAATGATTTGCATTTCTAACCTTATCTGATTCCATAGGCAGGAGGCAGTTCCTAGGATTGTCTGAAGGAAGGTGATGGTGATGCAGGAGGCTTCAAGTCCTCATACCTGAAAAGTTCATTTTCATAAGACTACTATATAACTAAATCTAGACCATCCGATATCAATCAAACGGCTTCCAATGCAGTGACTGCATGACTGCAGGATTCCTTGACCTTAGGGAATTCAGGTTCCTCTCTTTTTCTCTTCTATATTACGAATGGAGAATCTTTGGAGAAGAAATAAGAAAAATTGATGGCAAGTTGGAATCAACTTACATTGCATAAGGTGAAAGTGGTCTTGACTTTGGTTCATGGAGATCCTGTCCATCATCCTTTGACGTATCTTCCACGGAGAGTTGGGCTGGTCCATTGCTTGATACTGCGTCAATATTGGGCACCCCGCCCTCAGAAGATGTGGATACTGCATCAATATTGGGCACCAAACCCACAGAAGATGTATTTGGTGCATTAGGAGATGGTGAACTAGGAGGCTTTAAATCAGGATACCTGTACACAAGAAAAACAAACCACAAAGTTTTGATACCACGAATAGAAGTGCTTAAGTTGTTAATAACATGAGCTGAAATTTGATCTTACATATGATAAGTTAGAAACTGAATAAATAGAAAAACCTGTCCTCAAAATTGTATGATTTGGTCAAAATACTCCCTCATTTTTGCAAATTGACAAATACATCCATGAAATTGTAAAATGTCGTTCAAAATAGTCCCTTAGTAATCTTCTTTCGTAAGAGGCTATAATGTGACACGTTAACTGAAGTTATCACACTGCACTTTGATCCCACATCAAGGCCAACTCACTAGGAACTAATTTGCTAATGAAATTTAGGTCATCTCAAGGACAAATTTTTCAATAATTGCAATTGTGAAAGTCTCTGGAGACCTAAACTTCATAAGCAAATTAGTCTTTGGTGTGGCGACAATGATGTAGGATCAACATGTAAGAGCCACATATTCAGTTAACATGTCATGTCATAGTCCCTACCCACTAAAAGTTTACAGTGAGACTATTTTGACTATTTTACAATTTCAGGGATGTATTTACAAATTCGCAAAAATTAAGGACTATTTCTACTGATGCTTACAATTTCAAGGAACAATTTGTCTATTCACTCGTTAGAAACCATAATAGTGAATTTCGCACTACATATTGATTCAAAACCATGAATCCTTGATGCATTTGGCCTAATCATCTTCTCATTTATATAGTCCTAACCTAGTACATTCATCAATTACTGTAAGACTTATTCACTCACTTGAATTTCAAGCAAAAATCAAAGTCACAGTTATAATAAGCCAATGAGTCCTGAACGGCTATCTAACCATCCTCTCTCTTTCTTCTATAATAAGGAATGGAGAGAATTTGGAGAAGAACTAAGAAAAAGTTAAAGCAAGTTGAAATCAACTTACATTGCATAAGGTGAAAGTGGTCTTGACTTTGGCTCATGGAGATTCTGTCCATCATCCTTTGGGGTATCTTCCACTGAAAGTTGAGCTGGGCCATTACTTGATACTTCCTCAATCTTGGCCACCTCACCCACAGAAGATGTGGATATTGATGTAGTTGGTGCATTAGGAGATGGTGAACTAGGAGGCTTTAAATCGGGATATCTGCAGGTATATAAAATACACAAGGAAAACAGGCCACAAATTTAGGATACCACGGATAGAAGTGCTAAAGTAGTTCATAACAAGGTATCTGCAGGTTTTAAATCCTCATAGCTGCCAAATCAAAGAGGTTTAGATGGGAAAGATGATAGATAATGTGTACTAACATATGATATCGCCACAAAATTAGAAAGTGGCTTACGCTGCAAAAGGAGAAAGAGACTCCTTCCCTTTTGAGGAAGTTGTTGTCTGAGAAATGACATCTACTTCTGGAATGCTACTTGGAGCATCTGAAGAACTAGGTGTTGGCACTGCATCGCTGATATTTATTTGTTTCTTGTCACTAGGCTTGACTGGAGAAGGGGATGACGGTGGTTTTAAATCATCATAACTGAAAACGTATATACCAAATCAGTTATTTTGCTTCCAATGTCCACATAAATTTTTTACTGTCAACAAATATTAGCAATCTGGCTTACGCAGTATAAGGAGAAAGTGGCTGTTTTGCCACTGGTTTCGGTTGTTCTGTTTCTTTCTGAGGGGTAATGCTAGGTACTTCTGCCGCTGGTTCTGGTTGTTCTGTTTCTTTCTGAGGGGCAATGCTAGGTATTGCTTCCGTGACATTAGCCGAGGGAGCTGGACTACTGACAGCTGCAGTATCTGGTTCCTGTACCTTCCAAAGAAAACCGTAGTTCAATTAACAGGAATGCTGAACTACTAGGCAGGAGGAGTTGAATTGTATGATCAACAATCCTTCTTTCTCAAGACTAAACCTAACAAATTTTCATTAGTTCAAAATATACAGATCACAAAATGTATTATATATGGAAGTACTTACCTTAGGCGAAGGAATGTAAGGGCGTTGAGAAGGTATCTTTGCAAGAAGTTTTTCCGCAGGTGTCAATGGCGCAGTTGTCTCAGCAATGACCTCCACTATTTTACAATATGAAAGTTCGGGATTCTTAGCCATGGCTGCCATGAGTTCAGCAACCTGAATTGAGAGAGTTATCAACTTCCATATATCTATATATCTTAAATCTATAGTAACATTCATGAAAATGTTTAACATGATAAGTACCTGAAGGTTTGACACCTGACCACCAAATAAAGTATCTTCAGTTGATAGGGTTACATTATGAGTTTCCTTGTAAGCATCAGTAGGCCTCTCCATGCCTCCAGGTCTCACTATCTGAAAAGAGTGTCATAACAATAACATAGTTAGGACCCTGTGCTGCGCTTTGGCGTAATTAGTATCACAATGGCTTACTGTGTATGGAAGTCCACTTGCTAGCAATGCTTCTTCTGCCTTCCTTTTCCAACACAAGACTCCCCAAAATAAACTACATAAATAAAACTAAGCAATCAGATAAAACTGCTTTATGATGTGAAAATGAGAAAGCTTAATTGCATACTCACTTGAGAATAGCTGCTGGAAAGCCAAATTTGTTTGTTCCCAATGAAGTAACCAATATGAAGTTATTTACTTTGGCAACAGTTGCTGCATCATCACACAATGAACAATAACATTTGTTTTCAACATTTAAACCTAAAATAAATAGCATTGAAACATAACCATAATGAAAGCTCTTGTTACCAGCATCAACTAGGTTTTTGGTGGCTATGTAATCTATTCGATAAGGTCCGGTAATGTCGAAAATTTCCTTCTCACTGGCACCAATGGTGCATATCACAGTTGATGCATTCCCTAATGCTGATTTAATCTGTTCTGGCTTCTCCAAATCACATTCCACAATTTCAAGCTTCTCTACAGCTGGGCTAAAAACCAAAAACATTCTGTTATCCAACACAGCAGCATTTTTGTCAATGAGAAAAACTTTCTTGGCTTACCTTCACTCCCTCCACTTGTACCATCAAGCTTCAATTGTTTAACACTCTGCACATGGTATATTCATATCTTTAATGCATATCCAATTATCAATTTTAAGAAACTAATTATAACTATTAGTCATGTCACTTAGGCCTTGTTTAGACAAACAACTTAATCAAGCGTTTATAGCATACACACTTATCATATAGTACGTGATTACGTATAAGCTATTTCTATAAGCTCTCCTAAACAGTCTCACAAGTGCTTATGCCAGTAGATAAACTCAAATAAGTCAATCCAGATATGCCATTAGTTAAATCACCACCAAAGAGTAACATTTCTATTACCTGAACCAATGAACCAGCTCTCTGCGCACTCCTTACGCCAGCTCTGACTTTAAAACCAAGCTTTATAAGCTCCCTGTATGAAACTAACACTATTCATCATTTTGCACAAAAAAAAAAAAAGTTACTATTTCAAAAGGTGAATTAAGTTCAGTACTGTGGTGGAGAAACAAATGTACCTGACCGTTCTTGAACCAACTTTTCCAGTAGCACCAGCAACAAACACTAAATTATCATCCTTGGAATCTTTATTCTCAGGAATCCCCTCAGCAGTACTTGATTTTGTTGAACCTTGAATGAAGATATATACATGTTTAACATTCATACGAGTCAAAATCATACACACGCTAAAATAAGAAGAAAATGGTTTGAAAATGGTTTATCACCTGAAACTTGAGCTCTTATGATATTGCTACGGATTCTACTCCTGGAAGGTGTTGTGGTGAAAGGGTAGTTCATGAAATGTGAGTATTTGGAAAGGTTAACATGGCCAGAAGGTTTAACTGCTGCAGCCTCTCTACGTGTTAGAGAGGTGGGAATGGTAGTTGAGGTGACTGAGAAAGCCTCCATTGGCATGGCTTGAAGGATGAACTCTTTGGTGGGAAAGTATATATGAAGTGTTGAATAGTTTTGATCATAATATTATGTTAAATTTATGTTGTTGTTATGTTATTATATTATCCATTAGAATCTTCTCTCATTGGCAGTGGTGCAATCTTTTGCTATGTGTGGATATCATATCATGGCCCTGCCCCACATCACACTGCACTAGTGATGCTTCCTTCATATTTGTGGGTTATATAAGATTGGTCAGCATTCAATGGTGTTCAACAAATGTTGATTTAGAAATAAATTAAGTGCTTACATAAACCTCATGGTTTTTTTTCTTTTCAAATCTACATGTGTGGTCCTTTTAAGTTTGTCTTTTTACTCGGATTGGTTCCTTAAGTTTTTACTATTTTGAATTGCTCCTTTATGTTACATTAAACTTTCACAACTAACCTTTTTAACATATTTCGTTAAGATAAAGTAAGTGTGAAATTTTAATATATGTTAGATATGTACATATCCTTTCTCCTCTTACTTCTTTATATTTAAATTTAAATTCTCAAATCCAACAATGTCTTCATTTATTAGGAATAGTTAAAACTCATGAACCTAAAACATTGAGTCGTTTATCTCTAGTGTGAGACATGATGAATCGACACCAACAAAACTTGTGGTTCACATAGTCACAAACATAACATAAAAACTACATTACAACAAAAAGATAACTTAAAAAAAATGCAAACAAAATGTATCATAAAGGAAAAATAAAAAAAATAAAAAACTTAAAAACGACAAATCCAAAATAAAGATTAAACTTAAAGGATTGCATGTATAATTTTGCCTTTTTTTCTTTCCTCACCTAGACATAGAACTTCTAAACAAACATGATTTTTGTCGAAATATAAGTAAAATTTAACTAAAAATTGTCATATCATATGTAGAACTTGGGTACACCAAAATCATTTTTTTATGTAGCAGTAACCATTTACAGCAAAACCTCGTGACTGATTGTTATATGTTTTTTTAATCCTAGTGTAATTTATAGTAGTATTAGTAAATATAATTTATGTTAATCCTAGCACTACCCTTTAAACATAGGCAATATTTGTTCACCCAATTATAATTTGCTTGCGCAACACTCCATTTAATTTTAACATTGCTAAGAAAATATATTACATTTAATATCTCAATTAATATATTTAAAATATATAAAATGGTTTTCATGTGCATAGTTTATATGGGAATTAAACTAATAAGATGAAAGCAATAAGATTTAGGTCCACTTTATCAAAATCAACAATAAGCTCATTATTAGTCATTAGAGGTGGAATACAAATACATACATGAATCAAAATCCACATAGTTATCAGCATAATTCAAAGTCCATATAGTTTTGAGTTACTTTGACAGCAACCCTTGTTCCAAAAAGATTATAACAAAAAAAGCACTAAATTCACTAGTTAGTAAAACCAGCAATAGTAGCATGTGGCTCAAGAGCCTTAGCAGCAGGAGAAGCTTCAACATTAGGGTTAGGCTCAACTGGTTTACCAAGAAGCTCTTGAGGCAAATCCTTAATACCCTTCAAATAAAATGTGTAGAAAATCTTAAATGGAAAAACAATTTGATTAAGCTTCACTTGGCCTGTAACACCTTCAAAAATTCCAGTACCACCAGTCACAGTTAGATAAGTGTCCTCATAGGTTAGGTAAGGTCCTTGCACAGCTATTTGACCATAGTCTCCAAAATGGAAACTGTAGATTGCTTCATATCTGTCACCATATTTTTCTGCTTTGTGTTGAATCAATATGCAAATACCAGCTGTTATTCCAATACGTTTTTGCAAGTCACCAGTGTATAACTACATAATAATATAATAACAACCTTTAATCAGTAACATATTGTGAGTCAAAAAAATAAAATTGAGTAACATATTTTACATATTTAATTAACTGAAAGAAATTTACTTTGTTGCTGAATGGGACTAAATCACCAAGAGAATTGACACTTTTGAAGCCTAGTCTCAAATAAGCAGGGCTGCCACGATCTCTCTCATTGATCTCATAAACATTTAATTCTTGAACTTTTTCTGCAAAATGAAACCAAAAAATGTCAAGACAATAGCAATACAAAATTACCAAAAAACATTTGAGTAGATTGGAAACAGAAATGTAACGGATATGATTATTAGGTCATTGAGTCAGATACCGAGTTTTCAAAAACTAAAACTGGCATGATTATTACCAATGTCAGAATTCTGATCAACTTGGCTTCTGCAAGTAAAAGATTTCTTAGGCATTGAAGAAAAGCAAGAGTGTGGCAATGCAGTGTTCATCTTTAGGTTACTTGTGAGAGATGGATTTGATGAAGTGAAGGGTGAGAAAGCACTGGTAGGAAGAGGGGGTGTGAGAAACGATGTTGGAGTGGCAATAGCAGATGGCTTCATAAAGGTAGTTGGGATGGCACTTCTCAAAGCATAGCTTGAAAATGCCATTGTTGATGATATGCAGTAGTTGGTGGTTTTCACTAGTATGTGTTTTTGGATTACAAGATTGTGTGAGGAACAAGAAGCAATGGTGATTAATATATAGTTATAGTGAAGACCAAATGCATGCATGGAACAAAGAAAAATGTGGACGGTGGAAGATATTAACTAAGGTGTGTATAATGCATGTTCTTAAATTGAGAAAATTGGGAAAGAAAATGGGTCAAAGGGTCAATCATGTTGTACGGTATAATGAATGAGAAATACTGCATGTATGACTCCATTTTTTAATTTTTAAATCAGACTTCTTTTGATAAACCTTATGTAGCTTTTGATATCATCTCTTGAGGTCAAAATTTGTTGCTCCCCTAAAAAGAAAAAATTTCTTGTAGCTTGTTCTCGTGAATTTAGAGTTGGCAAATACATTCATATTATAGACAAGAGTCGGATTCGAATCTCATAGATTCGGACACTCCGACTTATTCATCTTTAAAGGGTAAATTTATAGCAATTAGACTATTTGACAAAAAAGAACGCTCTCAACTTGAATGAGGAACATGTGTGATCAAAACCTCAAATATAATTTATTTGGACACACACAATTTAAAAAAGATACTATAGAAACTAATTTAAAAATGTATATTTTTGACATGATAAATTTTTTTAAGAGAATTTTGACATAATTAAATAAAATGTATTACCTAAATGGTCTTTATTTAGGCATTTGACTATAGAAGTATTTCTCCAACTTGAGATTTCTTCACCAACGATTCAATATGCGGGAGTGTGACACACAAATCAAAGAGATTTCTTCTCCAAGGATTCAATATGTGGGAGTGTGACACACAAATCAAAGACATTTTAGACTTATTTTTTCTTGTTTTGGGCCTTTTGTTTATCTTTGGTTTTTCGGGAAGCTTCTTTTTTTATTTTCCTCACCCCCCACCCCCTCCAAAACAAGGAGGGTGCCATGTTGCCATACGAAAATGTGATTTCCTTAAGATTACTAACGTTGAGAATAATACGTCAAAAGTCGACAATAAGATTTTGAATTCAACTTTCGTTGACAGCATGTGGCCTTTTCTATGGATGATCAATAAGTATCTATGTAAACGTTCTTTAAGCCTTGATGTCTGCACTAACCCGACGAGGCACTGGTTTGCATTTTGCATAACAAAATCAACCTCATCAACTCATTGTTGTTGATTACCTGTCTTCTTTCTTTTTGTTGGTTGCGACGTATCATGTGACCTTGGAGGGCTAGCATACATGTATTCAATGCATTCAATTGATCAAAGTCAGAGCTGTTGTGAGAAGTTACAAGTAATCCAAGGGGGGGGGGGGGGGGGGGGGGGGGGGGGGGGAGGATCTCCAAGGTTGTGTGATTTACTAATTGCATGTGCTACCTTATTATTTGATTAGTTATAAATATTTGATATAACTATTATGAATTGTTCCCCTAACAAAAAAATTAACTATTATGAATTGTTCCCTCAATGTGTTTGATTTGATCACAAGAACTTCACATATGTTTGAATGTGTGAGTGTGTGACTTTCTGATTTGATCACAAGATTTTTTTGTGACACGCATAGACTTATGTGCCGTGCATTATTTATTTTTCCAAATTTTTGGGATTTATGAAACATTGGAATATTTTTTACTTGGTATCAATTTGGTTTCAAGTCTCTTTAAAACTTCATCTTTCATTTTGATTTTTATTCTGTCTGTTAAATTTTGGTATTCTGGTTCAAATAATAATATCCTCTCAACGTCAAGTTAGAAAAGTAAGAGACTTCAAGTTTATATGGTTTTGAGTCCAAAATTCTATATTGATATCAACAATATTTTGCGAACAATGTAAAAAGTTATAATTGTACAAATCACAATCAATCAATAAACGATTTTTAAATTTTCGTCAAGAAAAAAAGATTTTTAATTATAAATAAACTCAAATGTATGAAACAATTAATTAAGGAAAATGATATTTGTAAAATTATTTTGGAACGACTCTTTATTATAATTTTATTATGTTTTTACTTTCTCTTTATATTATTTTGGTTTCTCTATCAATGTCTACATTGCATTGTATATTTTTTGTTGTCATGTATTGTTTTAAAATGGTGGTATAAATAACATATTTTGATTGACATTATAAAACATATTTTCAACATTCACTAAAAAACAAAAACAATGTGGCTCACAACAAAGGTGATTGTGAATGGACGAACCTTAGCATCCCCATCCAACTAAGTGTCAAAACTGTCAATGCTCCTCTCTCTTATGCCTAACGAGAAAAACATTTACACTGTGTTTGGTTGAGGTGAAAAAGAGAAGAGAGAAGTTGGTGAGAGAGAAATTGAAGAGAGAATGCCAATTTCTCTTGTTTGGAAGGCCGAAGAAATAGGAGAGAGATGCTAATTTGGTGTGGGTCCCACGTTTTTTCTCTTCTCTGCAAACCTGCGAAGAAAGACGAGAGAAGTTCTACTTTTCATTCTTTTTCCTTTTTTACCCTTACCTTCTACATCACTATGGATGGCAAAATCAAAATTAGACCTTCTATTATCCATTTGCTGCATAATCAGATCTATTATCCATTTTCTTTTCTTTGATACATGGCAGGTATCATAATCATATCTGTGTATCAAAGAGTGAGCTGAACTGTTGAAGCAGGGAGGCCTGTAGGATATAGTCAGCTGATATTCATTTGATTTTTAATTAAGATATATATAGGTGGAGTTGGAGAAGGGAATAGATAATTAAATTGAGGAATGAAATTGGTGTGGATGCGGTTACTGTCGGTGTGAATTGGTGTTGAAATAGTGCATTGATGAATTTCTTTATTATTTTTTAAACGTGATTTGGGATTTAAAAAACCAGGGGTATTTTAGTACTTTCCAAAATAACCAACACTTCTCTCTTCTCTATTTTTCTTTCTTTCTCTTATACCAAACCACACATCAAATCTACTCTATTTCTCACATTTTTCTCTCTTACCAACTTCTCTCTCACCTATTTCTCTCTTCACAACTTCTCTTCTAAACCAAACACACCCTTAAAGAAAGAGTGAACATTCCCACAACATCTTACTCAATATTCCACTTTGACATCTTCACATGTTTAATAGAGCTAAATAAGTTTTTTCTCTCTTACATTCTTAAATTTATATCTTCATTTCGATAAAAAAAAAAAAAAAAATTTCATTTGTTCTTAGAATTTTTTTCAACGCAATATTAGTGTATTGCATTTAGTCTCTCTTCCCGGAAATTAGTTAATTTATTCCAACAATAATAAATGATTCAATATTTGACCAAAAAATGGTGGAACGCAAATAAATCTAAGGCAGCTATCATATATTTTCCTCTCTTCTAGAAAATTCAACATCAGAAATTTTAATGCAAAGACTATATACTCCTCAAAATAAAACTCTACTATCATTTAATTTTTTTTTGAGCAAACTATCATGGCAAAATATATTATATATAAATAGGAGATTCGTTTAAAATTAAAACAGCACTATACTCAGATAAAAAATATATAGATTTTCTTTTTGATGGTTTGTAGTCTTAGTTAAAGGAAAAAATAGTTAAGAGGCCGAAATATTTACTACTTGTGTCACATTATATTTTAATTATATTAAAATACATATTTATTTTTTGAAGGAATTAAAATACATATTTTTTGACGGGTTGTAGTCTTAGTTAAAGGAAGAAATGGTTAAGAGGTTCAAACATTTACCACTTGTGTCACATTATATTTTAATTATATTAAAATACATATTTTCTTGGTTATAACACACTCTTATTATGAATTTGAAAAACACAAGAAAATTTATGAATATTTTTACTTTTGGTGAAAAACACAAGAAAATGTATTTATGATATGTCCAAAAAATTACAAATGTGTCTAACTAAATATCACCCCTTGAATGATTGAGTAAATATTTTACGAACTAATATAAATATTGACACTGGCCAAAAAATTTCTTTAAAAAAACTCCTAACAAAAATATAATGAAATAATGTTAAAATATGTCTTATAAATTGTGGTTGGACCTAACACAACATCACAAAACCGATTTGTTAGGTGATGATTACTTCCTCTTATAAATATTTATGAGGTCGTCTCTGACCTGATGTGCAATTTTTTAACACCCTTCACGTCCAATACTATTGGTTTCTATGTGTGGATATAAATTGGAGGATGCTTTGTTACTATCATAGAAACAACCCAGTTTGGAGGAGGCTCTTATACGAATCTTGCAGGAGGCTCTAATACCACGTCTAACACAACCTATAAACCCAGCTTATGAGCTGAGGATTGTCCCCCACTTATAAATATTTATTTAGGTCATCTCTAAGCTGGTGTGAGACTCTTTAAAAATATGATATTCTTAGCCCTACATATAAAGAAAGTATGATTGTAAAAAAAGTACCTAGGTTATATACTCTATAAATTCTCTGACATGAATAGTCATCGCTAGTAAATAATTTGTACATATGGTATAAAGAATATTAAAACAAGTTTGAATGGATGTGTAAATTTTTTATGTGTAAGAAGTCATTTTGATGTTTGTTAATTACAATCATGTATCAAAATTACAATTACACTCACGTGTCTCTTTTATTTATAATTTTATAGATTAAATTCATTAAAAAACATATTTGAAAATTAAAATGATTTGCTAAAGAGAGGTTTGAAGATTATTTGCAATTTTGATACATCTATAATGATGATGCATAGTAATTAAATCATCAGTCTATTACTGATTTAATGTCAAACTAACTGTGCTTGGTCTTTCTTATCTCTTTCATTCTCTAATGTTTTAGATTTTTGATATATGTAAGTCTCAACACGTCAAGTATGTCTTCACTTTGCTACGGGCTTTTTATTGGTCTCAGTCCTTGTGACTGTTCTCGAATTATTATACTTTAAAGAGTTTTTATGTTTGCTATTTTGTTCATGAAGTTGTTGATACGTTGATCTTCATTTCATACTGATGGTCGATCCATTTGTCAGTTTAAAACTCAATTTTTTTTTTTTGTATCCTAATTTCGCATCCGTACATGTGTTTGCTGGGTTGCGCATGTGATGAGTGCTTGTTTATTAGGATTCACTTAATTTTAATTTATCATGTCGTAATCCTTTTTTTTTGGGGTCAAATGTTGTATTCCTATTTGAGTTGTACATGGATCATGTCTAATGTCCCTCGGTTTATGTATCTCTTTATTTTTATTTAAGAATTATTTTTCTTTTGTCTAAAAAATATCATCATATCATTTTTTTTTGTGTGTAAACAGGTAGTCATAGGAGCTAATAAAAACATAAATTATAAGCTAAAGTACTCATTCCAGTCTTATCTATTAACAAAAACTATTTTTAAAGTTCATTAAACATTTAATATATTAAAAATAATTTGGATATTTAATGAATTTAAAAATTATTACGTGTTTGTTCAATAAATTTGAAAAGTCATTATTTATTAATAAGAAAAATGCTAGCAACACACACTCTTTGATTGGTTAAAGTGTGTCGCTAATATTTCTCTTATTAATAAACATGACCGAATAAGAAAGTTGTTAAAAACAGTTTTCTTTTCATACTACAATTAAATAATCATTAAATTATTAAACTATTAATTCAATTGAACGAACTAAGACAACGAACAAATAGAGAACACGAGTTTGCGGACATAACATCATCATCAAAACACAACAACAACCTCCGTTTGTCTTTGTCCTGACAGTATCTTCAATGGCTTTCTGTTCGAATCTTTGCCTACGTCTCCCCGCCACTCGCATCGACGTTCCTTCTCCGTCCACTTTCCGCTGCCGCAAACTCTTCTCCGTCTGTTGCTCCGCCGACTCCGATTTCGACCCTAAACTCTTCCGTAAGAATCTCACAAGAAGTGAGAATTATAACCGCAAAGGCTTTGGTCATAAGGAAGAGACTCTCAAACTCATGAATCGCGAGTACACAAGTATGTTACTTACGTTTTTTCTTTGCTTTTTTTTTCTTTCAAGTCAAAACAATTTCGCTTATTGAGTTTATCTTTGAAATTCAGCTGAAAAATCAATGGTTAACTTATTTTTATTTGATTATGAACCATTTTCTATCATAAAGTGTGTTACTTTCTAGTTGGGCTATGCATCATAGACACTTGGGATTAAAGGCTTATATGGTGTTTGTGTCTGACACACACTGATGCATGTATTACATTTAATTATTCAATTTTGTCAAATGATTATCTGTGTCAACGTGTTCGTGTCGTGTTTGAGTAAGTGCTTCATAGAGTTTGGTACTTAAGATGAGAAATTTGATTGCTAAATTTTTGTTGTTCAATTGATTTGTGGTTGTGGAGATGGTTTTATTTGATTTTATTGAAATTGAGCTTGAAGTTTGTGTTGAACTTCTTTAGATATGGCTTCTGGCAACGTTTTATTGGGACTTTATGTTTATGCCTCTGTTTGGATTGACTTATTTGAGTTTATCTAGTGGCATAAACAATTGTGAGACTGTTTGAGAAAGTTAACGGAAGCAACTTATGACATTTGCAAAATATGTTGTCAGCTTATTCCCATAAGTTTTTCGGATAGATTATGAAAACAAACTATTTTATATGAAAACCGACTTTTTTTGAATAAGACTGGATTTCATCTTTTTTTAAAGAAATAGCCTATACAGAAGCACTTATATGATAAACACTTATGCTATACGAGCTTAATTGAGGTGTTTATCCAAAGAAGATCTCAGTTCATTATGTGTGTGCGTGTATGCAATGAATAATGATTTTGTGTGTACACTTTTTGTAATTTCAGGTGATGTCATCAAGACTTTGAAGGAAAATGGGTTTGAGTATACATGGGGTAATGTCACTGTGATGCTAGCCGAATCCTTTGGATTTTGCTGGGGGGTTGAAAGGGCTGTTCAAATTGCTTATGAAGCCAGGAAACAGTTTCCTAATGAAAAAATTTGGATTACCAATGAAATTATCCACAACCCAACTGTTAATAAGGTATATTCATTTCCTATCGCTTCAATGATCTCTGACTTTTTCAATTGTTAAGTTATACTCCGTCCCTAAATATAGGACCCTCTTAGTCAAATCATGGGAATTAAGAAAGTTGATAGTAATATTAAATTTGTTAGTCATTAATAATGTTTTTATAAGTTTATCCATCAAGAGAGGGAGTTAATTTATGTTCTCAACATCATATTTATTGTTGATTGCAGCAAAAGATGTAAAATTAATATGGGTATATTGGTAAAGGAATAATTTATGTAGTGGAAAATTCAAAGGGGATCTTATAAAAAGGGACAAAGAATTTTCTCAAGGTCTTATATTTAGGGACAGAGGTAGTATCAAACAGTTGTTTTGAATTTGATCACTGCCAATGCCTTGTTTTCTTCCACATGCCTTCTTTTACATGATTAATTGTGTTGATTGTTGTGCTTGATGATTGATGCAGCGGCTAGAGGAGATGGAAGTGCAGAATATTCCTATTGGAGAAGGGAAGAAACAATTTGAGGTTGTCAACAAGGGTGATGTAGTCATACTGCCTGCTTTTGGAGCTGCAGTTGACGAGATGTTGACTTTGAGTGAGAAAAATGTTCAAATCGTTGATACAACTTGCCCCTGGGTTTCAAAGGTATCTATATGTAAGAATGTCTTTCAAATTTGCTTGTTTGCATCTATTCATTTCATATATCAATATGCACGAACAAATACTGAGATTATTTCTTCGATGAATTGTTTTAAGGTATGGAATGTTGTCGAAAAGCACAAAAAAGGAGACTATACCTCGATAATTCATGGTAAATATGCCCATGAGGAAACCGTAGCAACTGCATCTTTTGCTGGAAAGTACATCATTGTGAAAAATATGGCAGAGGTTTGTCCTTAGTTGCTGATAGTAGTCAATTTTATGTGCGTTTAATGCCTTAACTTGAAGATATTATTGTAATTTTTGCATAATTGATAAATTCATCCAGGCTGAATATGTCTGCGACTATATTCTAAGTGGTGAATTTAATGGATCCAGTTCAACTAGAGAGGCATTTTTCGAGGTACGACTTTTGTCCTGTCTTGTAGTTGATCTTGCTTTCAAAGCCCTTCCATGTCGTGATTATTTTATTTTTCTTGTACAGAAATTTAAATTTGCACTTTCTAAGGGCTTTGATCCAGACCGTGACCTGATAAAACTTGGCATTGCAAATCAGACAACAATGCTCAAGGGAGAGACTGAAGAGATTGGTTAGAATTTTTTGCTGTGGAGTTAAGGGCAGAGAGATTCTCATGTGCTCTATTTATAAATTATAACTAACTGTGATATGTATTTTGTTGATCATTTTATAGGGAGACTAGTGGAGAGGACTATGATGCGCAAATATGGTGTGGAAAACGTTACTGAGCACTTCATAAGCTTCAACACAATTTGTGATGCTACTCAGGTATTTTAACTTCGCTAGTCCTTGATGTTATTGCTTATTTTGGATTAGATAAAATGTGATTGCAGATCTTGTAATATAAGTTAATAAGTTGGTAGTATTATGCATAATATGTTTTTCTGTTGCAATGGCCATTCTGTATGCCATTATTCTAATAAAAAAAGTTGAATTCAATTTCCTTTCAGGAGCGACAAGATGCTATTTACAAGCTGGTGGAGAAAGATATGGATCTTATGTTGGTTGTTGGTGGCTGGAACTCGAGCAACACATCACACCTACAAGAGATAGCCGAGGAACGCGGAATTCCTTCTTACTGGATTGACAGCGAGCAAAGAATTGGTCCAGGAAACAGAATAGCATACAAGTTGAATGTAAGCATCGATAAAAGAGATTTATTGACTAGGATTTGATACAGTAAACATAAGATGCAGTTACACATAGTTGTTTTTCACTAGTAATAATAATGTTTTATCTTTCCATCTTTCAGCATGGCGAGCTTGTGGAGAAAGAAAACTTTCTTCCAAAGGGTCCATTAAGGATTGGTGTAACATCTGGTGCATCCACACCTGACAAGGTATTTTCTCTTGCCTTGCATGTGAATCTATAAAAACTTTTGGCCTTCCACTCTTTTTAGTTTTTGTAAATTTCTTCAGAGTAGTTCTGCTTGTGTAATGAAACATGCTTTTGGCTTTCATTGCAAATTAACATGCTTTGCAACCCATATAGTTTATTTAAATTTAAAATACCTTGTTCCATTCAGTTTTTGCTGATAATATCCAATCTAAGTTTTTTTAATACTTATTTTGCATCATTGGATTTCACACAGGTCGTGGAAGATGCGCTTATCAAGCTGTTTGATTTGAAAAGAGAAGAAGCATTACAACTCGCGTAAAGTAGGTTTGCATACATGCATTATCAAATGTATAAATAACAGGATGAACTTGAAATTACAGGATCTGTTACAGTTGTAGAATTTATCAATGAGAAACCTCAATGTTATATTAAATGAATACTTCTAAATGTTGCCTTTTGTGGTAGTGTTTTGTGTTAGCTATCACCTTGTCATCATCATAGACCAATCTACTTAGGATCATCCATGCATTTGTAAACTCTGGCTACAAGGAGATGAAAATATGTCTCTATTGACTAGTGATGTGATGGTACTATCATTGGAATATAATGAAAACAGGAATAGATCAGTACAATAAAAAGAGAAGTGTTCATTTATATATTTTTATCCTCCTAGGATAAGTAATTTTAAAATGATTCATACATTTCAGTTAAAAAAAACAAATGGTTCATGCATTTAATTATTTATTTTCAATAATTAAATTTCAGTGTTCACTCCAGGCAAAAACAACGGTTGAATGGTTGGTCTCCATCCAACTAACTAGGCGCCAAAACTGTCGATCAATGCCCCTCTCTTACTTACACACCCTAGACTAACCAGAAAAATTTGATTTAATTAAATAAAGATTTAAATAAATTTTTCGACCAAGAAAAATATAGCGAATTTTGAATTAATCTTTAAAACTAAAACAGAATGTTTTCATCCTCCTAATCATATTTTTTAGTTTTTTTTTTCCTAATGACCCGTTTATGTATGTATTATTGTCAAGGTTATGACTCTTTTATGTTCAAGATGTGCTATTTTTTTTTTATTTTTTTGGAAGGAAGATGGCTCAAGTTATTTCCATCTATTATGTTTAAAATTATGTCAAGAATATGTTAAAATTATGTCCATCCGGACAATAAAAATGAAACAAACATTTTTGGAAGGATGAAAATATCTCGTTTTATTTATTTGGGATTAAAATAAAAATTTGTTATGTCTGTTTGGTTCAATTTCTAGAGAGGACTGAATTGATTCATAAGGTGTAAAATGGATTTTGCCTTCAAAATTGATTCTTCTTGGAGCTAGAATTTGTAGCTTATTATTCGAGAATTGATTTTTACATAAATTTATGGCTCAACTCTTGTACATGAATGTATCCAAGCATAAAACACTTTACTTTCAACTCACTTTTTAATATAATCAATTTTACGAAATTAGTTCATCCAAAATCAATTTTTATCATCGTACAACCAAACATACACTCTATCTTTAAAGATGAAAAACTTGGTGAAATAAAAGATGAGAGGATAAGACTCAAAATCCCCCGCCAATAGCATCCTACCTAATACAAAGACTCAATGTTCCAATTTGACATCTACCATGTTTATTGGATGCTTAAAAAAGGTTAATATGTTTTTACCCCTCTGTAATTTGGGCGAGTTCCGGTTTTCCCCTGTAAAAAAAAAAGTTTAGATTCCAACCCTGTAATTTAAGATTATTTAGACCCTGAGCTCATCTGACTGGACAAAATGCTGACGTGGCATGCTGAGTGGCGCGCTGACTGTGCATATTTGATTATGTGGCACGCTGACTGTATAATTAATTTTGTTTTTTATTTTTTTAAGGGCACATGTGGCCGTTTGCCTATTTTTTTAAAATAAAAAATAAAATAAATGAAATTATATTAATTTAAAAAATCTGAAAATTTATTTTTGATAATGAAAAAATCGTAAAAAACAATATTTTTTGAAAAAAAAAGCTGAATTTTCTAAAAAAAAATTAAAATTCTGGAATTTAATTTTTAAAATAAAAAAACAATAAAATTTAGGAAAAAAAATCTGAAATTAAAAAAATAGTTCAGATTTTTTCGAAAAGAAAATTTTTTAAATTTTTTTCTACCAAAAATAAAGATTCTGGAATTTAATTTGTAAAATAAGAAAAAGTTAGTATTTTTTTCTACCAAAACTTAAAATTCTGGAATTAAATTTTTAAAATAAAAAAAACCAAATTTGAAATTAAAAAAGTACAGATTTTTTTCAAAATAAAAGTTTTTTAAAATTTTTTCTATAAAAATAAAATCTGGATTTTTTTTTAAAATCTAAATATAATTTTTTTATAATTCAGGTTAAAATTTTGAAAATTATATAATCTGAAACAAAAAATTGAAATTTTAAAGAACTATTCCAGAAACAAATAAATTTTTTAAAAAACTATTCCATAAATAAATTTTTTCCTTTTCTATTTTACTTTAATTTCTTTTATTGTCCTCTTTAGTTGTATTTTTCTTTCTTTTAGATTGAAAAAATTACAAAGTATACCTTTTTTGCAGATCGAGATAAGAAATTCGAAAAATTTATTTTATTTTAATTTTCAAAATCTTAATTTCAGATTTGTTTTATTTTTTGAAAATAAATTTGAATTTGTTTACGATTTTTTGAATTTTGCAAATTTCAAAAAAAAAATCTGATTTTTTTTCTGATTTTTTCAATTTTGAAAAAAATAATCTTAATTTTTTTCTATTTTTAATTTTTATTTTATTTTTAAATTAATATAAATGAAAATAAAAAATTTAAAACAAAATTAATTATACAGTCAGCGCGCCACATCATCTAAAAACGCTTATTCAGCGTGCCACGTCATCAGGTTTGTACAGTCAGATGGCCTCAAGGTCTAAAACGAAAGAATCTTCAACTTACAGGGTCTATTTCGAAAGAATCTTTAAATTATAGGGTTGGAATCTTAACTTTTTTTTTTACAGGGAAAAAACCGGAACTCGCCCAAATTACAGGGGAGTAAAAACATATTAACCCTTAAAAAAATATCGTGGTTGGTTGAGAAAAGTGGACTCAAGTCGAGTTCATTTTATGTAAGAAGGAATTCTTTTTTTAAAGAATGTAAGAAAGAATTCTTGTTGAGTGATAATAAAATGGTCAATTTTATGTGCCAACAAATTAAGTGTAGTTGAATACAATTAATTAACCAGAATTTTGATTGGCCAAATTGTTGTATCGTGATGAATTCTTGAAAAAAAGTGTCGCTGTAAATAGCATAGCTGTTAATTAAAATTGAAAATTTAATTTTTTAAACTTAATACCTTGTCCAATCTTAAATATAAACGAAAAAAGTGCTCAAAATTTTCTTCTTTAATAAATCATTTTCTTACTTTCGTTAGCATTCAAACAAAACCATTTAATGATATTTTTTTTTGTTTTGCCTTTTACATCTTTGTTTTTGAAAACAGATCCTCTCCTGCCTCTCTCCCATGCCTTTTGTCCTACTCTTTGATCTGAACCATCCATCAATTAATTAGTGTTGTTGACTGCTATATTTGACTGAAATTAATGGTCCAGATCGCACAGCACCGTCATGTAGCAGCAGAGGATCCGGATCCATTTTCACGTCAATAAATTTGAACGTCTAGTGCAACACTAGTTTGAGATAGTTTGTGTCAAGTTTCTAAATTGTAAATTCAAAAAATATTTTAACAAACGCCTATTCCTTCATGAACAAGAAATGGCAACCAAAATTACAACAACGAAAATAATAACTCGAATGAGTGGCAGGGCCGGACCCTAGGGGTGCAAACAACTCTACTGAGTTGGGCCTCCAAAATTTGGGGGCTCAAATAATTTTTTTTTGTTTGTACTGCATGTAAATATTTAATATATAGTAATGGCGTGGAAACTGATTTTTTTCTTTTCCCTTTTAATTCTTTAATTAACCCATAACTCATGTTTTTCTTTAATTAATTTTTATTTTCCTTTTTATTCTTTAATTAACCTAGGACTCATGTTTTATTTAATTAATTTTTCTTTTCCTTTTTTCTTCATTAATTAACTTTTTTAGTATGAGAGGGCTGTTTGATTTGGACATAATTCATTATAGATTTGAGACTCATTTATCCTCAATCTTCTCTCCAATTCAATTATATTCCTTAACATATTAGATTATATATTTATAAATAAACACATTGTAATTTTTTTCTTCTTATTTTTGTTAAAACACTTCTTATAATTTTTGACTCATACTTATCGTATAAAATAGTAAAGCACTAACAACAAATATTATAATTTTCTTGTCAAAAAAAATATTATAATTTTTTTATTTAAAAGAACAAACATTCTAATTATTCTCTAAAAAAAACATTATAAACCTTTTATTTTTCCCTTTGTACAAATTAAGGAAAATAACAACCTAGAAGATTGATAAACGCATTCATTTGAAGTTGTATTTTTATATTATTAATTAGAATTTTTTATCTTTTCTGTGTTGTTACAATAATGAATTTTTTTTTTTATCTTTACGAATCTTATTTTCAATTTTGATATTTCCTCTTTAAATAAATTATGTTTTTTATTTAATTAGGGGCCTATTTTCATACGAGAGCCGAGCCTCCAAATACATAAGAACGGCCCTTGATGAGTGGATTAACAAGAGGTAAGCATGCAGCAAAATATTGATCCAATTCCTCATGGGGAATTATCTTCAAATCTTGTAACCGATGAAATTAATACCGATCCTATCATCAATTTCAAGGACAAATGTCATCCCCACCACATTGTGTTCTCCCAATTATGGGTACAAACCTTTCAGGACCTTTTTCCATGAGAGATTCTAGAATTCGAGTAGATCATACATGAACAAGTAATGACGAAATTTATCGAGAAACTTTAAATGTCAAACTCATTTGATTACCACATGTAGATCCTCGAAATGGCACCATAGTCAATAAAAACAGAAATATAGACAATGTGATCTACCAAATTAGAAAAAATATTTGGGGGGGGGGGGCACCATAGTCAATAAAAGCAGAAATATAGACAATGTGATCTACCAAATTAGAAAAAATATTGGGGGGGGGGGGGGGGGGGGGGGGGGGAAGCCTTATTGCAGTATCAAAGTTTGTAAATTATAGATCGATATAGTTTGGTAAAGTTCGAACCGTTCAAACAAAATGCAGGCAGTAAAACTATCAAGATTTAAAAGTTATGGTGGAATTAAGTTTCACTAGTTAATACTCTAATGTCTTCCCTTTTTTAAAAAATCTGGAGCAGGTGGATGTGACTACTTACTTGATATTTGATGCATCAAACTGCTCAGGGTCTTTGGGGTCTCCTCAAGAATTATCTGGGTGATTGGGTTATTCGTTTTGTTGAAAGTTGTGGTCATACTATTAATATTAATGTGGAACTTCTTGCTATTTCTTATGGGTTTACAAATCACTTGGGACATTGGTTTTAGGTATATCATTTGTGAGTCAGACTCTCAAAATCAGATTCTCAAACAACATTGACTTTTATCAAGGATGTGGTCCTACCTACTTGTAACGCCCTATTTCTATCAAAGCGATAAATCACGCGAATATAATAAATAATCAAGAAATAGACGTCACATCTTCAAATAACTCTCAATTGACATGCATAAAAATTTCAACAATGCAACATCACAGCGGAAATATAGCATACACCTCAAGTAACCATGTCATCAACTCATAAATACATCCATAAAAATATAATATCCAAAACCCAACATATGGGCAATCTCAACAACATAAAGATAAATCCAAAGCAACATAAAAGACGCCGTCCTAGATCGGAGCCTATCTAAGACACGAAACAAACAACCAACGGAGGTAGCTCCCGCTATCCTCGAGCACTCACCAAGCAAGCTAAGATAAATCAATCTTGCACGCCGTCTATCCATTCATACGAATAGGCGGCGGTCAACTGAACGACCACTGGGGGTTAGCTTCACATTAAACATAATCAAGCATAAATAATCATAAGCATTCAAGGATTTCATGCATGACACAAATATACAACCATCCCTCCTATAATACTAACATCACATGCATATTGTCCCCCATCCCATACACGTCATGTTATCCCAACTATAACATAGCATAACAAGCATATTCAAACTTTAATCAAGTCATCGACGTAAGCTCATCATTTATCAACATCAAACAATGAAAGGATTACTCACCTTATTCCTCATTTAGCATAATTAACTCAACAAATACAATTCATCATTTCAAAGTTATAAGCAACCATCATCATCAAAGAAATCACCACATCATACCCCCCCCCCCCCCCCTCCCCCCCCCCCCCCCCACACACACACATACATATACAATTCTCACCTCATTACTATTACCAAAATAATTATCATCAAATAGATTCACCAAGTGTATAAGCACAAGCAAGTAAGACATGCAAGTAGAGCATAGTTCAATTATTCACAACCATCAACAAAATCCACCAATGTACCTTTACACCAATCCACACAATCACAACATTCACCAAATTTCACCAATGTATAAATTCAACAAGTCACATATTCAATTATGACACGACTCATCAACTATTCAAATGCATGCAATGTTCTAGAATCTTCTAGATGCATGTGGTACCAAAGTTTGGACATCGGAGGTAATATTACCGAATAATCCACCCATCATCGTGATTCCCATCTTCGTGATTAATTTGGTTACAACCGGATATACCGATTCATTCCCCCATCTTCGTGATTTTCCCATCTTCGTGATTACATACTCAATGAATGCATGGACTTCAAGTAATGACTCGACAATGCATAACTAAAGACACATCAACATTATATAATTTACACCATTATATAATATATACTCCATCTTCATGATTAGCACCTCATTGCATCGTCAAGTAATTACAATCCATACATAACAAATCATCATCATTATTATCAACAAACATCAACATCACCATCAATTAACATATATGCGCATACATATATATAATTCACCAACATTATCATCATAATAATTCAACAAGCATCATTATGATTATTAACAAGCATCACCATAATCAACACCAACACATAATCATGACAATTATCAACATGCACATCAATATCAACAACATCACCACAAATCAACAACTTTGTATAATTTCTCATAATTCAAGTAAAGAGAAAAGTATATCATACTATGATAAACATCATATTCAACACCCATCAACCATTCATATATCTACATTTAATTATATCAAACTATTCATAAAAGATTTGCCAATTATTTGGTCTTAAAGATTATTTTCGACAAAGTTCGTATCATTTTACTATTTTCCAAGTTATACGTCAACATAAAGCAAATATGCTTGAGAACCTTAACTAAGTATATACACAAATCACATATGAGTGCAGTAGTGTATACATCAACGTATCATAGGCCAAATCACTTAAATATCAAGTTTTGCAAAGTTCATCTCATATTTCACAACTTTAAAACAACTAAGACAATTGAACCAAAGACTAAGCAAACAACTCCATTGCCTCAACTATGTATACACATTAATCACATATGAGTGTAGGTGTGCATACATGTGCGTTTCACCGGCCAAATACGACAAAATCATCAAAATCAAAAAGTTCGTCTCACTTTATCATTTTGCATAACCAAAACATTTTTCAAAAGAAAATCAAGTTTGATTTAACAAGACATAGGTTAAACACTCATAAAACACCTCAAGTTAACCCCTAATACTTAAGTTTTGAAGTTTGGAAACAAACTATAAGATTTGGGTTGACTTGGAAATAGTTATGCTAAGTTTTCCTTAAAGCTTCTCCGAGACCCACTTGGAGTGTTTCTATCATAATTCAAAATCTACAAAACATTTTCAAGTTAAACTGAATTCATTGCAAAGCTAACTCAATTACCCACAACTTTCATGTTTACACCAAAGGCCAATTCAAAACAGAAATGTGAGAAAAAGATGCGAGAACGCGAAACAGGGCATGCTGTCTGAGAGCATTTCGCTTGAGCTAAGTAAATCTCGCTTAAGCGAAATTCTTCCAGTAGCTGTTCGCTTACATCTCGCTTAAGCGAACATTCAACAGTTCTGCAGAATTTTTCACATGTTTAAACCATTTTTCACCCCAAAACCCTAATTTTGATCTCCCAACATCCAAAATCGTTCTCAAAGGTTGTTTACAGGTCTATATACATCAAAAGGCACTCAAAGTTACACAAAACTTGAAATTAAAACATCATTTCAACATAATTCAACAATCCAACAAAGTTTCACTAAAACTTTCAACAACAACCCAATTCACATCACCAATCCACAATTATGAACACCCAATGCATCAATTCATCAACAATACATTCCATAACAACAACAACATTTAATCATGAAATCATCCACAATTTAACAACCACGACATCATTCTCCATCAATTTTGTACAAACACCAAACATACTCACATATATATATATATATATATATATATATATATATATATATATATATATATATATATATATATATATATATACATTCCAAACATACAAATTCAACATCAACAACACAATTATCATTCAATTCACATACTTACACATGACATCAAAATTAAACATGAATTTCTACAACTAAACTCAAAATAATCACTTATTCAATTAAACACTTTTGAACATGGGTAGAAAAGAGATTAAAATGAAAATATTATGCTTGAATAGTATCCCCCTTACCTCAATCTCTAAGATTCCTAGCCTTAGCCTCACTTTAGCTCCTAGAATCCTCAATCCCTTCTTGCTCTTCAAGCTTTTTCTCTTCTAACCCTTTTCTCCTCTTTCTCTAGCTTTTCTCTCTACCTCTTTATAATGTTGTGAAAATGAATGCTTTAACCTTAGTTTTCTCTTAAGACATGGGTTATATAGACACACCACTAATGGGCCTAACTCACAAAATGTTTTATGGGTTCAAAGCTCTAATTACTCAACTCCATAAGTTTATACTCTCTTACGGTAAAAATAACGAATAAACACCGGCTCTTAATTAATTATCACAACCACTAACAACTCAATAAAAATAATGATTCCCACTTGAAACACTAAAATAATCCTCAAATCAAATTTACTAAATTACCCTTGCTCACCAAATGATGAAAATACCCTTCTAACACGAAAACTCCCGAAAACCCAAGGATAAATAATCACACACAAGCACATATAAACACATATTAAACAATTAAAAATAGAATTAGCGAAAATCGGGTTGTTACACTACTCACCCTTATACTCCTCTTATTGATAAATTTCGTCCTTATATCTTGAGAGATTGAAATGTTGGCTTTGTTCATACCTTGCGTGAAGGGAACTCTTATCCGGATTGGTTCTTCAAACTAGGCGCTGTTAGAACTTGTGTTGGGGGTCTGCTGCAATAAATCGATCAAGAAGATGATGAAGATGAATCTGATGAAGTGTGCACATAAATTCCAAAGCGTGTGTGAGACACACTAACCTTTAGGTTCGATTCGTCCCCACTAGTTATGCCAACCGGATGCAAAAGGGTTATACCGGCGAATCCCCTTCAGGATACGATGAAATTCTTAACGTGACTTGCAGATTCACACCAAGTGTATTGACAATGGTAGTTTACAGAATAACGTTCTGTCAATTTCCCTCGTGCACTAGAGAAAAGAATGAATGATTTAGTATAATTTTTGGCAGAATTCTGACACACAACAATGTGATTATATGTCTCTATTTTTTCTCACTATTTTCTGCCTCCACAATGCCTCTGTTTATATAGAAACTTATGTCCTTTGGTGAATAGACACAACCATTTGAAAGAGTCTGTTCATGAATGGTTACATTGTCTCAATTGTTAAGCATTACACCTTTTCACTAAAAGGTCTCTTTTTAACCATTGTAACTTTTCAAATATATTTTGGAAATTTCTCTCACAGGCACCTCACTTACTCATGAGCTTAGGATCATCCCTACTTGTCCTTCTCCTTTAACGAGATATTGCCTAGCTGAGGTTATGGGAACTCAATTCCCCGATTTGTAGTTTTCTTGTTTTAGTGTATTGCATTTTAAGCGTCACATATATATGTCGTGCAACTAATTTGTTATTTTATCATAAAATTTTATTCTCAGCATTTAGTATATTCCTTTAATTAACATTACTAAATAAAGGTTGCAACAAATCCAAGTCTACGACTCTCATAAATAAAAGTTTAAGTCTCTGTTTCAACTATGTTGCACAACCTTTTTCCATGCACACAAATATCAACAAACACACGTTATTTTATTTATTTACACATAAAAGAAGTAACAAGACACAACTTTAAAAAAAAAGTAACAAGACACATATATAGGAAACTTGTCATCACTCACCAACATGGATGCTATTGCTAGCTAATGCAGATTGGTAAGATTGATCGACTTTTATTATACACATTGATCTAGATTGATCAACTCACTTTACACGATAGCTTTTGAAGGTTGCACTGGTACCCACAAAAGATGGTTTATGGGTAATAAGTGACACACTGGAACATTCTTCCCTGGCTTGATCCTTAGTGTCCTGAATATCATATGATCTGGATTCCAATCAGATGTATCCAAATGGCACATTCCTACAGCTTCTATTTTATCTCCATTCACATCACCAACCAATGAGACCTTGAACACCCTAGTTCCTGTGGGTATGTAATGGCAAAAGTAAATGGCATATGGATATAGAAGGGGATGGCAAGATACCCATTTGGGAGCACTAATGTCATCTGATACTTTTAAAATGGTGTATTTTTGGAGAGGGACAGCTGAGGGTGAGGGGTGGCTGGTAGTAAGAATATTGTGCTTGGAGTCGGAACCAATTATTTTGTCAACAAATTCAATCATGGACTCTACAGAGTTGGCACAGATCTTGGACTCCCCTGCAACGGGTTCTGCTTGACATTGCTCAAGTGTTTCTCTCATTGATTTTGCTTGAGGAGAGTCTTCGGGGATTGAAAAGAGTTTGAGAACACTTGGGAGTTGTGAAATTGAGAGAGGAATTGAGTCAGCCTCTTTTCTTGAAAGGAAATTAGAAACCTCTTGGATTGGAAATTGGAGGGTCATTACATTAATGCATTTCCAACATGAAGATCATCCAAATTGAAAAATCCTATTTGGAAAGCTTCAGTGTGATCATGGGTAGGAGCATTATAAATGTAATTTGGTTGCTTAGCTTCATTGTTAGCCTTATAAATGTAATTGGGTTGGTTGGCTTCATGGCTAGGTTTATAAATGTAGTTGGGTTGTTTGGCTTCATTGTTGGCTTTATAAATGTAATTGGGTTGGTTGACTTCGTCGCCAACTTTATATATTTAATTGGGTTGTTTAGCTTCATGGCTAGCTTTGTAAATGTAGTTGGGTTGTTTGGCTTCATTGTTGGCTTTATAAATGTAATTGGGTTGGTTGACTTCATTCCCAACTTTCTATATGTAATTGGGTTGTTTGACTTCATGGCTTGCTTTGTAAATGTAGTTGGGTTGTTTGGCTTCATTGTTGACTTTATAAATGTAATTGGGTTGTTTGACTTCGTCGCTAGCTTTATAAATGTAATTGAGTTGTTTGGTTTCATGACTAACTTTGTAGATGTAGTTGGGTTGTTTGGCTTCATTGCTGGCTTTATAAATGTAATTGGGTTTCTGGACTTCATCGCTAGCTTTATAAATGTAATTGGGTTGTTTGGCTTCATGACTAGCTTTGTAGATGTAGTTGGGTTGATTGACTTCATTGTTGACCTTATAAATGTAATTGGGTTGCTTGACTTCATCGCTAGCTTTATAAATGTAATTGGATTGTTTGACTTCATGACTAGCTTTGTAGATGTAGTTGGGTAGTTTGGTTTCATTGTTGGCTTTATAAATGTAATTGAGTTGTTTGACTTCGTCGCTAGCTTTATAAATGTAATTGGGTTGTTTGGCTTCATGACTAACTTTGTAGATGTAGTTGAGTTGTTTGGCTTCATTGTTGGCTTTATAAATGTAATTGGGTTTCTGGACTTCATCGCTAGCTTTATAAATGTAATTGAGTTGTTTGGCTTCATGACTAGCTTTGTAGATGTAGTTGGGTTGTTTGGCTTCATTGTTGACCTTATAAATGTAATTGGGTTGCTTGACTTCATCGCTAGCTTTATAAATGTAATTGGATTATTTGGCTTCATGACTAGCTTTGTAGATGTAGTTGGGTTGTTTGGCTTCATTGTTGACTTTATAAATGTAATTGGGTTGTTTGACTTCGTCGCTAGCTTTATAAATATAATTGGGTTGTTTGGCTTCATGACTTGCTTTGTAAATGTAATTGGGTTGTTTGACTTCATCACTAGCTTTATAAATGTAATTGGATTGTTTGGCTTCATGGCTAACTTTGTAAATATAATTGGGTTGTTTGGCTTCATTGTTGGCCTTATAAATATAATTGGGTTGTTTGGCTTCATTGTTGGCCTTATAAATATAGTTGGGTTGTTTGGCTTCAAGATTACCATAAGAAATTATGTAAGGCTCGTTGGAATCATGGGTATCAACTTTATAATTGTAATTTGGTTGCATGTCCCCATTCGAATCATCTTGTTTCTGATCCTGCAGCTCTATCTTCATGTCTGTGGCACCGATGCCTTGGCTATTCTACAAATGAAGTCAATGAGAATATTAGTGGCCCAATTAACTAGCCAAAATAATATGAACCGATGTTTGATGTTTGATCGAAAGAAAGTTTAACGATGATTCGTAAATTAAGTAATGTTTTTTAAGTTTATGAATGTTGTGTTTACAATGATTGATTTGATGATTAAAAAAAACTTAGCGGGACAGCTTGATGCCTGCTTGCTTTCTATTTATATGTAAGTAATTCTTGTTATATATAAAAATTTAGTACACTTTTAAAAAAGTTATTTTTTGAAAATAAAATTAAAGAAAAAATGTAATTAAAATTGATTAAATTAAAACAAATAATACAAATTAATTCCTCTAAGTCACAGACGTAAGTCTTAAGCATTTCTCTTATTCATGATGCTGAAAGCAACTTCATGAGATTACCTTAGATTTGGCATTGTTGCAAAATAGTGTTCTTTTGTTCTTTTTGGAGAAAAACTGTCCCAAATGTAGTAATCTTTATTGCAAATTACTAGATTTTTTTTCTTCATATTTTTTATTGTCTTAGAATATAAGTAGTATAATTAAATTATACATTTCTATATTTTAGAAACATCTATATATAAAATAAACACATTAAATTAACTATATTATCTACTTTTAATATATAAGTAAAATTAATTTATCGATGGAGATTAGTTACCGCTAAACCAAGGTTTTAAAACTCTAGAGTTTACCTCAACTCGTTTTGCACAGGTAAACTCGACTCGAGAACTCGTACGAGTTTGCCTAAAATTAAAATTAAATAAAATTTATTATTTACATGACATATGTAAACTAATATAATATTGTAAATAGTTCAATAGTGCAAAATATGACTAAATTATAAAGGTTTTCAACCACCATAATAAAGCATCACAAAAAAAAAAAAAACCACCATAATAAAGCATTATGTTCAACTAAACATCAAAATACAAAATAAACTTGCAAAATCATGTCTCCTAAGTCTTAACCATCCAAAAAGGCAAGTTTCACAAGTTCCTAAAGTTGTTAATAAAAATATAATTTTTTTTAGAGTTTACCCAAGTTTACCTCCGATTTTACCCGATTTTACCCGAGTTTACCCGATTTTACCCGAGTTAACTCGAGTCAAACTCGTCAAACATTTCGATTTCACTAGAAATCGAGTTTACCTTCGAGTTGACACGATTTTGGTACTTAAAAACATAAACTCGATAAACTCGGTGAGTTAACACTCGATTTGTGGAACATTGCACTAAACAACAACGAAAGTGTCAATATCATAGTAAAAAAAAACCAATTTGTTGAACCCAAAAAAGTCAACTACTACAGTGACTATCTCCTTATTTGGGCATCGAGTAAAAGAGCAACACCCAAATTTCAAAAGACATCCACGTATATCCAGGCATAAGGAATAAAGAGGGATTCATATATAATATCATTCAAGACTAAATTGTAGGAAGGGACTAATTGCCTCTCACTACCTTGAAAATTCAACTGGAATGTTTTTACTTGTATGGTATTTTCATTTTAGTTTATCTTTTGTTTTAGTTAAGAAATCCATCCTGTCAAAACGCTAAGAAGAAATCCATAAGCAAGGAGAAACATCAATCATGAACATTGCTCTTTATTAAAAGTCCCGGTTGTTACCAAAAATATATATTAGTATGAGTAAGACCGTGTATATTGAATTACGTACCGTACAGAAGAAAAGGACTAAAGAAAGAAAGTGAAGTGCAAATGTAGGAGCCATCTTTGGTTTTATTGAAAGAATCGTTGCCATTGAGGATGAGTTCCAATTGAAATTAAATTGCCTTTTATAGATATTTTGAAGTTTCATTATTTTAAACGATTCACATGATATGATATGAATTATTGACTTATTATTTCAATCATGATGGAGCGATCTCAACAACTCGATGAAAGAAATCTATAAATAATAATAATGATGATGATGATGATGATAATAATAATAATGAATCCTTTAAAATAATAATAATGATTATGATTTTTTTTTGCACAAACTAAAATGATGGACCAAAGACAATCCTAACCAAGCACAAACCAGAGACCATAAAGTAACAAAGTTACCGCAAACTAAAAATAAATGCGCTGCTGTTTCAATAATTTCACATCCGAGCACACATTTAGAATTATTTGCCTGAATTATATTTCTCCTTAGTAAATTGCCTCTTGTTGGAAGTCGATTGCGAAGGAGACGCCACACAAACAAAGACACCTTTGATGGTATGTGCCTATGCCAAACATTGTCAACACGACTCCTATCCACGTGATCCTCGTGACTCGTAATATGGTGATAAGCTTCCTTCACGGAATAACCGTGAGCGGTGTCTAAGTTCCACCTCCATGTATCAGAAGCATTAACCCGTAAAACAACATTAAGTAATAATAGTGAACACTCCCTCACACTCTCCTCCTCCCATGCTAACAAACGACGATGCCACACCCACGCCCTACCACCATCTTCCCACCCCTCTCGCTCCATATCAGCCACCGTACACATCTTATTAACTGTCAGCTCAAAGAGCCTTGGGTACTTAAAACGCAAAGGCCTCTCCTCAATCCAATGATCAAACCAAAATAAAGTACCTATGCCATCTCCCACCTCTCGACGAATGTTCCCTTCAAACCAATTCCCTACTCCTTCTCCAACCCCCCACGAACTTTACATAATATTCTCCACCACAAAGAACTATGTCTGCCCGCCTCCCTCACACGGCCACCCTCCTCACCATACCGCGATTTTAAAACATGATACCAAAGCCCCTCTTTGTCCACCAACATCCGCCAACACCACTTCCCCAACAAAGACAAATTAAACTTTCTCAGTTTCCTAACCCCCAACCCTCCTTCCTCCTTAGGGACACAAATATCTTCCCATTTAATCCAAGCAATTTTTTTATTATCCTCACTCCCACCCCAAAAAAATCTTTTAAAAATAGATTCGATAAGAGAGATAATACCTGCAGGAGCCTTGAAAAAGGAAAGAAAGTAAAATGGAAGCGACGACATGACAAATTTCAACAGTATCAAACGGCCACCAAACGACAAGAACTTGTTATTCCAAGATGATAATCAAGCAACCACACAGTCAATCACGGGTTTCCAAAAACTCAGTTTTGTAGAATCCCCACCAATTGGAAGTCCCAAATACACAAATGGAATGGACCCCCTTTACAATTCAAAACCAGCGCCGCTTCCGTCAACCACGAGTCATTAACATTAACCCCAATAAGCATACTCTTGTGAAAATTAACCTTTAAACCAGATATTTCCTCGAACAATAACAATACCGCACGCATAGAACGAACATTTAACCAACTCTTCTCACCTAAAATGAGTGTGTCATCAACGAACTGAAGATGTGTGAGCCGCACCTCCCTTACACGGCCCACCCAATAGCCCTTGAAAAGCTGCGCCTCCACCAAAGCTTGCATCAAAATATTAAACCCTTCAGCAGCAATTAAAAAAAGGAACGGCGAAAGCAGGTCTCCTTGATGTAACCCCCTCTCTATCTCTATCTCTATTATAAACATTTGACCTAATTTTTTTTCAAAGTACACGTGTCACCTCTCCATTCTAAACATCATTTAATGTGATCTCATTTAATGTTATATTATGCTTAATTAATTGGTAACCAAAAAGAAAAGAGCATTTTTTTTAAGAAAGAAAAGAGAATTGATTGTTGTTACTGGGCAAATAAAGTTAGTAGTGTAAAATTCGTTTAAAAAATTATTGTTTTGTAATTGAAGAAATTTAGTAATCCAAAATCAAATTTCTAAATCATTTTTGAACACGTCAATTAAAATTTTACATCGAATGATATTTTAACATGTGTCATTATTGTGTTGTTGAGTCAATTATATTGCATCATTTTGTTCCATCTTATTTTTTGGTTGTTTAGTGCTTCAGATTTTGTTTATACTTTTTTTTATAGTCGAAATTCTATTTTTACAAAAAAAAAGTATGAAATGATCCATTCTTAATTTTATTTAGTGAACACAAAAAATATATTAATTTTCCTAATCATAGAAATTTCTAAGCTACAATATTATTCATGTAACCAAAAGTATTAATTTGCCTTTATTAAGATGATTCTCGGCTAATGTAATATAAAAGAAAAAAAAAAGGTTACATGAGTTCCTCCATTGATAGTTTAACATGTGCAATTTTGTTTCGTTGAGCCAATCATATTGCTTGATTTTGGTTTTATTGTGTCATATTTTTTAGTATATTGCTTCAAATAATGTTATACTTAAGCTCTTAGCCTATATATACCAGATATTTTATTTAGTTCTCTATTATAAACATTTTCCTTAATTTATTTTGATAGTACACATGACAAACTTATATTAAAAGGTGTATTTAATGTTTTATTTCATATACACACCAAAATGTTGAAAGGTGCATTTAATGTTTCATTTCATACACACACCAAAATATAATATGCTAAAATTCTAAGGAGTATTTAACTATAGAGATTGAAAAACAAAAAGGTTTTTTTTTGTCAATTTAGCGTGTACATATTTTTGTAACATTTTTTTTTAAGAACTATTTTTTTAACTATAATTTTACATATTATATTAACCAATCCAATTTTATGAGATTATCACCTTTTATTATTTAAACCGGTTTTTTTTTTAAGAAAAAAATATTGTAACGTGAGTCAATTTTATATATTAATCCAATCATACTACATGTTTATATATATATATTTGCATCATATTTTAATTTATTTTGATTAGTCGATGTTACTAAGAAATTTAAAAGGGAAATTATTTTAGGCAATGTCTTTAACGTGTAAATCTTAATTTTCAATCCAATGACAGTTTAACATGTGTTGTTATAGTGTTTTTTTTTCTTTTTTTGTGGTGGCCAAGATTCGAACCCCGGACCTTGCATATATTATGCATTGTCCTTAGCAACTGAGCTAAGCGCTCACGGGGACTGTCGTTATTGTTTTGTGAACCCATCGTATTGCATCTTATTTTTTTATTTTTATATTGTATCTTATAGTTTTTTTTTTTGACAAAAAACGTAATAAAAGATTTTGCTTTAATTTTACTTGATCAACCGGTTATAGAACCCTATTAGTGACTAAATCAACAACATAATGAAAGAATCATGCTAAATCAACAAAATAAATCCAACTTTATTACCACAATCAGAAAATAATAAAGGATTTTGCTTTAATTGACACTTAAAAACATTTGTAACTGAAAAGTGTGATTGTCTTAGCTTTGTAGTGCCTGAACACGCAATTTTTTTTTCATCCAATGATATTTTAACATGTGTCATTATTATGTTGTTGAGCCAATCATATTGCATCGTTTTGGTTTTATTACATCAGATTTTTTATTTGTATATTATTTATATCTTTGTCTCAATTATGAATAGCTTTGTCTATAAATATTGCTTTCATGGTTCTTATTCCAAACTTTCCATTAGTTCTTATTCCAAAAATCAATTCATAATTTTACATCACTTTTAAAATACAATACAAATTTTCGATAGTATTCTCTAAACCCCTATTTTCTTTGTTTGTTGCATTGTTATCTATTTTCTTATTTTAGAATTACTTTCCGTGGTTCTTATTTCAAACTTTCCATTAGTTCTTATTCCAAAAATCAATTCAATTTTTATTGTTTATGATATTAGATTTTGGTTTTTATGTGATTGAAAATTGACAATCTCTCATTCTCATTACCATATGTTGTTGTCTTCACTTTTATTTTCTTTTATCAGATTACATGTGAAAGTTTTATTTTTGTATCTTTTATTGTTTTCTATTTCAGATGGAGAGACGAAATGAATAGAAATGGTTCCTCATCGGAAGCCGCTTATAAGAAAGGACCCTCACATTATGGAGCGTAAGCATCATTGAGATAATGAGACATTTGAATTTAGTGTATAATAAATAGCACTCAACCTATTTCTTTAACCGTTTTTCTCCATATACAAGATGAGAAAGAACCGAGTGATGATCGTATTTATTCTATTAGATATTTTAGTGTTGTGGATTGTGAATACACCTTTTTCCCATCATTTGTAATTATTATATTTTGTATATTACATGCACATGAAAAATTTGAATATATTAATAGTTGTGTTTATATTTACATTTTTTCACGAAATTATCATCAATAATGGTTATCTCCTATTATAAAATGCCATATATTTTTTTTATTTTTTTGTATCAAACAAAATACAATCATTTATTTGTTATCTTCTCTCATTTATTTTATTTTTTGAAGGAATTTTCTCTCATTTATTTGATAGTCAATATCTTTCTTTTTGTCTCCTTTAATTTGTCAGTTAGAAATAATTTTCTTTTGAGGTGACTATTAAATAATATTTCTAATTTTGTTATCCACCCTTTATAGTATCCATTTGCAAGCAATTTTATAAACCATTTCAATCAAATATATTTCTTTCTTTCACGTATTTGTATACTTAATACTTACGGTTCTCAGTATTTTTTTTTCCTTTTATAAAGGATAATCATGATAAAGCAGTTTTTTTTTTATTTTCGATAAAGCAGTTTAAGAGTCATTAATATCCCTAGAAAAAAGAGAATTTGAAATGATTTTATAAAGATTTGAATGTCTTATTTAATCATTAAGAATAACAATGAAAAGGTCTCATTTGATTGATCTTTGATTTATCAGACGAAAAAAGAAGAAAAAATGTTATTTAAATAATACTGTTACTTGAAACCCTTAATTAAAGGGAATAAAAATAAATAAATTAAAGTATCCCCTCAAAAAAATTAAAGCATATTATAACGAATAAAATGAAGAAATTTGAAATCCAAATAATTTAAGTTATTTTGTAAAAACTATTGAATCTTTCAATTTATCTTATTATTGTTTCACATCCATTTTCTAAAAGATATATAAATATAAAAAGTTATTGTTAAATTTTGAATATTTCTGTTTGAATAATTTAAAATATTTATTATTTTCCATTTTTTATAATTTGTTTTCTTTGTCTTTTTTGGTACAAAAGAGGGAAAAATCCCATGATTTTTTTTCTTCATTTTATTAAGTATAAAACAAATTAAGAGGCATTAATGTGTTCATTAAATCATATCATTATATGATAATATCATTGTCAAACAACGTTGACTTGGTTAATAATAGAGTTCACTCAACCTTAAGGATGTAGATTCAATCCCCACTATTAGCATGAGGATCTCTTTGTTGATGAACTCTAAGTTTCTCCTCAAGTGTACTTTGAGACATGAGGTATGTCGGACCTTGATGTGCCATTCAAAACCAAACTATACTTAATCTTATTATCATTAAAACAAACAATTTTGTTTAAATCATAAATTCTAGATTTTGATAGTATCGTAATTGAAAAGAATCAATATATTTTTTTTTTATGAAAAATTAAAGTCTCAATGAGGGAGTATTTAATATATTTATGACTAATATGACTAACTTTATAAAAAAAAATGTACACAAGGTAATTTCTTATTGATGATTTCACCATAATGATTCTCGAGGCATAACATTTTATGCCGTTATTTTTTTTAAGGAAATATTTCACGCCGTTATTGAAAGTAAAAAAAAATTAACACCAAATTTATAGATTGAGTGTAATATGTAGTGTGTTTTATATAGATTGAGTTACCAGTAATCATATAGTTTTGTTAAAGAAGTTGAATGATTTTGGGTTATTATTACCAAAACGTAAGTCTTAATTAAAAAAAAAATATGATGCATCATTTTAAAATGTCTAATAAACATGTATTTTGTAAACTCATCTGCATTGATGTAAAGGAATATGAAATTATAGAGGTTGAAAACAAAAATAGAATGAAAGCTAATGACATTCTAAAACAAAGTTTTACAAAACAAAAGGTTAATTAAGTAAATATTCTCTATAAATATGAAAACAATTTGTTTTTACTCCCTATAAATAAAATCACATTTTTTAATCGTTGTAACATTTTCCTTTGAACTTTTTATAGACCAAAAATGTTGACGAATTTTTTTACATGAACTAAAAATGCCGACGAAAAGTTTTATAAGGACCAAAAAGTGCGATTTATTTTTGTAGGAATTAAAAATGAAAGTCTTGATATTTATAAGGACCTTTTAGTTAATTAAATCTACAAAAAAAATAACAAAAGACATCCAAACACCAACAAAATAGTTCATAATAATTGAGTCTACAAAGGAAGCCTATATTGGGTCGACACATCATATTAGGTTAAAAGCAATCATCACAAGTGAGACTGATACCACATTTACACTTAAAATGTCTAATAGAGTAGTTCTAGCAACACTTACTAATACTCACTCACTTATTAATTTAAATTATTGTGGGTCTATTTTTTGAAAATAGAACTCACATAAAGTGGTGATACATACATTGATTTCATCCAACAAAATAGCGAGTGCTAAAGTGAGTGTTGCTAGCATTCCACATTTATTTTGTCAACTCAACATAATGTGTCTACAACTTTATACTCCCTCTGTCCCTTTTTTATAAGAGTAATTTACAAAAATCATGGGTATTAAGAAAAGTTGTTGAAGTAATAAAGTTGTCTAAAATATGTGTCACTATTACTAGATTATCCTTAGTTAAATACTATTAATGTTAACTTTTCATATACAAAGACAAATTGGTAGTATTAATAAGGGGTATATTTAGAAAAAGAGTAATCAATGTATCTAAGAATTTGTATATGACCTTATATTTAGGGACAAAACTTTTTTGTAAACTACTCCTATAAAAAGGTACGGAGGGAGTAATATAAAATATTAAAGATTGACTAAAAAATAGCATAAAACCGAATGACACCGGGAAAGAAAAAATTTAGATAAATTTTTTAAACAAATGACATCTAAAACTAACAAAATATTTCATCCTAATGTTGTGACTTTCGATAGAGCATAAACTCAGTTGGACAATTACATTAGGTTAAGGGAACTCATAAAAGTGAGACTAACACCAAATGTTCATCCAAAACCTTAAGGCATTATTTTTCTTACCACCCACTCACTCATATATGACAAATTAACTTCTCTATTAAATGTGAGAATCTCTAAATCTGTAACCTGGTAACATAACCAAATAAAGTCATATTGAGTCACAACATTGTAAAAAAAGATAGGTTAGTGGTGGTTTCATGAAGAGATTTTCCTACTCCTGTATAAAGAAATTAAACCAGAAAAAGAAATAAGATGAAAAAGATATTTTAACATGAGAGAAATGGTAAGGAAAAAAAATAAGGATTGTGTGTTTTGACAGTGAGAGTATATGGAATATTGTTTGTTGCTGCTAATTTTATGGGTTTGTTGAAGAATTTGAAGATTTTGGGGTAATTAACATACCACAAATTAGACTCGATTAAAAAAGCGCAACGCCAATTTAAAATTTCTAATAAGCATGTATTTTGTAAACTTAGCAAAACACATGCATTTTTCCACTATGAAAGTATTTGAAATAAGGGAGGTTGGATTAAAAATAGCATGAAAACGAATGATATCAAATAACTAAAATTTAAGATACAAAAATTAAATAAATGAGATCTAAAAGCTAACAAAATATTTCATCTTAAGTTTGGGGGCTTCCGAGGGATCCTACGTTGAGTTTTATCGCCACATTAGACTAAGATACAATACACAAGTGAAATTGATATCACATATTCACCCAAAACCTTAAGCCAGTAGGTATATGAGTCATCTCACTTATATGTTGTTAAAAATCTACTATTTCATTCAATATAAAAATTTAACTCACACTTGACACATTAACACCTCTTATTCAAGTTTACAACTCTCCGTGTCCATAACAATGTGACATAGTCAAATAAGATCAAAGGAAGATGCAATTTGATTAAAAAAGTTTGTTGGTGATGGCTTCATTGAAATAGGTTTATGTTCCTTTCATACATGAGAAGGGGGAAAGGAAATTAGAATGAAAAACAAGAATACCAAATAGGAATTAAAACATGAGAGAAGCTAAGGAAAAAAAGTATTATGTGTTTTGTTTGTGAAAGTATAGGAAAAATCTACGAGTTTGTTGAAGATGTTGGAGATTTTTAGATAATTATTTTACCAAAAAAAGTTATATTTAATTAAAAAAAAGTGACATAATTTTAAATATATAATGTATAATCAACCCATCATAAAATATTTTCAATTTTTCATTATCATTTGCCACCATCAATCAAAAGAAAATAAATTTGAAATAATAGAGGTTAAACGAAAAATTAAATAATTAATTGCATTTTTAGTCCTCTATTATAACTAACTTGCGATATTGGTCCTAATTAAATTCTAGCCTGTGCTTGACACGGGTTTCCATACTAGTAATGTAAGACTCTCTTGTACATTTTTTTTCCTTTTTTTATAAGACTCATCAAATTTCAAGATGTATAAATTGATTTTCACAAAATGTTCCGAATTAAATGGAAAGAATTAAAATATAAACTATTTCTCTATTTTAATAATTGAAAGATAATTTTAGAAATCGAATGAACATTATTGACAAATTATATGTACAATTAATTTTTATTTAGCAATTCTTTAGGCGAGTCATAAAAAAATGTATTTCCTCTGTCTATATAGTTATGAGTCTCTTTTAAAAGATTTATTTGTCCCTAAAATATAAAATTATATGGGTTGTTAGATGTATTTATTACTCTTTTTCAAATATATCTCTTATTAATACAACAAATTTACTTCAAAATATGATAAATTAACATTGAATGTATTCATACACTCTGTCCCAAATAATAATTATTTTTAACATTTCACATAAATTAAGAAATATAATTAATTTGTCTCCATGAGCTTAGCTCAGTTGGTAGGGACATTGCATAATTTATGCAAGGGCAGAAGTTCGAACCCCTGACACCCCACTTCTCCACATTTATAACGTGTGAGCTCTAGTCACTAGGCTACCTGATAAAAAAAAGGAAATATAATTAATTTTATATGGGAAAGAGAAATTGTGAATTAATTTACAAAATTATCCTTGATTAATCGCATGGGCGAGATTATTTTTTTTGGGTAAAATGACTAGGAACAAGGCTTAGCGTGGGACATCAATCCCAACAAGGTCTCCAACTCCGATGGAAGAGCCTGCAAATAATGTCAGACCTAACCTTGAAGAGAACTCGAGCCTGACCAAGAAATCCGCGCAATAGTTATCTTCTCTAAGTATAAAAATATTCTCTAGTATAATTTAGCCTATTTTATTAATGGAAAAAAATCTTTACTCCAGAAAAGTAAACAACAGACTTTACGACTAAGTGGAACCTACCACTATTAATTATTTATATCTGTTTTAAAACTTTTTTGTATTTTTATCTCTCAAAGTATAAGAAATGAAAAAGTTACTACATGGATATGTTCCTAACTCGATAAGGAGGACATGTATCATTAAGTTTAATTGATGAATAAAAAATTAATTTGTTTGTAGTACAACACAACTGAAATTGGAAGATCTTTTAAATTCATAATGTTTATAGCATAAAAAATAAAAAATAAGTTAAATCATTTTTATATATAACTAAATCACCATTGGTATTCTGAAGTGTTTAAACTTTAAAGTAAGCGTAGTGTTTTTCTTTTATAGTAGCAACTAACAATTAAATGTTTGTTTTATCATCATAAAATTAATTAATGTGTATAATTAAATATGTTTGTCTAATTGTCTTCGTGAATTTAGTTCAGTTGTTAGAACAATACATAATATATACAAATTCGATATTTAAACCCTGACCCCAAAAAAAACATTTTTTATGAAATCATCAATAAACTATATTATAGACATCTTGATATCAAATCTTCAAGATTTTATAATGTCGACATATAATCTTCAAGATTTATTGTGTTAATCAATCTTCCTAAATAATGTTAGAAATTCAAACCTAGATCAGACAAGTGATGACTCTTAGTTAAAATGTCTTTATCATCAGCAACTCAATTGGATGCAACCTCAATTATTGTCATTATTTATTAAGGAAATCAACAAGAATGTGGGTTAAGGATTATTTTTTTTAAAACAATTTTTTTGCAAAGGTATATTACAATTTTTTTTTTTCAGGACAAAAACTCAAACACGCCATATTTTTGCCTAAAATAAATTGTAACAGGGATAAATGGTACAACTTTTCACACAGGCTCCCACGACACTTATGGGTTGTTGGAGAGTTTTTCAATTTTTTGACTTTGTACATGAAGATCTCGATCTAGAACGGCAATTAATTGCTGTTGATGGTATATTGATCTTTTTAAGGTGTCTGTGTGTGTGACAATAGCAATTTTTAAAGATTCATGACCTTGTCAGTCTTATCTACAACATTTGTGTATACTATACTACAGTAACTTGCATGATACACGAGAACTCAAGTGTGTAGAAGGCGCCAAACATCTTTATGATAATATTACACATGTTAAAACAATTAAAAGTAATAATTTTTTATTAAAAAACAATGATGATTTATTAAAAAGTTATAGTATTTATTATAAGAGTCTTGTTAACCAATATTTTTAGAGCAATGATTAAGAAAACTATAAATAGAAAATTTGTCAATTTTATGTGTCCAACAAATTAAGTAGTATGCAATTAATTAAAATGGAACGAATATAATTTTTTTTACCTTAATCCCTTATACAATCTTAAATATAAACAAAAAAATGCTCATGATTTTCCTCTTTAATAAATCATTTTCTTAATTTCGTTAGCATTCAAATAAAACCATTTAAATAGAAATATTATTCAAATAAACATAAACAATATTTGACGATTCTAAAAATTCTCCACAAAAAAAAAAATAAATCCACGATTTAAAAAGATTCACGATATGAAATTTAACATTGGAAATTTTAAAAAGATCTATAATACTTGACCATTCTAACAGATATCTAAAAATGGTGCAGTGCACCAAAAACAATACATGTAGATGATAGTTTTAAACAGTTGATGGTGCGTATATTTTTGTTGATGGTTCACAATGTGTTATATATAAAATTTAAATCAGAATTTTAAGCCAGTATATAGGTTATATGGAGAAATGTCATTGCATTCCCCAAAGGATCACATTTAAGAAAAGTGCAAGGGTTCAAGTTATGGAGTATACTTTAAATTCGAAGCAAAACTTTCTACTACTGGTATAATAATTCGAAGAGCATCTTATAGGAGAATTCGAAAAGAAGTAATAGTTACAAAAGATATTCAAAGATGAGTTATGCCAACAAGTGTTATTTTGGAGTCTTTTTGGGTAGGCTAATTTTCTTTTTTAAAAAACAAAAAAATAGTGATATTTGTTGAGGAAATCAAAAGTAATAGGTTTATATTGCATTCAACAATATTTTAATATTTAAAAAGTTTTTTTTTAAGACATTTAAAAAGTTAAATTCATCACTTTTTAATGTAATTTGTCGTATTGATTATGATATTGGTCACCTCCTTACCTATATTGGTTGTTGACAAAGATGAGTTCTTCTTCGGCATCATGTCACCATTGCAACATCAAAATCTCGTTCCTTTTTTATTATTTTTTTGCAATAGATTGTTCTTTGTTTTAGTTAATTGCATTTTAAGCATCACATATAAATCATAAATGTATACAACTCAATTGTTATTTTATTATAAAATTTTATTCTCAACATTCAGTATATTCCATTGATTAATATTACTAATTAAAGGTTGCAACAAATCCAAGTCTCCGACTCTCAAAATTAAAAGTCCAAGTCTTTGTTTCAACTATGTTGGGCAACCTTTTCCCATGCACACAAACATCAACAAATACACGTTATTTAATTTCTTTATACATAAAACAAGTAACGAGACACAACTAAAAAAAAACAAGTAATAAGACACATAAATAGGAAATTGGTCATCACTCACCAATAAGCATGCTATTGCTAGCTAATGCAGATTGGTAAGATTGATCGACTTTTATTATACACGCGGATCTAGATTGATCAACTCACTTTACATAATAGCTTTTGAAGGTTGCATCGGTATCCAGAGAAGATGGTTTATGGATAATAAGTGACACACCGGAACATTCTTCCCTGGCTTGATCCTTAGTGTCTTGAATATCATATGATCTGGATTCCAATCAGATGTATCCAAATGGCACATTCCGACAGCTTCTATTTTATCTCCATTCACATCACCAACCAATGAGACCTTGAACACCCTAGTTCCTGTAGCTATGTAATGGCAATAGTAAATGGCATATGGATATGGAAGGGGATGGCAAGATACCCATTTGGGAGCACTAATGTCATCTGATACTTTTAAAATGGTGTATTTTTGGAGAGGGACAGCTGAGGGTGAGGGGTGGCTGGTAGTAAGAATATTGTGCTTGGAGTCGGAACCAATTATTTTGTCAACAAATTCAAGCATGGACTCTATAGAGTTGGCACAGATCTTGGACTCCCCTGCAACGGGTTCTGCTTGACATTGCTCAAGTGTTTCTCTCATTGATTTTGCTTGAGGAGAGTGTTCGGGAATTGAAAAGAGTTTGAGGACACTTGGGAGTTGTGAAATTGAGAGAGGAATTGAGTCAGCCTCTTTTCTCGAAAGGAAATTAAAAACCTCTTGGATTGGAAATTGGAGGGTCATTACATTTCCAACATGAAGATCGTCCAAACTGAAAAATCCTATCTGGAAAGCTTCGGTATGATCACGGGTAGGAGCCTTATAATTGTAATTTGGTTGCTTAGCTTCACCGCTAGCCTTGTAATTGTAATTTGGTTGATTGACTTCCTCGCTAGCCTTATAATTGTAATTGGGTTGTTTGGATTCATGGCTAGCCTTGTAAGTGTAGTCAGGTTGTTTGACTTCATTGTCGGCCTTATAATTGTAATTTGGCTGATTGGCTTCCTCGCTAGCCTTATAATTGTAATTGGGTTGTTTGGATTCATGGCTAGCCTTGTAAGTGTAGTCAGGTTGTTTGACTTCATTGTCGGCCTTATAATTGTAATTTGGCTGATTGGCTTCCTCGCTAGCCTTATAATTGTATTTGGGTTGTCTGGATTCATGGCTAGCCTTGTAAGTGTAGTCGGGTTGTTTGACTTCATTGTTGGCCTTATAATTGTAATTTGGCTGATTGGCTTCCTCGCTAGCCTTATAATTGTAATTGGGTTGTCTGGATTCATGGTTAGCCTTGTAAGTGTAGTCGGGTTGTTTGACTTCATTGTCGGCCTTATAATTGTAATTTGGCTGATTGGCTTCCTCGCTAGCCTTATAATTGTAATTGGGTTGTCTGGATTCATGGCTAGCCTTGTAAATGTAGTCAGGTTGTTTGACTTCATTGTCGGCCTTATAATTGTAATTTGGCTGATTGGCTTCCTCGCTAGCCTTATAATTGTAATTGGGTTGTTTGGATTCATGGCTAGCCTTGTAACTGTAGTCAGGTTGTTTGACTTCATTGTCGGCCTTATAATTGTAATTTGGCTGATTGGCTTCCTCGCTAGCCTTATAATTGTAATTGGGTTGTTTGGATTCATGGCTAGCCTTGTAAGTGTAGTCAGGTTGTTTGACTTCATTGTCGGCCTTATAATTGTAATTTGGCTGATTGGCTTCCTCGCTAGCCTTATAATTGTAATTGGGTTGTTTGGATTCATGGCTAGCCTTGTAAGTGTAGTCAGGTTGTTTGACTTCATTGTCGGCCTTATAATTGTAATTTGGCTGATCGGCTTCCTCGCTAGCCTTATAATTGTAATTGGGTTGTTTGGATTCATGGCTAGCCTTGTAATTGTAGTCAGGTTGTTTGACTTCATAGTCGGCCTTATAATTGTAATTTGGTTGATCGGCTTCCTTGCTAGCCTTATAATTGTAATTGGGTTGTTTGGATTCGTGGCTAGCCTTGTAAGTGTAGTCGGGTTGTTTGACTTCATTGTCGGCCTTATAATTATAATTTGGCTGATCGACTTCCTCACTAGCCTTATAATTGTAATTGGGTTGCCTGGCTTTATGGCTAGCCTTATAAATATAGTCGGATTGTTTGGTTTCAAGACTGCCAAAGAAAATTATGTTAGGCTCATTGGAATCATGGGTATCAACTTTATAATTGTAATTTGGTTGTCTGTCCCCATGTGAATCAGCTTGTTTCTGATCTTGCAGCTCTATCTTCATGTCTCTGGCACCAATTCCTTGGCCATTCTACAAATGAAGTCAATTAGAATATTAGTGGCCCAAGTAACTAACCAAAATAATATGAATTGATGCTTGATGTTTAATCGAAAGGGCGTTTAACGATGATTCATAAACTAAGTCAAATTATTTTTTGAAAATAAAATTAAAGAAAAACGTAATTAAAATTGATGAAATTAAAAGTAATTAATAACACAAATTATTTCCTCCAAGTCACACAAGTAAGTCTTAAGCATTTTTCTTATTCATGATGCTGAAAGCAACTTCAAGGGATTGCCTTAGATTTGGCATTGTTGCAAAATAATGTTTTTTTTATCCTACAATATACTCCCTCCATTTCAAAATACATGTTCATTTTGAAGATTAATTTTGTTTCACAATATTTGTCCATTTCAAGTTTCAATGCAAAATTAATTATTGTCTTGTCAATAATACCCTTAGGGTGTGTTTGTTTCAAGGATTAAATTTACAATCCTGGGAATAACATTTCCTGGAACATTATTCCTAGGAATCTTAATCCTATTAAAGTGATTGTTAATTAATTTAGTTTCTCAGGAATGTTTTTAAATATATTTAATTTATAATTTAAAAAAGAAAATAAAAGAGTTAAATTAGTGTGCTAGTGGGAAGTTATGGGTGGTTACCTCTTATTCCCATGGAATAAAAGATTCCCCTACTTTAACAAGGGAATAACAATTGGAAAAGTCATGTGTAAATTTTATTCCTAGGAATAAAATATACCTAGGCATAATTTAGGATAACTTGAAACAAACATGGGAACCAAAGATTCCCAATGTCACATTCCTGGGAATAAATTTACAATCCATGAAACAAACACACCCTTATATATTTATTATAGAGAGAGAGAAAAAATAGAATGAAATAATAAATGGTTAAGGGTAGTATAGAAAACACACACATAATTTCATAAAAAATAACAAAATTTATTTGGTTTCTTGGTTACGACAATTTTTTAAAATGGACATGTATTTTGAAACGGAGGGAGTAAGTTCTTTTTGGAGAAAAACTGTCCTAAATGTAGTAAGAGTAAGAACGTGTATATTGAATTACGTACCGTACAGAAGAAAAGGACTAAAGAAAGAAAGTGAAGTGCAAATGTAGGAGCCATCTTTGGTTTATTTGAAAGAATCTTTGCCATTGAGGATGAGTTCCAATTGAAATGAACTTGCCTTTTATAGATGCTTTGGAGGTTTCATTAGTTTGACTTTAGTGGAAGGGACCTAGATTCACATAAATGATATAAATTGTTGTCTCTAAAAAATAAACAATGGTATGAATTATTGTTTCGATCATGTTGGAGAGATAATTACATTTATTGTTGGACATTAACTCGAATAATAATAATAATAATAATAATAATAATAATAATAATAATAATAATAATAATAATAATAATAATAATAATAATAATAATAATAATAATAAGAATAAGGGTCTTGCTAACTGGTGCCCCAGGACACTGGTTAATCATATCATAAAAGAGAATTATTATCATAAAAGGGAATTAACTACTATATAATTTCCTTTTTCATATCCTTAATCAGTGCCCCGGGGGCACCAGTTAACATTTCCCTAATAATAATAATAATAAGAGTAAATTACCCTCCCCTCCCCTCAAAGATGCTTGAATTACAATCCCCTCCCCTCTTATGTTAAAATATACATTCCCCTCCCCTCTTATTCAAAACATATTAGAAAAAATTTCATTCCCCCCCCCTAAGAAAAGCTTGAATTACATTCCCCTCCCCTCCCCTCTTATGTTAAAATCTACACTTTACTCCCTCAATATATATATTTTTTATTTTTAATAATCTAGCAAAAAAATAATAATCTAATACACTTCGAAAAAAACAGTATTGCAGGTCTATTATAACATAATAAAAAATTGAATACATATTTTTTTGCTATTTTTTATTCACAATTTCATTAACATGTAGTTTTAAACCTTATTATAAAATATGAAACAAGCCAAAATAAAATTAAAATATGTGAAAAATTACTAACGACAATAAACCATGGTTATTTAAAAGTTAATTTTAAACTCTAAATTATAAAATCAATAGCAAATATATTTAAATTTAATTATCATTAACATTTAAATTATAAAGGAATGAATTAATTTTTCTTAAAAGGTGGTTTAAAATTAATATATATCATAAAAATATTTATTTATGTTAAAATAGATTAAAGTGTAGTGCATATTTAATTATCAAGGGAGGGGGTTGTAATTCAAGCATCTTATAAGGGAGGGGAGTGTAAATTTTACTTTTCAAGGGAGCAAATTGTATATTTTAACATAAGAGGGGAGGGGAGTGTATTTCAAACATCTTTAAGGGGAGAGGAGTGTAATTTACTCTAATAATAATAATAACAACCTTGCACCCTTATTTCTTAATTTGTGTGAAATGTTCAAAATAAATTATAAGTTGGTTTGATGATAACGTTCGTCGGGTGGTTAGAGGAGGAGGAGGAGGTACCACTTATTTCTGGACGGACAATTTGGTAGGAGGTTTTCCCTTACGGGTTAGATTTCCTCGCCTTTTTGCTTTGGTAGAAAATAAATGGGTGACGGTGGAGGAGATGGCGAGGGGAGGGTGGCATGTCGGGGGCGGTGCCTGGATGTGGAGGAGACGCCCGTTAGCCTGGGAGGAGGAGTGTGTTAGGGAGTGCTCTGTTTTGCTATTTAATGTTGTTTTGCAGGATGTTATTACTGACAGGTGGAAATGGCTTCTAGATCCCGTTAATGGTTATTCCGTTAAGGGGACCTATCATTCTCACGACTGTTGATGAACCTCTTGCAAGGGGTATGTTCGACGATGTTTGGCATAAGTATGCTCTGCTGAAGGTGTCATTATTTGCTTGGAGACTTCTTCGCAACATACTACCGACAAAAGATAATCTTGTGCAGCACCGTGTGTTTCAACATTACGACAACAAGTGTATCGGAGGTTGCGATATTGTGGAGACTCCGCCAATAATAAATGGTGGACCATAACCATGCAATAATAAACCCCTAAACAAAACAAAATTGGAAAACTCCGCCAATTGCATAAAAAAACAATATAAAAGTTAAACATGGTCGAGGTACAGAGAACTATCAACTTTAATTAACATTCGAATAAGGAAGCTACATTCTTGTTTTCGCACAATAATTAACACGCCAACAATTGCAAGATCAAAATCTACCTTCTTGTTTAGGGTTTTAAAAATTTCCCCATATTCTTTCCCTCTATTCTTGCCAAACCTAGATTTTTTTCATCAATTAGTTTAATGACTACAAATTCACCTTTTTAATTTGAATAAATGGTAAATCTGGAGTTCGAATCCTGACCACTGTATTTATAATGCAATGTCCATATCAACAAAGTTATGCTTACGGGGATAGTCAAACCTTGATTTCTAACTGAGGAAGATGAAGAGAACAATTTTATAACTCGTTCGAATGACGAAATGTTATGTTTAGTGTCATGTCACAAGGTTAACAAAGATATCAACTGTACTTGCAGTGAGTACAATATCTAAAACTAGAGTTTAGAACTATTTAGGTCATGCTTTGAGAATGATCTCAAGAGGGGTATTTATAGCCTTTCGTGGACTTGTTTTTCCGTGACTTAGTCCCCCAAGCAACTTGGGCCTTAAGTGATGTTTAGAGCGTCTAGATGCTTCTAGAAGCCTTCTGAGGCGACGCCCTTCGGAGAACGCTCCCAGGGCCGTTTGGGCCCTTATGGAGAGCGTTATTCCCTTAATTATATATTGATGGTCCACAGCCCCCAAGCATGAGTTTTGGGACAAGACGAAGTGATGAATTACAAAGTTGTCGTTCCACAACCCCCAAGCACGAGACTTAGGACGAGATGAAGTGATTATTTAAGAGAATACGATCCGCCAATGTATTTTTTACGAAACTCAAATTAGTATATTATAACTATTTTTATTTAGAAGATATTAAAAACTATATCTAATTTAACTAATTGATCGATGACAAATGTAACGCCCTCTCTAATTATTTAATTATTTTATTAGATGATATGGTATATGTTTATATATTATATGGATTTTGATGATTTTGTGACGTATTTGTGACGTGTGACGTGTTATTATTTTATTGTTTAATAAAATAATATAAGTGATGTTTATATGAATATTTATTTGGTAAATATAGAGATTTGTTGGAAAAATAGATAATTTTAAGAGATGGGGTTATATTTATAATTAGGAAGAGTTTTGAGGGCTGAGATAGAATTAATTAAGTTAAGAGGAGTATATAAGGGAAGTAGGTTAAGAGAAAACATTTTAGAAAACGCGTACAGACTTTTGGTAAAGAGAAGAGGAAACGGTTCAAGAAGGGAGAAGAGGCTAGGCTGCATTCTGCAATTTTTCCAGGTAAGGGTGAGCCTAACTTCAGTAAATTAATTGTGAATCATCTGTTCTTGATTGGCATAGAGTTTGGTGAGGATTGGGATGGGTTTGAGAATTAGGGTTTATGATGAATTTGTGATGGATTGATGATAGATTGAGTTATAAGGCTGTAGAACTGGATACAGAACCTAGATTATCCCCTAGGACAACATTGCTGATGAATTAGAGACTTAACATGAGAGATTTTGGTGGAAATTGGACGGAACCCGTAGTGGTTCTGAGATCGCTCGCCTGTGGCGAGTGACTACTCGCCGTGGCGAGTAACTACTCGCCGTGGCGAGTAAGCCTTGATCGCTCGCGAGGCGAGCAGCGTAGCTCGCCGTGGCGAGTTTGTCCCTTAGAAACTAGGACTTTTGCCCGATTGTAAGTGGTTTTGAGTGCCTTAATATTTATAGAGATGACCTGTGAAGTTAGTTTAGCCAAATTGGATTTAGGGAACTTAAAAATGAAGATTTTTGGTGAAAAATGTCAAAAAGGCCGAGAGCACCCAGGATTTCTCGCCTCCAGCTCGCCCCCAACTCGCCTTTGGCGAGTGAGCTGATGTGAGTACTCGCCTGTGGCGAGCAGATGCACTCGCCGTGGCGAGTTAGTGCCTCCCTGAACTGTTTGTTGTTTTGCGATCTGTTTTGCATGGGACTTTGAGAGGAGCCCTTTGGGTAGTGTTAGTGAGGTTTTATACCCTTTAATGTATTCTGTAAAGATGATTGCTGATGATTTACTTGAGCTGTTGATAAATGATATATTGTTGAATATAAGTGATGTATGAGTATGATGATATGTGAATGATGCTAAGTGTTGCAATATGTATGAATAACAAGATGATGTTCTGCCATGTAATTATTATAACTGCATGTGTCAGTCTTGAAAATGTAATGATGTTTGAGACGGTGTATTAAGTCGTTAAACGACGAGTCCATGCATTTGTATATTTGAGACGGTGGAGCTTTATGCTCAAAGCGACGGTGGAACATTTGCTCAAAGCGACGGTGAAGCATATTAATGCTATAATCATATGGTACCACATGCATGATGTTGAGACGTTAGGTGTTGCATTTAGTCGAGTCAATTGTGACATATATGAGATGATGTTTGAGACGTTGATGTTTGATGTGATGTTGTTTATGATGATGCTTATGATGATGTTATGATGTGCTACAATGTATATGTTATGAGTTGGATTTATGATTGTTAATCTTGACGTTTGATTTATATATTAATATTATTGTTGTGAATCTCACCCCTTCTGCTGGAATTGCCGCCTCGTGGGCAAGTGCAGGTACCCAGTCTTAGATGCGATGATGCGAGGAGTCTGTGTGAAGTAGGGTTGCTCTGATACGTAACGGGATGGGGTCTTTTGTAGAGTCTATTCCATTATGTATCTTGTTAGCATAAGTTTGACTTTCAGTGATGTTGAACCATTAATATTTTGAGACGTTTTTGCTGGCTTTTAAGCCAAGACTATTATGAGATGAGATTTTTAAATTCCGCTGCTTAATTGAGTATTTTTGTAAATGATAAATTATTATCTAAGTTGTTTTTAAGATGAAATGTGACACTCCTTTTGAGACGTACTCTGATTTTGTGTGATTTATTCAATGAAATTTTTAAGACGGGAAATTGGGGTGTTACAACAAACATATATTTGTCCTGTTTATGAATTTTATGTACCAACCACGAGACAAATGTTTATCACTTGTAATTATAAAAAAAAATACAAGACAAATTTTTGTCATTGATAGTTCTGATACATAAAAACATGGAACAAATATTTGTCATTAATAAATATAAAAAAAAATGTGACAAATTTTTATCACCCACACAGAAAAATTGTGAGACAAATATTTTTTATTAATACTATTATAAACGTGGATATAATGGTATTAGCTTTGATTTCATCAAGAAATTTTGGAAATTATTGAAGGATGACTTTATGAGGTTTTTGGTGGAATTTCATCGAAATGGGAAATTGACTAAAGGGGTTAACTCAACTTTTATTGCTTTGATCCTGAAAATTACTAGTCCTTGGAGATTTAATGACTTCAGGCCTATATCTCTTGTGGGGTGTATGTATAAAGTGTTGTTTAAGGTGCTGGCTAATAGGTTACGAAGTGTCATTGGAAGTGTGGTTTCAGACACTCAATCAGCTTTTGTCAAGGGGAAGAAGATTCTAGATGGAATTCTTATAGCAAATGAAATTGTTGATGAAGCGAAACGTATGAAAAAGGAGCTCTTAATGTTTAAGGTGGATTTTGAAAAGGCGTACGACTCGGTAGACTTGAAATGTCTTGATATGGTGATGATTCATATGAATTTTCCGACTCTATGGCGTAAGTGGATAAATGAATGCATTGGGACAACAAAGGCTTCAGTTCTTGTCAATGGTTGTCCAACTGAAGAGTTTTCTATTGAGAGGGGCCTCCGTCAAGGGGATCCTTTGTCTCTGGACCGTCATAATATTCCTAAAGGCTTGAGAACCCTCTAGAAGGACTCAAACGCCCTCTAGAAGGGCTTGGACGCCCTCCAAAAGGGCTCCGGAGGCCTAGGCGACCCCCCTCTAGGGCGCCGCCTTACTTAGCTTCTAGAACTATCTAGAAACCACCTAAATACCGTAAATACCCTGATTACTTGGAGGCTAAGCAACCGAAACCCAATCCCATAACAGGCTATAAATACCTCCCTTTAGAGCATTCTAAAGGCATCCAATAATCAGTCTGAACCCTAGAATACGATACAAACCCTAGTATTCCTTACTCGTACTTTTTTGCAAGTACAGTTGGCGCCGTCTGTGGGAAGAGGTAAAACTAACCTCGACCACGTTTCTGAATCACGATTCGTGATTGGGAAACCCTAAAATCGCATGTCTCATCGTCATTGAGGAACCCAACCGCGTCATGTCTCCGATGAGTTATTGTTCCTTCGCCGCCATAGGTTTCAACTCGCCTCCTTTCAAGTTTACCACCACGAAACCGTTTCCTGCACAATCATGTCAGGTTGTGCCTTTCTAACTTTGTTATTGGTTAATCCTTATAATTATATTTAATTTAAAAGACGTTCATCCAGCTAAATATCGGCTGAACATCAGAGTCAATCACGATTAATCGTTGTGGAAATAAGCTTTCATATCATATTATCGTTTTATCTTGATCGATTCTTTTGCGATGATTTTGTATGGTCTCTGCTTTCAATTTGATGATCACGGAATATGTGTTTTATGTAACACCCCGTTTCCCCAAAACAACATAATAATATTAAAACAATCAGAGTTCAACAATAACGGGCATGTCACACTACTTTTCAAAATTATTTAAATAGAAAATAGAACTATTTAAAATACCAACAAAATCTCATTCTTATAAAAATATGGTGCGGAAATATTTCTTTTAAAATCATCATCATTCAACTTCAACAGAATTCTTGGCACAAATGCCTCAACAACAAAATATTATTCTTCAACTTAAAATCCAACAACATGTTCAAAATTCGATACATAAAGGAATGAAAGAAACAAAACAACATTTTCCCCATCCCGTTACGTATCAGAGCCCTTTGACACTTGAGCCAACATCCTACTAGCCTTGGAAATCTGCACTTGTCCACAAGGCGACAATTCCAACAGAAGGGGTGAGATACACATTCAATAATAATAATAATAATATATAATCAATCAAGTTAATGAAAACAACAACAATTCAATGACAAGCATCATCAGGTTCACATATATATACATATATATATATATATATATATATATATATATATATATATATATATAAATACACCAACAACAGAATCATCAATCAACAAAACATCATATAGTCATAGCAAAATAGGCATCATCTAACATCATAATTATCGTCCTAAATCACCTTATACATCATCAAGCACACCATTCACGAAACACGTTAAACGTCAATCAAGAATATCATCACGAAATATCATCAAGAGCTTCAAGGAATTTCATCACGAAGATACCATCAAGAACATCAAAGAACAATCATCATCACAAATGCATCACAAACCATCATAAATCATCGTCTTAACAACCATCTCAAACATCACATTATCATCACAAATTATCGTCACGACATCTCATAAGACACGACTCAACAAATGCAACTCTACGTCTTAGACATCATGCATGTGGTACCATCAGGGCATAAGCCCCCATCGCTAAAGGTCAAATAGGACCTGTCAGGCATTGAGCCCCCATCGCTAAAGGTCATAAAAGAACCTGTCAGGCATTAAGCCCCCATCGCTGACTATGCTATGCAACGACACGACTCAAATGCAATGACACGAGTAAAGACTCAACAATGCACATCTTTAGATGACTCGACAAATACACATCTTTAAATAACATCATCGTCAAATATCACATATTTAAATATGACATCTTTATATAGCACATATTTAAGTCACACATCTACAAACAACACATCTTGATATAACACATATTTAAATCACACATCTCTGAAAAGCACATATACATTAATCAACTACATTCATATCAAAGTCCAACACATCCTTCAACAAGCAAATCAAGTTTGATCAATAAAACATAAGCCAAATACTCATAAAACACTCCGACTAGATCCCTAATACTTAAGTTTGAAGTTGGGAAACCAACCATAAGTTTTGGACTAACTTGGGATTAGTTAAGCTAAGTTTTCTAAAAAATTTCTGAAGACCTACTTGGACTATTTTCATCATAATTCAAAATCTACAAATCCTCTTCGAGTCAAACCAGTGCCATTAGAAAGCTAACTTAATTATCTACAACTTTTATGTTTACACCTAAAGCCAATTATGTACCAATCAATACCAGTTTTCATTTCAAATTCGGACAAAGTTGTGCTGAAATTCATAAAAATTCACTGTGACCTACGTTCAGTAATTTGACCATAACTCAAGTTCTATAAATTATTTTGACGTCAGACCAACGGCATTAGAAATCTAACATTCATACCTACAACTTTCGTGTTTACACCGAAAGCTAGTTCGAAACAGAAACTGATGCAAAAGACGCAACAACATGAAACAGGGTATGCTGTCAAAGGTAGCTCTCGGGAAAACTCTATTTTTCACTCAAAAACCCAAATTTCATCTACCCAAATCCCAAATTTGATAGAGAACAATGTTTACAGCTTCTATATACAACATAACAATCAAAACAACACAGAAACATGCATTAAACAACACAATTCATCACATCATATCAATTATCATAAACTTTCTAAACCCTAAACCTAGAACACAATTTCATCAACAATCAAAATTATATATACATATTATTGAAGGAATCCCACCCTTACCTTAATTCAGCAAGCAAAAACTCTACAGCAATTGATTCCCTCTTCTCTTAGCCTCTTCTAGGGTTCTCTTCTTTCTCTCCAAAAACTCTCTTTTCTAAAGTTTTGTACGTGAAAAAATGAAACAGACTTTTGTTTTTCTGTAAACCAAAACCTCTCCTTTCTCTTTCTATTTTTCCTTAACCTCCCACTTATTTCACTTAACTCCCTCCTTAATTTCTATTAATTCTCATTAAACCCCATAATTTCAAGTAAATAATAATCTTACTTATTTTTATTAAACAATAAAAATAATCATATATTCACATAATCACATAAATACTATATAATAAAATAGTAACACCCCACATATTCACATAAATCATTAAAAAATCATATAAAAGATTTTAAAATCAACCAACGATAATTAAAATAAAACTAGGGCGTTACATTTTACAATTTAGATTGTGGGCGATTTATGGCGCTAGTCTTTAATTATTTTGGGTTCCAATGTTTTTGTTTGGAACTTCTATATAATATCTCTATTTGTTTTATGTTTTTTAAGGGGACATGAATCATATAAACTGAATTATTTGTTGTATCTATGGACGTGTACCATCCTTGTTTAACATCATCATGGCTATTTCATGTTGCTGGATACATATGTTATATATTCATGTAATGATTAAAACTGCTGATCATAATCGATAAATGATATAAAATTGTGTTATTGTTTGAGACTTGCTTGTATTGTAGATCATGTGTTTTGAGAATAATGTGTTTTAATTTTATGATTACGTATTTAGACAAGTGGTTTACTTATTATTTACTTTATTTTCTTTATCCTCAATTTTATGTGTGCCCTTGGAGCTGCACAAAACGCCCCTGGGCCTAGCGGCGACCTCAGGAAGACGAAAATACGATCACCGGGGGAAGACCAAACCAACATCAGTTCTCAAAATCTAGATGACGACATACTCTTTCGAAGCGATTCCCCCACCCTGAAGCAATTCTCTTTCGAAGGAATTTCAGGTTTCTATATTTCCTATATTTTTTGAGGAAATATACTATTTGATTTGAAGAAAATATATTATTTGATTTCAAGGAAATTTATTTCCCAACATATTTGAAGAAAATATATTGTTTGATTTGAAGAAAATAAATTCATCGCCAAATATATTTTGAGAAAATATATTTCCACTTGTTGATTTGAAGAAAATTTTGTGCTCCAATATTTTAAATATACTATTTGATTTGAAGAAAATATATTGTTTGATTCGAAGAAAATTTATTGTCGTATATACTTTGAGAAGATATTTTGTTGATTTAAGGAAAATAAAGAATTATAATAGGTAAAACATAAGAGATAGGACCAAGTTAATAGGACTACTCTAGGTACCCAACGGCACAAGTGAAGTGTAGTATTGATAAAGGTCACATAGAAGGGATTCTGTCAAGGAAAACCTTTGTATTTAAGTGGTCCAGGTGACCCACCTCTCTTTCCTGGGAACCCCTTTTATGCACCATTTACTTTGCAAACTGAACTAACTGCTTAGTAAAAATATAGATAATGGAGAATAACATCAGGTTAGATAGATCAACCCATGAAGAAGAATAAAATTGAGCAGAAAACTTAGTCCTAACTTCATAAGAGGAATTAAAGACATAAAAGAATTCAAGTTAGTAGAAGAAAGAGAAGGAGTATAGAATAAAAGAACGAAGTGGGCGAGTTAGTTTAAATCTAATAAAGAAGTAGCAGGAAGACTTAGTTTTCAATCTAATAGAAAAAAGAAAAGGATGAGGAGTATAAATGTGGACGAGTTAATAAGAGGAGATAAAGAGTAGTTAATTTCCATTGAAAATGATTAAATATGATACTCCTTTCTTTATGATACTGCTTACTTTGGAAGTGTAGAAGAATTGTTATATTTCAGATAAATCAAGCTTGGGAGGCATACAAACCCGCCAATGGCGAGATTAAAAGGAAGAACTCACCACGCAAACGTGCCATAATGAAATTCCACAGAGAAGCACCTGGAAAAGATCATGACCGCCTAAATTGGGTCAACCTTTTCAAGGCTCTGACTCGGCAGCAAGAAGAACATAGACCGCCCAAATTGGGTCAACCTTTTCAAGGCTCTGACTCGGCGGGCAAGAAGAACATAGACCGCCTAAACAGGGTTTGTAATACCCCAGTTGCCCGACTTAAAAATTTCATTAAATAAAACATATATCAGAGTAACATCACAAAGGAGTGTCACATTTCTCAACAACAAAATTTTTAAACCAAATAAATATTAGTTTATCCTTCGCATAAATAATCAAATATAGCAGCGGAATCATAATTAAAATATCCTTCAAAAAGGTCTTGGCACTAGGCCTCATAAACATCTCAGATTTTTCATTGTCAAACTAAAAAGTCACAAAAATAGTTTCAACAAGATACATAAGGGAATAGACTCTAATAAAGACCCCATCCCGTTACGTATCAGAGCAATCCTACGTCACACAAGACTCCTCTCATCTGCGCACCTAAGCTTGGTTACCTGCACTTGCCCACAAGGCGGCAATTCCAACAGAAGGGGTGAGATTCACAACAGAAATATTAATATATAAATCAAACATTTATGATTAACATCATAAACTCATCACATACATCACATATTAGAATACAAGGATAACATCATCGTCATAAAAACATCTCAAATAACACATCATCGTCTCAAAACATCGTCTCATAATATGTCAACAATTTGACTCACTAAATGCAACTCTTAACATCTTGACATCATGCATGTGGTACCATATATAAGCATTAATATGCTTCACCGTCGCTTTGAGCAAATGCTCCACCGTCGCTTTGAGCAAAAGCTCCACCGTCTCATAATATGCAAATGCATGGACACAACTCTTTACGTCTTAAACAAGTTAATTACAACTTCTCAAACATCATTAACAACTCAAGCTGACACATGCAATTATGATAAATACATGGCAGAAGTTCAACTCATTTAACACACGTACAAAGGCACATAACATCATCAACATCACTTAACATCATCAACATCACTTAACATCATGCTTATAAATCATTAAAATATAAGCAATACATCGCATTATTATTAACATAAGAGAACCATCATTGATCATCATTACAGAATGCATTTTAAGTCATAAAACATCTCTAACACTACCCAAAGATCTCCTCTCAAAGTCCCATGCGAAACAGATCGCAAAACGAAACAATGGTTCAGGAAGGCACTAACTCGCCACGGCGAGGGATTTGCTCGCTACGGCGAGCTCTCACAAAAGCTACTCGCCAAAGGCGAGCTGGGGGCGAGCTACAGGCGAGCAAAACTGGGTGCTCTCGGCCTATTTGACATTTTCGCCTAAAATCTTCGTTTTAAGGTTCTCTAAATCCAAATTGGTCCCAACAACTTCACAGGTCTTTCTTATAAATAATAAGGCACTCAAAACCACCTAAAGTTTGGCAAAAATCCTAAGTCTTAGGGTCAAGCTCGCCACGACGAGCTATGCTGCTCGCCTCGCGAGCGATAAGGTTGCACTCGCCACGGCGAGTAGTCACTCGCCACAGGCGAGCGATCTCAGAACCACTACGGGTTCACTCCAATTCTCACCAAAACATCTCAAATCTCTCATGCTAAGCCTCTAATTCATCAGCAATGTTGTCCTAGGGGATAATCTAGGTTCTGTAACACGTTCCTACAGCAATGCAACACACTCTCACATCAAATTCATCAAATTCACCAAACCCTAACTCATGAAACTCATCTCAATTTCTTCCCAATCCCTAAGCCAATCATAAACAGATGAAATACTATTAATATTACTGAAGTTAGGCTCACCCTTACTTGGAAATATGCAGAAAATCGCAGCCTAGCTTCTTCCTCTCTTCAACCGTTTCACTTTTCCAATTGTCTGTAACGCGTATACTGATTATTTCCTTAACCTAATTTCCTTTTATACTACCTCCCAACTTATCTAATTCTACCACAACCCTCATAACTCTTCCTATTTATAAATATAACCCCACTTCTCAAAATAATATATTTTTATAACAAATCTCTATTTTTCATATAAATATATATAAAACATCACATATATTATTTTATTAAACAATAAAATAATCATCACGTCACACATCATAATTACGTCACATAATCACCAAAAATCATATAATATATAATAATATACTATATTCTCTAATAAAATAATTAAATAAATAAAGAGGGCGTTACAGGGTTAACCTTATCAAAGGCTCTAACTCGGCGCAAACGCCTAAACAGAGTTAACATTAAAAATAAAGGCTCTAGCTTGGCGTCGTTAAATAAAATTAAGGGTTAACCTTATCTAAAGGCTCTAACTCAGCGCCCAAAGGGTTAACCTTATCAAAGGCAATAACTCGGCGCGAACACCTAAACAGGGATTGAACCCGACGTCGTTAAATAAACCTGACGCCAAAACACGGATTAACCTTATTAAAGGCTCTAACTTGGCGTCTAATAAATGGGAACGCCTAAACAGGGATGGATCCCGGCGTCGTTAAACTTTGACGCCTAAACAGTGAGCGAACACGGCGTCGTTAAATAAACAGAGCGCCTAAACAGGGCTGACCTCATTAAAGGCTCTAACCCAGCGTCATAGAATCGAACGCCTAAACTGGGTTAACCTTCGTAGAGGCTCCAGCTCGGCGTGGTAAAAGTAAAATCGAGCGCCTAAATTGGGCTAACCTAATTCAAGGCTCTAGCTCGGCGTCATAAGAAGAACAGACTAGTTTGAAAACGAAGAGTAAAACACAAACACGAAGAACAACAATTTCGACAAAGTAAAGCAAGTCAAAAATACTTCAAAGTAAGGACAAAGCGTTAAATAAAGTGCAGCAAGCAAAATGAATCACCAGTCAAAGTCATATTGTTACAAAAGCGCCTAGATAGGTCGCTCACAAAAAAAAGAGAGAATAAATTCAAACTACAAAAGATCAAGGCTCATCAATGAGCTCGCCCTCCTAGACAATCTTCAGAGAATCCAACGCCGACAAGTCTAGCTCTGGAAACAAGAAAGCCACCTAAGACTTGGCCCTATCAAAACCATCTTCGAATTGGCTGACCAGCGCCATCTTGCCATTCTCCACTTCATCTTCCAACGATAGAAGAATCAACAAGGTTGAAATTCCTAAACATTTGAAGATCCTCCAAAGGAGAGCACCTCGGTTAAACAAATTATGAAGACTTCCCAAAGCAAACGACTACCTATTTTTGATCGAGCATTGAAACAACAATAAGCAAGGAATTAAAGTACTAAGGGATTTCTCCCATATGAGAGACATCACCCATAGAAGAGAAAACAACTCGATGAAACCGATAAACGGAGGAGCTCGCCCATCAACGATTAAATATGATTATAGTTAAACATAATCACTTCGCCTTGTTCCAAGACTCGTACTTGGGGGGCTGTGGACCATCATCCCTGAACAAAAACAAATCCCGTCCCTCGGGGGCTCTAAAAGATTGAATAGGGCACCCCGGGCTGGACCTCTCAATACTAACAAGGATCATCCGAAATTTAAATTTTGAAACCAAACAGCAGAACATCAACCACTTCACCTTGATTCCAAGCCTCGTGCTTGGGGGGCTGTGGACCGTCATAATATTCCTAAAGGCTTGAGAACCCTCTAGAAGGACTCAAACGCCCTCTAGAAGGGCTTGGACGTCGACCAAAAGGGCTCCGGAGGCCTAGGCGCGCCCCCTCTAGGGCGCCGCCTTACTTAGCTTCTATAACTATCTAGAAACCGCCTAAATACCGTAAATACCCCTATTACTTGGAGGCTAAGCAACCGAAACCCAAGCCCATAGCAGGCTATAAATACCTCCCTTTAGAGCATTCTAAAGGCATCCAATAATCAGTCTAAACCCTAGAATACGATACAAACCCTAGTATTCCTTACTCGTACTTTTTTGCAAGTAGAGTCTCCTTTCTTATTTTTGTTAGCGGCTGAAGGCTTCAATGTTTTGATGAATGTGGTGGTAGGGACGCAAATGTTCCACGGTTACGGTATTGGCCGAGATCAAGATGTTAGGGTATCGCATATTCAGTTCGCAGACGACACTTTGATAATTGGTGAGAAAAATTGGCTGAATGTGCGTTCGATGAGGGCAGTGTTACTCTTGTTTGAGGATGTGTCGGGCCTGAAGGTCAATTTCCACAAAAGCATGCTGACAAGTGTAAATGTTTCAGAGTCTTGGTTGTCAGAGGCTGCCTTGGTAATGAATTGTTGAAAGGGAACCATTCATTTTAATTATTTGGGTCTGCCTATTGGTGGTGATTCGCGGAAGCTGATTTTTTTAGAAACCTGTCCTTGATCGTATAGTGGCTCGCTTGTCATCCTGGAATAATAAATTCCTTTCTTTCGGTGGCCGCCTGGTATTACTAAAATCTGTCCTGTCATCTCTTCTGATTTACTTTCTTTCCTTTTTCAAAGCTCCCACAGGTATAATTGTATCTATTGAATCTCTGTTTAAAATATTTTTTTGGGGGGTGGTGGTGAGGATAATATAAAAATTGCTTGGATAAAATGGGATTTGATTTGTAAATCTAAGGAGTGTGGAGGTTTGGGGGTTAGGCGGGTGGGTGCTTTTAATTTTTCTTTTTTAGGAAAATGGTGTTGGCGGATGTTGACCGACAAGGAAGGGTTGCGGTATAGAGTCCTTAAGGCTCGTTATGGCGAGGTTGGGGGGGCAGTTGCAGGAGGGTGGAAATCATAGTTCTCTTTGGTGGTGTATGGTGTGTAGGGTGCAAGAGGGGATTGGTGAGGGAGTTGGGCATTGGTTTGATGAAAATGTTCGTCGGGTGGTCGGTGATGGGCGTGGTACTCTTTTTTGGTACGATAACTGGATTGGGGAATTTCCCTTAGGTTTAAAATTCCCAAGAATTTTTTATTTATCTGTTAGTAAGGAGAGTATGGTGGAGGAAATGTCGAGGTTAGGATGGGAGGAGGATGGTTTGGCGTGGGTGTGGAGGCGCCGTTTGTTAGCGTGGGAGAAGGAGAGTGTGAGGGAATGCTCTGCTATGTTAAATAACCTTGTTTTGTAGGAAAATGTTCATGATACTTGGAGATGGCAGTTGGATCCTATTCGTGGTTACTCTGTTAAGGAATCCTATCGGTACATCACGAATTTAGAAATGACGCTGGATAGGACCCTTGCGGACGATGTATGGCTGAAACAAATTCCATCAAAAGTATCTTTGTTGGTGTGGCGCCTTCTTCGGAATAGATTACCGACTAAAGACAACTTGTTACGCGGGGGGGCGGGGGGGGGGGGGGGGGGGGGGTTATTAATGGCGGCGCATTGACATGTGTGGTTGGTTGTGAAGTTTCTGAAATGGCATTGCATTTATTTCTGAATTGTGGAGTTTCCATTGTTTTTTGGGCAGATGTTCGGATGTGGTTAGGTATTTTTACAGTTACTCCAGGTGACATTCGACATCATTTCTAGCAGTTTACTAAAATGGCAGGCATGCCTAGGAGTTCTCACCTATTTTTTTTCCATAATTTGGTTTGCTGTTATTTGGGTTATTTGGAAGGAGAGAAACAACCGTGTCTTCGAAAATGTGGTTGCTACCCCCTTCATGCTGTTAGAAAGAGTTAAGCTTAATTCATTTTTATGGCTGAAATCAAAAAATGTTTCCTTCAGTTACAATTATCACGACTGGTGGAATCATCCGCTTCATTGTATGGGCATAATTATGTAGTGTAGCTTTGTGTTGGGTTGGTGCTTCCCTTTTGGCACCGTGACTCTGTAAATATTTCTTGCTGTTTCTCCTTGCACATCTTGTATGGGGGTAACACAGCTGTTTATATTATATCTCATTTTAATTTGTTCAATATATATATATATATATATATATATATATATATATATAAAAGAACATGAGATAAATATTTCTCACTCATAAATATAATAAAATAGGACAAAAAGTTATGTTGATACATGAAAAAAAATACGCGAATTTTTTTTGTCAATATAAAAGAATATGAGGCCATTTTTTCGTTGATAAATATGAAAGAAGTATGGAACAAATACTTGTCTTGGACGAATATGAAGAAAGAAACGCAAGACAATTATTGTCACTAATACATAAAATAACATGAGACAAATATTATCCCTAAACGAACACAAACCAAATTATTTAAAGGGTTAAATATGTTTTTGGTCCCTACAAAATTGAGAATTTTTAAGTTTAATCTTTACTTAATTTTAATAGGTTTTTTAGTCCCTAAAAAAAAGAATTACTTTTAATTTTAGTCCCTGTTACAACAATGTTTGTTTAATTATCTTTAAACTCTTGAATTTTTGAACAATTTTTTTGAGACAAATTTAGAACATTAAATGACATTCTTCATTTATTTTAAGCAAATAATGATGATCCTTACTCTTATCTATGCGACATGTGTAATGTTGAAATTCAAACCTTTCGACAAGTTCAAGATCAGACAAATGATGAGTTGAATGTCTTTATCACCGACAACTCAATTGCTTGCAACCCCAATTATTGGGGTTATTTATTACTCCATCCATCATATATTAAATGACTTAGTTTAAAAATGTGTAGTGTTCATATAATATGTTTTGACGCTAATTTCTACTGATATATAAAGACAAAATATAATATATAAGATGTTGGATTCGTCTCGAATTACATTTTTATAATATCAATTTTTCATATTTTTTCTTAATGGATTGCTAAAGATTTTAAGTTCAAAATTGTGCATTGGTACATGACAGGGTCAATTGTGTCATTTAAAATGGGAAGAAGGTAGTAGTAACTTTTTCAATCTGCCATACGCTTTTAATAAAACTGGGCAAGACCTGATGCCATCGCACAAAAAAGTTAGACTGCACATTCTACCACTAAGTGGGATCCATCACTATTATTTTATTTTTGTCTGTATATTTATCTCTCTAGATGAAAGAAATGAAGAAGATATTAAATGACGAGGATCTTAACTCGATAAGGAGTATATATATCATTAAGGTTTTTTTTTTGAGAAAATATATCATTAAGTTTTATTGATGAATAAAAATTCAATTCGTTGGTAGTAAAACACAACTGAAATTAAAAGAGCTTTTACAAAATAAAAAAAAAGTTTAAAAGTAAGCGTAATGTTTGTTTTATCATCATAAAACTAATGTGTACAATTAGACATTTTTTTATGAAATCAATAAACTATCATTAGACATCTTGATATAATCTTCAAGATTTATTGTGTTAATCAATCTTCCTAATGTTGAAATGCAAACCTTCCTATAAGTTCAAGATCAGACAAGTGATGAGTTAAATGTCTTTATCACGGGCAACTCAATTGCATGCAACCCAATTATTGCCATTATTTATTGGGTCTTGCTAACTTGTGCTTTTAAGATACAAGATAAAAAATTAAATTTAAAAATTAATGTCGGAAATGGTGCATTCATAATTTGAAAAGTAAAAACGTATTTTTTCCATGTAATATTTATTTTTTAATTTTATTTTAAAATTATTATCTTGTGTCCTTGGGGCATAAGTTAGCATTTTTCTTATTTATTAAATCAACAAGGTTTAGAGGCATTTTAAAAAACAAAATTTTTGTTATGGTATAATTCAAAAGTTTTTTTATGCACAAAAACTCAAACACATCATATTTGTAGGGACTAAAAATATATTTTAATATAAATAAAATTAAACGAAACAAGGATAAGTGGTGCAACATTTCGCACTGGCTCCCACGACACTTATGTGCCCCCGTTAGGGAGTTTTTCAAAAAAATTAACCCTGTATGCAAGTTTCGATATAAAGCGGCAGTTGAAAGTATTTTGATTTTTTTCTTATATCTGTGAGGAATTTTGTGTGTGACCAGAGCAATTTTTAAAGATATATGGCCTTGTCAGTCTTATCTACAACATTTGTGCATACTATAGTGATTTGCATGATTCACGAGAGCTCCAAGCGGTTTGAGAAAATCAATACTCATTACTGTCATTCATTTTAGTGGGGCGGAAGAGGTCAGACAATTTAGGGGTGACAAAAATACCTATGTTTACGGGTATTCGTAGGTAAAATCCGACGGGCGGGTGGTCAAACGGATTTCCACGGGTATAATAAACGGGTATTTGACTACCCATTAGTATATGGATACGGACACGGATTTGATAGTATCCATATCCACGGGTACCTATAGCCGATAATAAATTAAATAAATTATTAAAATATACTTATATATCTTATGTTATTAAATAAAGTTGTTACCTTATTGAAGGAAATTTTACCGCTCACCTAAAATTTATCAATAATAACTTATTTTTATTTTTAATTATTTTAATCAATCTTATTAATTTTATCGTTACCACTTCATTCACGTCATAAAATATATGGATTATATAAGAATCGTGAATTTTCTATGGATTATGTATGATTTATGAAATTTTGAATGGATGTTTAAAAGTTGAAGTTTTTTTGTAATTAATTTTTTTTATTATTTGTACTAAAAAATAAATAAATAAATAAATCCATGGGTACCCATGAATACCATGGATACCTCAATACCCACGGGTACCCTTATAGTGGGTACCAATGAAGGTATGGGGCGGATACGGGTATCATATTTATCCAACGGGACGGGGACGATTATCATACTATCCGTACACATGGATACCCATTGACATCCCTAAGACAATTTATAGATTTGTGTAATATTACAAATGTTAGAGCAACTAAAAATAACAACTTTTTATTAAAAAACAAGGATTTTTTTTTAAGAGTTTAAATTGTTATATATTTTATAAAATACACAAATTTTAATACAAATTTATTATTTTAAAATTCTTGATATCCAAAGTTGTACATATAGAAAAACCCATAATTTTTTAAAAAATGCTAAGGAGGGTAGGGATGGCATGTGAGGACTAGCCAGTAATGAGCCCATGATACATCATACAAGCCTGGTTCAAGAAATATGTTTTTCTCCCAATAAGTTTTGTTCACTCCCAACCAAACTTACAAAAATGTCCCTGGCGTAAATTAACTCACACATGTGTTAAAGCTGCGTGATTTAACTCACGCTGCGTGTCATTTTAAAGGTCAGGCAACAACTCATTTTTTCATTTCCTCTTTCACATCTAAAATCTCCAAAATCTCTCTCAAATCATCCAAATCCAAAATTCCTTCAAGTTCAAATCAAACAACACTCCAATAACAAGTAAGTTTTCATAATCAAACACCATTATCCTTTTTATGTTTATATGTTAGATTTTTCCTCTTAAATTATAATTTTTTTAGTTTTAGGGTTTGTTTAAATTTTCATTTTTTGGCAAGAAATGATACAATGTTACATGTAAAGGACTTATATTGCTTAATTGTTTAGATGTTTGCATGTTTATGTTGTAGTTATGAGTTTTAGGGTTTATGTATAATTTGCACTCCAAGTGTTTGATGAAATGTTTGAAAGAGTTTTTCATTGATTGTTTAATTTCTTATGGTGTAGATTTAAAACAATGGACCATCATTTGTTCAAAGCTCAACTACGTTTCAACCGTGGATACCGTCATTTGTTCAAGGTATGGGTCGATATCACGCTAAAGGGTCTGAAGGATCAACTGATCGAAATCAATCAAGGACTCAACCCCGAAGACACAAGAAGGGTGGATGACATTTGGTATGCACGTCCCTGTTATTGGAACACCGTAAAGATAATGATGACAGACGATGACTGCATGAGGAGCATGATCTCCAGATATTATCGGGAACGCATGTTCGCGGTAATTGAGATGGAAGCTATGTTGTTGAGATTACCTGAAGATATTCTCAACAGTTTGATTCTGAAGTTGAGAAAAACACAAGAAGGGGGGGTTGAATTGTGTTAGCTTTTTCTTCATTTTCTCCTACTGAAGTCACTGATCAGAAGCAGTTAGAGTACAACTTCTGAAGTGATGTTCAGATTCTAGATGCAGCGGATAAAACACACACAGAGAGAGAGAGAGAGAGAGAGAGAGAGAGAGAGAGAGAAGAAAGACACAAGCAATTATACAGGTTCCTTCCACAAACCGGAAGTAGTCATGTCCCCCTTGCACTTTCAAGGAGAGTTCACTATAATGTAATATCTGATTAGAAATGCTCACTGCTAAACTTAGCAATAGACTTCAAATGCTCAAGCACAACTGCAAGAGACTTCTATGCTCCTGAACACAATCAAGAGACTTCTATGCTCAAACACAACTGCAAGAGACTTCTAATCAAACAAAATTACAAAGAAAAAATGTTTGACGTTGAACACTTGATATACAATCAGTGGTGTTCACAATACAAATCAAATACAACCTCTTAAGACTCTAGAATTTCTAAGATATGAACTTTGATAAGAAATTCTAAGTGAACTTTTTGATGTAGAACAATTTCAGCAGAGGTTTGGCTCTTTTAAAATGTTGTGAGTCGCACACAATTCTTTAAGTCTTCACTCCTTTATATAGAGGTGTGAAAGAGACGTTGTGAATTGCCAGCGCATCAAGATAAGAGTCGTTTGAAGCTTTGATCAATCACCAATGATCTTTTGCCTGATGTGGTTGATCCTGTCATGTACCAATGCACAATTTTGAACTTAAAATCTTTAATAATCCATTAAGAAAAAATATGAAAAATTGATATTATAAAAATGTAATTCGAGACGAATCCAACATCTTATATGTTATATTTTGTCTTTATATATCAGTAGAAATTAGCGTCAAAACATATTATATGAACACTACACATTTTTAAACTAAGTCATTATGGATGGAGTAATAAATAACCCCAATAATTGGGGTTGCAAGCAATTGAGTTGTCGGTGATAAAGACATTCAACTCATCATTTGTCTGATCTTGAACTTGTCGAAAGGTTTGAATTTCAACATTACACATGTCGCATAGATAAGAGTAAGGATCATCATTATTTGCTTAAAATAAATAAAGAATGTCATTTAATGAGATTTTTTTTTAGGGAAGTAATTTAATGAGAGGTAGATAAAAAAAGAGTTAATCCTCTCCATTTAGGATGTTCTCCATTTCTTCTATTTAGAGAGATAAAATGCACAATATAATTTAAAAATAATCAATGATGGTGTGACTCATTTAATGATAGAACTCATCACCTATTGTTAGTGCATATCTCTTCCTGATGGCAATCTCCATTTATTTTTATAAATAAAAAGGATCCTTACTTCAAAAAATTAGACTGCACATTCTACCACTAAATGGGATCCATCACTATTACTTTTTTTTGTCTGTATATTTATCTCTCTAAATGAAAGAAATGAAAAAGATATTAAATAACGAGGATTTTAACTCGATAGGGAGTGTATATATCATTAAGTTTTATTGATGAATAAAAATTCAATTCGTTTGTAGTAAAACACAACTGAAATTAGAAGAGCTTTTACAAAATAAAAAATAAGTTTAAAAGTAAGCGTAATTCTTCAAAAAAAAAAAAAAAAGTTTAAAAGTAAGCGTAATGTTTGTTTTATCATCATAAAATTAATGTGTACAATTAGACATTTTTTTATGAAATCAATAAACTATCATTAGACATCTTGATATAATCTTCAAGATTTATTGTGTTAATCAATCTTTCCTAATGTTGAAATTAAAACCTTTCTATAAGTTCAAGATTAGACAAGTGATGAGTTAAATGTCTTTATCACGGGCAACTCAATTGCATGCAACTCAATTATTGCCGTTATTTATTGGGTCTTGCTAACTTGTGCTTTTAGGGCACAAGATAAAAAATTAAATTTAAAAATTAATCTCGAAAATGATGCATTCATAATTTGAAAAGTTTAAAAACGTATTTTTCCCATGCAATATTTATTTTTTAATTTTATTTTAAGATCATTATCTTGTGTCCTTGGGGCATGAGTTAACATTTTTCTTATTTATTAAATCAACAAGGTTTAGAGGCATTTTAAAAAACAAAATTTTTGTTACGGTATAATTCAAAAGTTTCTTTATGCACAAAAACTCGAACACATCATATTTGTAGGGACTAAAAATATATTTTAATATAAAATAATATTAAACGAAACAAGGACAAGTGGTGCAACATTTCGCACTGGCTCCCACGACACTTATGTGCCGCCGTTAGGGAGTTTTTCAAAAAAGTTAACCTTGCATATAAGTCTCGATATAAAGCAGCAGTTAACTGTTGTCGAAAGTATTTTGATTTTTCCTTATAGTAAAGAAATTTGTGTGTGACCAGAGCAATTTTTAAAGATATATGGCCTTGTCAGTCTTATCTACAACATTTGTGCATACTATAGTAATTTGCATGATTCACGAGAGCTCCAAGCGGTTTAAGAAAATCAATACTCATTACTGATGACGTTGGGGGTGGACCCAAGTTTAAATTGTGGTGTTACAAGGCACTGAACAACTTTAAGTATCATTCATTTTAGTGGGGCGGAAGAGGTCGGACAATTTATAGATTTGTGTAATATTACAAACGTTAGAGTAACTAAAAATAACAACTTTTTATTAAAAAACAAGGATTTTTTTTTAGAGTTTAAAAAGTTACTCCTTCTGTTTTTAAATATAAGCAAAATTTATTTTTTAGATTTATTTATTTAATAAATTTTGCTTATATTTAAATGGAAGGAGTATTTAATTAATTAAATAAATATAGCATAAGTTTTAGCTGATATCGTTGAAATTAAACAATACAAATATTAGAACACATGCTTTCTTAATTGAACGGATAAATATTTTCAATGTAACTTGAGTATAATGATTATATGATCATTGTGGTTTGATTTTGAATGTGTGCATTTAACTTTCAGGGTTTTTGATAAATTTGAAGCGAAATTGTTTTTATGGTTTAAATATGGGTTAAATATGTTTTTGGTCTCTATAAAATTGAAACCTTTTAAATTTAGTTTTTATTTAATTTTAATAGTTTTTTTAGTCCCTAAAAAAAAATTATGCACTCAGTATTAGTCCCTCCTCAATTCAAATTTGTTTAATTTATGTTTAAACTCTTGAGTTTTTGAACAATTTTTTACAGACGTGTTAAGAACATTACTAAAATTTCCTCTGCAAAAAATTGTCGCAAAATTTGATTTCTACGTCCAGATTTTGTTAATTTTATCTTTAACTTTTGCGGTTTTAAAAAATTCATATTTAATTCGTTCCATGTTAAAAAATTCTAAATTTTAGTAAATGAACCTTTCATAATGTTCTAAACTTGTCTCAAAAAAATTGTTCAAAAATTTAAGAGTTTAAAGATAATTAAACAAACATTGTTGTAACAGGGACTAAAATTAAAAGTAATTCTTTTTTTTAGGGACTAAAAAACCTATTAAAATTAAGTAAAGATTAAACTTAAAAATTCCCAATTTTATAGGGACCAAAAACATATTTAACCCTTTAAATAATTTGGTTTGTGTTCGTTTAGGGATAATATTTGTCTCATGTTATTTTATGTATTAGTGACAATAATTGTCTTGCGTTTCTTTCTTCATATTCGTCGAAGACAAGTATTTGTTCCATACTTCTTTCATATTTATCAACGAAAAAATGGTCTCATATTTGTTAAAAAATTTAAGAGTTTAAAGATAATTAAACAAACATTGTTGTAACAGGGACTAAATTTAAAAGTAATTCTTTTTTTAGGGACTAAAAAACCTATTAAAATTAAGTAAAGATTAAACTTAAAAATTCCCAATTTTATAAGGACCAAAAACATATTTAACCTTTTAAATAAGTTTGTGTTCGTTTAGGGATAATATTTGTCTCATGTTATTTTATGTATTAGTGACAATAATTGTCTTGCGTTTCTTTCTTCATATTCGTCCAAGACAAGTATTTGTTCCATACTTCTTTCATATTTATCAACGAAAAAATGGTCTCATATTCTTTTATATTGACAAAAAAAATTCGCGTATTTTTTTTCATGTATCAACATAACTTTTTGTCCTATTTTATTATATTTATGAGTGATAAATATTTATCTCATGTTCTTATGTATGTATATACATACATACTTATAAATATTCGCGTATTTATATGTTTTATATATATACAAATACAAGATGTTGGATTCGTCTCGAATTACATTTTTATAATATCAATTTTTCATATTTTTTCTTAATGGATTATTAAAGATTTTAAGTTCAAAATTATGCATTGGTACATGACAGGGTCAACCGTGTCATTTAAAATGGGAGGAAGGAAGTAGTAACTTTTTCAATCTGCCATACGCTTTTAATAAAACTAGGCAAGACCTGATGCCATCACTATTATTTTATTTTTGTCTGTATATTTATCTCTCTAGATGAAAGAAATGAAGAAGATATTAAATGACGAGGATCTTAACTCGATAAGGAGTATATATATCATTAAGTTTTTTTTTTGAGAAAATATATCATTAAGTTTTATTGATGAATAAAAATTCAATTCGTTCGTAGTAAAACACAACTGAAATTAAAAGAGCTTTTACAAAATAAAAAATAAGTTTAAAAGTAAGCGTAATGTTTGTTTTATCATCATAAAACTAATGTGTACAATTAGACATTTTTTTATGAAATCAATAAACTATCATTAGACATCTTGATATAATCTTCAAGATTTATTGTGTTAATCAATCTTCCTAATGTTGAAATTCAAACCTTCCTATAAGTTCAAGATCAGACAAGTGATGAGTTAAATGTCTTTATCACGAGCAACTCAATTGCATGCAACCCAATTATTGCTATTATTTATTGGGTCTTGTTAACTTGTGCTTTTAAGATACAAGATAAAAAATTATATTTAAAAATTAATGTCGGAAATTGTGCATTCATAATTTGAAAAGTAAAAACGTATTTTTTCCATGCAATATTTATTTTTTAATTTTATTTTAAAATTATTATCTTTTGTCCTTGGGGCATAAGTTAGCATTTTTCTTATTTATTAAATCAACAAGGTTTAGAGGCATTTTAAAAAACAAAATTTTTGTTATGGTATAATTCAAAAGTTTTTTTATGCACAAAAACTCAAACACATCATATTTGTAGGGACTAAAAATATATTTTAATATAAATAAAATTAAACGAAACAAAGATAAGTGGTGCAACATTTCGCACTAGCTCCCACGACACTTATGTGCCGCCGTTAGGGAGTTTTTCAAAAAAATTAACCCTGTATGCAAGTTTCGATATAAAGCGGCAGTTGAAAGTATTTTGATTTTTTTCTTATATCTGTGAGGAATTTTGTGTGTGACCAGAGCAATTTTTATAGATATATGGCCTTGTCAGTCTTATCTACAACATTTGTGCATACTATAGTGATTTGCATGATTCACGAGAGCTCCAAGCGGTTTAAGAAAATCAATACTCATTACTGTCATTCATTTTAGTGGGGCGGAAGAGGTCAGACAATTTAGGGGTGACAAAAATACCTATGTTTACGGGTATTCGTAGGTAAAATTCGACGGGCGGGTAGTCAAATGGATTTCCACAGGTATAATAAACGGGTATTTGACTATCCATTAGTATATGGATACGGACACAGATTTGATTGTATCCATATCCATGGGTACCCATAGCCGATAATAAATTAAATAAATTATTAAAATATACTTATATATCTTATGTTATTACTTAAAGTTGTTACCTTATTGAAGGAAATTTTACCGTTCACCTAAAATTTATCAATAATAACCTATTTTTATTTTTAGTTATTTAAATCAATCTTATTAATTTTATCGTTTCCACTTCATTCACGTCATAAAATATATGGATTATATAAGAATCATGAATTTTCTATAGATTATGTATGATTTATGAAATTTTGAATGGATGTTTAAAAGTTGAAGTTTTTTTGTAATTAATTTTTTTTATTATTTGTACTAAAAAATAAATAAATAAATAAATCCATGGGTACCCATGAATACCATGGATACCTCAATACCCACGGGTACCCTTATAGTGGGTACCAATGAAGGTATGAGGCGGATACGGGTATCATATTTATCCAACGGGACGGGGACGATTATCATACTATCCGTACACATGGATACCCATTGACATCCCTAAGACAATTTATAGATTTGTGTAATATTACAAATGTTAGAGCAACTAAAAATAACAACTTTTTATTAAAAAACAAGGATTTTTTTTTAAGAGTTTAAATTGTTATATATTTTATAAAATACACAAATTTTAATACAAATTTATTATTTTAAAATTCTTGATATCCAAAGTTGTACATATAGAAAAACCCATAATTTTTTAAAAAATGCTAAGGAGGGTAGGGATGGCATGTGAGGACCAGCCAGTAATGAGCCCATGATACATCATACAAGCCTGGTTCAAGAAATATGTTTTTCTCCCAATAAGTTTTGTTCACTCCCAACCAAACTTACAAAAATGTCCCTGGCGTAAATTAACTCACACATGTGTTAAAGCTGCGTGATTTAACTCACGCTGCGTGTCATTTTAAAGGTCAGGCAACAACTCATTTTTTCATTTCCTCTTTCACATCTAAAATCTCCAAAATCTCTCTCAAATCATCCAAATCCAAAATTCCTTCAAGTTCAAATCAAACAACACTCCAATAACAAGTAAGTTTTCATAATCAAACACCATTATCCTTTTTATGTTTATATGTTAGATTTTTCCTCTTAAATTATAATTTTTTTAGTTTTAGGGTTTGTTTAAATTTTCATTTTTTGGCAAGAAATGATACAATGTTACATGTAAAGGACTTATATTGCTTAATTGTTTAGATGTTTGCATGTTTATGTTGTAGTTATGAGTTTTAGGGTTTATGTATAATTTGCACTCCAAGTGTTTGATGAAATGTTTGAAAGAGTTTTTCATTGATTGTTTAATTTCTTATGGTGTAGATTTAAAACAATGGACCATCATTTGTTCAAAGCTCAACTACGTTTCAACCGTGGATACCGTCATTTGTTCAAGGTATGGGTCGATATCACGCTAAAGGGTCTGAAGGATCAACTGATCGAAATCAATCAAGGACTCAACCCCGAAGACACAAGAAGGGTGGATGACATTTGGTATGCACGTCCCTGTTATTGGAACACCGTAAAGATAATGATGACAGACGATGACTGCATAAGGAGCATGATCTCCAGATATTATCGGGAACGCATGTTCGCGGTAATTGAGATGGAAGCTATGTTGTTGAGATTACCTGAAGATATTCTCAACAGTTTGATTCTGAAGTTGAGAAAAACACAAGAAGGGGGGTTGAATTGTGTTAGCTTTTTCTTCATTTTCTCCTACTGAAGTCACTGATCAGAAGCAGTTAGAGTACAACTTCTGAAGTGATGTTCAGATTCTAGATGCAGTGGATAAAACAGAGAGAGAGAGAGAGAGAGAGAGAGAGAGAGAGAGAGAGAGAGAGAGAGAGAGAAAGAAAGAAAGAAGAAAGACACAAGCAATTATACAGGTTCCTTCCACAAACCGGAAGTATTCATGTCCCCCTTGCACTTCCAAGGAGAGTTCACTATAATGTAATATCTGATTAGAAATGCTCACTGCTAAACTTAGCAAGAGACTTCAAATGCTCAAGCACAACTGCAAGAGACTTCCTATGCTCCTGAACACAATCTAGAGACTTATATGCTCAAACACAACTGCAAGGGACTTCTAATCAAACAAAATTACAAAGAAAAAATGTTTGACGTTGAACACTTGATATACAATCAGTGGTGTTCACAATACAAATCAAATACAGCCTCTTAAGACTCTGGAATTTCTAAGATATGAACTTTGATAAGAAATTCTAAGTGAACTTTTTGATGTAGAACAATTTCAGCAGAGGTTTGGCTCTTTTAAAATGTTGTGAGTCGCACACAATTCTTCAAGTCTTCACTCCTTTATATAGAGGTGTGAAAGAGACGTTGTGAATTGCAGTGCATCAATATAAGAGTCGTTTGAAGCTTTGATCAATCACCAATGATCTTTTGCCTGATGTGGTTGTTGTCCTATGAAGGATCAATTTCAAATTTATTCCAAGTCTGCAGGAACATCGTTGTAGGCAGAACTGTTATTCTTGTCTTTTAGCAGAGACAAAAACTGAGTAGTGGAGGTAATGGTTGTACACTTTGTACAATTGTACTTTGTCAACGCTCTTCAAAGAACAAGCATCCAATGCCTTCAAGTTCATATGAATTAGTCATTGCTTCACTCTTCTGGTCTTCTGCAATGCTTAGACGAGATTAAATCCATTGAACAACCTTTGAAGCTTTAAGTCTTGCATCTTCTGATGAACTACAACTTCTGGTGATCTTCAGCTTCTGATGATACGCTTCTGATGAACTTGCTTCTGATGACGTCATCACTTCAGGAGCACTTTGTCTTCAGGAGCACTTTTGACTTCAGGAGCACTTTTGACTTCAGGAGCAGTTCTCTTCAGACGCTTTAAGCTTCCTTTTTGTTGATACCTTTGCTCTCTTTTGTTCTTCCAAAACCTAATTATGCTCGCGATTTTCGGGTATCAATCCATTAATTAGTTTTGAACCTTCAATCTTTGAACTCTCAACTTTTATTCGTGGGAAGGGAAAAAGTGAGTAAAAACCCTTATGAGATCAAGGTACAGGGGTTGGTTTCGAATAGGGAAGGTGTTAAGCACCCTAAACGACTTCGGTACTCCGAAGGAGCCTCTTACCTAAATTATCTTGTGCTAATTACTTGCTTATTTATTTGTAAAATATTGCCTAAAGTCTAAGTGAAAGAATGGAGGGAGAAGAAGTATGTTTTTTGTTATTTTTATTGATTTGGAAAGACATAAGTCTTTTGCCTACATACCCACAAGGAGGATCAAAATCATGTAATTCACCTCAAAAAATAAATTTGGTGAGTTGGGTTGATTTTAAAGTTTTTTAGAAAAAAGGTTTTTAGAAGGGTTGCGAGACCTCAAGGTATAGAAGAATAAAATGGTGTGAAGTTGGTTGATTTTAATTACATGAAAGTAAGCCTAAATATATATTAAAATTGATTAAAAGTTTGATTAAGAAAAATAAAGGAAAAAGATCACTTGGGTTAAAATCCAAGGCTTCTTAAGAAAATATTTTTTGTGTTTTGATTATTTGATTTTTTTTTGAGAAAATGATTTTTAGCTAACGGTAAAAAAAACTATGCGTAAAACGTGACAGAAAAGCGTAAAAATAAAAAACGGGGATGTTGGATCCCAAATTAAAATCTCATCATAAAATTACTAGTTGTTCAATTTTAAGGTATTTACATTAGTCGAGTTTTTAGTCCTAGTTTGTCCCTAATTCATTTAGTCCTCGATCGTGATTATGGCGTAAATGCGGTAAAAATAAAGTGGAGGTGCATGTGTTACTACATTATTACATAACCTCCTAGATACATTCTATGGTCTCAAGAGAAATACAAAGGCAAGAAATAAAAATGCGCGAAAATAAATTACATCAATTCCCTAATTATACATACTAATCCAATGGCAATAAATAAATATGAATGACAAAAATTAAATATGCATGCAAAAATTCTAAGCAAAATTAAAGCATAAAATAAATTAAGCATGGAACAAACTACAATTAATAAACCAAGCAAATATCAAAAGAAAATAATGAAAATAAGCAATTAAAACAAATTTTGAAGTTAGAAAAATTAAAAAGATAGGAACAAATTTTTATGAATAAAAGAAACTTGAAAAGGCCAAAAATGGTGTAGAGAATAATGAAAAAAAGTGGAGAAATAAATAAAAAAATAAAATAGGCTCAACTGGATTAAATCTGGACTACTTGATGCATCAAGGGGTCCAAATGTAATCACAAAAAAGGCTCATCACATCCACACAATAATAAAAAATAAAAGATTAAAAACGGAAAAACAGGGACAGTTAGATCTTTGATCTAACGGTTCTAAAAGGACAAACACATAGTAAACACAAGGGTCCAACACACTGAATCTCAAGACAGAAGCATCCTGGGGCATTGAATCTGAGATCCAACGGCCTAGTCCTGGAGTTGCATAGTTATGCCATGGACGACCATATACAAGATTAAAACAGCAAACAAATCACTACCACATGATCAAAACAAGATAGAGATCGGAGGGTAGAGAATGAAAGGGAAAGAACCAACGGAACCAGTCCGATTCGCGTGAGCCGGACCGGTTCAATTTTGCTTGTAAAAGAAAGGCAACCGGTTTTTTCTTCATTTTTATCTCTTCTTTCTCTCTCTAACACAAAATTTTCCTCCCCTTCTCTCTCTACACGTTCTGGGAAACGAAGAACAGAGAAGATGAACACTCATCTTCTCCAGCGAGCCATGAAGTTTCCAGCGCGGTGGCCGGTGAGCCACCACGGTGGCGCCGCCGCGCCGGAAGCTTTCAACTTATTTTTTTTTTAAATTTTTTTTAGTCCAATCTCTTCTCCTCCTTCTTCTAAGTCCGTTTTTGAAAATATTTTTAAAAAGGGGTGAGAGGTTTGAGCTAGATCTACAGATTTAGTTTCGATTTTTTTTTGCAAAAGTAACAAAAGGAAAGAAAGAACATGCACGGTTTATCACCTCTTTTCTTCACGGATGTTTTGCTGTTCTTCACCGTTTCAGTTTCGTTCTTACTCTCTGGGTTTGGAAAGGTTGAAATCGGCTTTTGATGTTGTTATGAGGCCGGACCGGTTGTATTTGTGGTGGAAATCGAAAAAAATGTGTTGTTATTAACTCATATATGATTCTGGAAATTTCATGTGTTCATAATGTTCTTGAGATTTTTTATCTGTTTTGATGTGTTTGATTATGTAAAGTTGGAATAACTTGAGAAATTAGGGTTTTTTGATGGGACTGTGCGGCTGCTATAAATATTATCTGGCAGTCTTGGAATTTGTGTGTGTAAGAGAAAAAAGAGTCAATGATTGGAGGGTATAAATAGGGACCAATTAGGGTTGAATTGAAATTTGTTGGACAAAAATGCCCTTGTACTGAACAGTTGTATGGACCTTGGACTATAATGGACCAAAATTGGACTAAAAATTTATAAGACATAAACAAAATAAATAAAAATAAATAACAAGAAAAACGAAAATAAAAATAAATACAAAAAGAAAAATGTAAAATAAAAATAGAAAAAAAACAAAAAGACAAAAATAAATAATTACTAAAAAGGTAAATAAAATTGTCCCTTCCGGAACCAAAAATGAGGTATTTTAAAATACCTCTCTGCCGAAATTTCGTCTGAAAATGGGAAAATAAAAGTGAAACGTTGTAAAACGAATAGATAAAATGTTGGTAAAAAAAAGAGATTTAAATGGATAAAAATTGAGGAATAAACGAGCAAAATGTTCACACAATGAACGGATAAATGCTGAGACATAAACAAGGTTAGATGTTGGAAGATAAACAACAAAATGCTGAGAAATAAACTGTAAAATACTGTGAAATAAAATTGTAAAATATTGAGAAAATAACTGGGTAACATGAGTTCACAAGATGAGTAAAAAGAAAACAATTGGTCAAAAAATGGGGTATGACAGATGCCGCTATTTAAGTTTCTTCGTCACAGAGGTTTAAAAACGACAGTTTTAAATTGACGGATCGAAGAGACTTAAATATCAAAGTACACCATTTTTGACCAGTATTGACAGCAAAATGCTATGAATGCTATGCTATGAATGCAATGTTACGAATGCAATGTTATGAATATACTGATGTGAATGCGGTGTTGTGAATGCAATGTTATGAATGCTAGATGATGACAACGACCTAACTGGGGACAAAAAGTTCACCGGGGAACAAAAGCTTGAAAATGGTAAAGGTAAATGCAATGTTGGTGTTTGCTGTCATTGTTGGAGAGCAAGACACAAGTAAAAGGTAAATACAATGTTGGTGTTTGATGTCATTGTTGGAGAGCAAGACACAAGTAAAAGGTAAATGCAATGTTGGTGTTTGCTGTCATTGTTGGAGAGCAAGACACAAGTAAGAGCAAGACACAAGTAAAAGGTAAATACAATGTTGGTGTTTGCTGTCATTGTTGGAGAGCAAGACACAAGTAAAAGGCAAATGCAATGTTGGTGTTTGTTGTCATTGTTGGAGAGCAAGACACAAGTAAAAGGTAAATGCAATGTTGGAGAGGTAAAACTTGAGAAGATACTGGGGAAAAAGAAATGTATATTTGTAAACTGACGGTTTGTGGAACCTGCCACTTGAAGTGTATACTTGGTGATATCTTTGGGTCAGACACACTGGGGATAACATTTTGTTTTTTTTTGAATCAAGACTCAGGGTGGTCGATGCAATTACATGTACATGATTTTTCGTATGTATGTATGTATGTATGTATGTATGTATGTGTATGAAAGTGTATATGCATGAATATGTGCACGTATGTGCATAAATGTATGTATGTATGCATGTATGTATAAATGATTTGTATGAATGTGTGAGTGTATGTGCATAAATGTATGTATATATGCATGTATGTATGAATATATGTGACTGTAGATAACTTGATGAGATAAGACCGGACGACTAAGGTGAAAGTCAAACCCATGTCGCAATACAAACACTCGGCAAACTTCCTTAAAGATAGTAACACTAGAGAGAAATCAAGTCACCGTCGGGGTAAAGCCCAGTATAAAGTAAAAGTTGATTGATGAAGTAAACATTCCTTGAGAATAAAGCCCATTAATTAGAAATCTGGCAAAAGTCGCCAAATCACTACGCTAAGTATAAGACACTTCAATGCTAAGATTTTCAGTAAACTTTCAAAAATTAAACTTAAATCCAACATCATGATGATACCACATACATTTAGGGAGAATGTAATGTAATATAGATGAAATAAAATTGTGTATTTTTTGAATTGATTTTGTGTACTTGTTCAACTTTATTTATTCGAATTTATTCAATACGCAATTTTATTCGAATTCACGTTGAGTTTAATTAACCTTCGAAGACATTATATTATTTAGATGCAAAAATCATAAAATAAATGCAAATATAAACAAAAAAAAGGACAAAAATAATACACATAAAATCTCATTGTATTAATATAATTGATACATTTACAATAACGTATGTTTCTTGTCCAGTCAGATGACCTCAGGGCCTAAAACGAAAGAATCTTAAATTACAGGGTTGGAAGCTAAACTTTTTTTTTACAGGGGGTAAACCGGAACTCGCCTAAATTACAGGGGGTAAAAACATATTAACCCAATTTTTAAAAAGCCCTCTTTCAATGAAAGGCCAATGATGGAAAAACATTGTGGTTGTCGAAGGAAGAGAGATTGTGAGATGATGGTGTGAGAAATGGTGAAGTTTGGAGGGGTATTCATAGGGGGAATGTTTTACATATGTTATAACTACACTAAATGTAGTCAAAAAACGTGTGAAATCAAGTTTGAATAGCTAACCACCGTCTAAAAAATGTGTTTTATGGGCTCATGCCACCGGCCAAAAATGCGTGAGTTAAGTCACGTTGGTTCACGCCTCCGGCCAAAGGTGCGTGAGTTAAGTCACGCTGGTTTATAACAAACATGAGTTAACTCACACAGGGGTATTTTCATCAAATCATTTGGGAGTGATCGTTTTTGGTTGGGAGAAGAGCATAATTTTTGGTTCAATACGTTACCAGAAGACCCAGTGGATATTTCAGTTCATGTGTAATTTTCTTTTAATGTCATTTTACTTTCAAATTATTGTTACTTTGTTTTAATTAAGAAACATTGCTTGTTCTTATAAGACTTCTCAGTTTAGTAACACCTCTGTCCGATTGATGGAAATTCCAACAAGACATAGTCTACTTCTTGTAGATAAAGAAAAATGTATTTCTCAACAGTTCTAAGGAGAGATTGAAGGGAAGAAAGAAGAAAATTATCGCATGTGCTAGTTAGCATAACCTTCACCAAATCATTAGAGCTGTAAAAATGAGCCAGGCCCACCGGGCTGGCCCTTCAGCCCTCTACTTTAGTGTGGGTCGAGCGGTAAAAAAGCATGAAAAAAACAACCCTGTTTTTTTGGGCCAGCCCATCAGGCCTACATTTTATATGGGCCAAGCTGGGCTAGGCCACAAGGCTTACGGGCCGACCCTTTAAAAAAAAATAGTTTTATTAGGTAAGACTGAATTATTTTATTATGTAATATTGAATTTTGTTGTCTTTGAGGTTCACTTTGTGAGTTGTGATAAATATTCTACTTTTGCATTGATTCTTTTGTGCTATTTATCCTTATAAATGTTGATTTAATAGATGTTTTATATAACATTTAACTAAGTTTACGAAGACATGTGATTTATTTGATGTATAATAATTTATGTAATATGTTTCAATTAAAAAAATATGTGATATGTAGCTTTATTGTTCAAAATATGAGTCAGGTTGGCCCATCGGGCCGTGTAGCCCACTACTAATTGGGCTGGGCTCCATTTTGTAGCCCATGAATCAAGTGGATCGATCCACTCCGACCCATTTATATTAGCAGGCCTACCGGACCGAGGCAGGCTGGGTTGGCCCGACCCATTTGACAGTTCTACAAATCATGACTGATGAGATTTTTGAGTCAAATATGTATATATGTATGTGTGTATGTATGGATGTATTTATGTATGTATGTGTGTCTATACACACACACACACACACACACACACCCTGTAAAGAACTCTCATAAGCTGACAAATGACAAAATTGATAAAGAACTAACATTGTTCTATTATATCATACGGTTAATGGTGTTTTACCCCCTGTAATATAGGTCATTTTCGGTTTTACACCCTGTAATTTTATTTTTTTTATTTACCCCCTGTAAAAAAATGGATTTTGAATGACCTATTGGGGGTAAATTAAAACAATTTTTTTACAAGGAGTAAATAAAAAAAATTACAGGGTGTAAAACTAGAAATGACCTATATTGCAGAGGAGTAAAACACTATTAACCATATATTATATTATTGAATCATTCTCTATGCAAAGGAGTGCACTTCTCTTCTGTAAAATTAGCCTACGAAATAAGACTAGATCCTCATTGATAATCAAGAGAGTTCATACAAATTACATGGCCATATAGCTTACAAAAGATTCATCTAGGCTTAACCACGAGAAATTTAGTTATTTATATCTAAAGTACAAACAACAAATTCAAAAGAAGGGCTCATACATGTATTGGATGATGGACTATGAGTTTGATGGTCTCCCACCTATTCTCCAGCTCTTGAGATTCAAAAGATGTCTTTTTCTCCTTAAATTTTTGAACCCCTCTTTCAGAAACACGTTTGCCTTTTATAGATTTAATTTTTCTTTGCAAAAATTGTGTCTCAATGCTCACCAATCGTGCTCTGATTTCATTCAGAATTTAAATTCAGTATGCACGCTCCTCCAAAATCGTGGACTGATTTGTAAAAATCGTGGCCTGATTTTTTTCGAAACAAACTTCTTGGAATGGCAGCAAAATCGTGCCCCAAAGCCTCTAAATCGTGGCACGATTTCTAAAATGCATTGTCCATACCAACAGATTTAAGCTCATAAGGACAAAAAAAAAATTCTAATAAAATGCCATATGACAATGTGTCATGAATATGTTACTCATTTACTAGTACTGTTTTGGTCAATACCATTTTTTTCCTTTATCTTTATGCTTTTTTGCCATTTTTATATATTTGCTGCACTTTTTATCATCACTCATTTCTTGCACTACAAGCTAAAACTCTGGGTGCATTAAACCCATCAACTAGGAACCCCTTAAGGATTTAACTTGTGTCATACATTGATCATTGAATTTATTTGTTGAAAGGATAAATTTTCACGTCAATTCAATGACTATTTTATCAAAGGCTTTTTAGTAAGGTGACCTCTTGTAGCTCTTTTTTTTTTTTTTCTCTTCTGGAGAGGTGGGCTGTGGGATTATGTTTACTCATGCTGGGCTTTACAAATGTGTTCTTTTAAACCAACTCCCGTTGCACTTTGAATCCTGCTCTTTACCCAAACGGATTTGCTCATTCCCAAGTAAAATGACCAAAATACCCTTATGTGACTTAAGTCACGCTAGTGTAAACGTAAACTAAGTTAAGTCACGCTAGTGTTAATTTAAAAATAATAAGCGTGAGTTAACTCATGCTAGTGTAAACTTAAACTGAGTTAAGTCACGCAGCGTGACTTAAGTCACGCTAGTGTTAATTTAAAAATAATAACAGCGTGACTTAAGTCACGCTAGTGTTAATTTAAAAATAATAAGCGTGAGTTAACTCACGCTGCCTTTTGTACCAGCGTGAGTTAACTCACGCTGGCACCAGAACAGATAGGCAGTAGCTGTTGCCTCTGCCTTGTTCCCTATTTTGCAAAACTCATTCAATCATTCAACCAAAACTCGTAATTTACAGAACATGCATTTATTCAATCATAATTTAGAAACACAATTTTAACGAAATTAACGCAAATGTCATAAAAGAGGCGCACCCGCGCAAATGTAAATGGATTACATACAAATCCAATAAAATGTCAATAAAATACTACGAATATACAAACAAGTCCTAAAAATAAGACACTGCTCCTCTGGACTCCTAGACCTCCTCCTCGGAACCGGCTGCTGGTCAAACACGATATAATCGGAACGGAGGCCCTCCAAAATGCCGAGGAAGAGTGGATTTGAAACCACCTCTGGAATCTGCAGCGCATGCTCCACTCTGTCTCACATGGTGCTAATGACCTGCCTTGGATCAGGAGGATGTCTGCCCCAGTCCTGGTCAACAAGAACATCCTGGTAGACAAGTCTCGGCACTGTAATATCAGGCTATGGAGAGCAAACTCCAAGAAGGCAGCAGCCACATCTGCTGGGGCAAAAGGCATGATCGTAGTAGGAGGTCAAGGAATGGTCTGAACATATTCGTACTGCCTCAGAACCCGCTCCGGCAAGTGACGCGCCATCCTCTGTTTGCCGACCATGATCCATCCAGAGTACCGGCACACGTCATGAAAAGGAGTCACGTCTCGTCAATGCTCGTACGACCTCTAGGTGACATGACAATGCTCCATGGAATCCAACAAACCTCTAAAGTGTTCAGCATTAGCAAACCCCCTTTTAGGTGTCCATCTACCCACATACGGGTTAGACCGTTTGTAATCTAGATATTTCTTCCTCGGAACGACATGGCTGATGTGAGCTATAACCCATCCCTGCAAACACAAAAAGACAAATTTATAGGAGATGACAATTATCATACAAAAAAGTATACATTTACGATTAATTTAAAAAAAGAAGAAAATAAAATATTACCACAAGCAAGGTCATGTAACCACCAAATTAATGCAAAGAATTAGGATAATAATCACTTACTTGATGTTGTGGACGAAATTTGGTTTGAATGGCACAAAAATGGTGAAATTCGGATTTGGGGTGAAATTTTCGTGTTTTTGGAAGAATAGAAATGAGGAGTTTTGTATCCAGTGTTGCTCATAAATGACTCAAGTAACGTAGCGTGACTTAACTCACGCTGCGTGACTTAAGTCACGCCACTCTTGTAAGCGTATGTTAACTCACACTGCGTGAGTTAACTTGCGTAAGGGTAAAAATGGCATTTCACCTGGGAATGAGCGAAACCATTTGGGTAAAGAGCAGGATTCTTGCACTTTTTGGTATGGCCATGACAAACCCTACAAATTTTACTCTCTTTCTGATCCTTAACAAGGAAAATGTGTCTATTGAATCAAAAGGACTGAACTAGCTCTCAAAGTTACTCTTTCTGAGAAACTAAAAGATGTGTCTATATGCTAGCTTAATAGAGGTCATCTGCTTCATTTAGCTTTCATGGTGTGGATAATATTTTTCTTTTATTTAGTCATTGAAGAAAAATTGTAAGGGTCTTTTTTTTGTAGTGACTAAATTGTTTGTTTCAATTATTGTCCAAAACTAAACTGTATCTTTTAGTTATTATTAGAAAAATGTTTCTACCCAAATGTGTAACACTTTGAGAAAGATAGAGATAAGAGAGTCTAATATGATAGTTGTGATCAACTGATGATGTGATAGGAAGAGAGAGAGAGAAAATAAGATGTTGAATGAAGGTAAAAAATAAAGAGTGTCTAAATACCAATGTTGTTATTATTATTAGACACTTAATTGTCCCTTTTCTCACCAAGGTTAGAATAGAGACTAAATTGTTCCAATTTTTTTATCTTCAATGACTAAATGTTATTTTTTTTTTCTCAGTGATTGAAATGAGTGCTCACACTTAAATAAAACAAAAAGAAGATTCTTTAGAAATTTACTTCATATAAAAAGACTCAATATTTCAATTTGACATCCTAACATGTTTATCAGTTATTTAAACATATTCTGATAGGTAGAGAAAAGTCAAGATTCTTTAGATTGAACTCCTTCGATGAAACGAAGAAACTTTTTTGGGTTGGCTGAGCATTTCCTCCATTGTAGAGTAGGGTCCTTTTTTTCTAAAGGTGTAGAGTAGGGTTCTTGCCGTTTACCTATCTTGGGCTTTCGGCGGGTGCATATCACCGTAAAGATCGAACTTTGCAACCCTTCCTCGATCAGATCCCTATGAGACTTGGATCTTAGGGGAATCAGTTCTTTAGCTTAGGGGGTAGAGTGGTCTTGCTTAACTATGTGCTCAACTCGATCCTTGTCTTTCTTCTCTCTTTCATGAAACTGTCGATTAGTATGTCGAAGAAAATCACTCATTTTTAGAGTTCCTTTGGGATGGCCCGAAAAGAGGTAAGAAGAAAGCTTAGGTGGGTTGGGATGTGCTGTGTAGGCCTAGGAAGGATGATAGCCTTAGGGTACATAATCATCACAAGGTTAAATGATAGCCTTAGTACCAATATGAGTCAATAAAGAGGAGTTTTAGTGAAGTTGCTCTTGGTTTAAGCAACATTTTATAATGTTTTCATATTGAGTTATGTAATTTTAGTTCTTTCATAAACCAAGCAATTCATATGTGTTTTTGAAATATTATATTGTAAAATCATGTAAATCGACAAATCAAGACACCTCACAAAATGGGAGACATGAAATGAAGATTCAAGAGGCCTATGAAGACATTATAAGTTGGAGGAATTCTATCTCAAGTCACAAGACCAATTCAGAAGAATAAAATTGTTGTAGTATGACTCAAAATTTGATGGATAGAGAATATTGTTGCTAAAAATCTAAAAAAATTGTTTCAAATATATTTTATGCTGAAAATATATTTATGGACAATAAATATATTTTTGTACCGTATGATGGACGATTTGATGCAAATATATTTTGAAAGGGAATATTATATTTTTGATGCAAATATTCTTTAACTGAAGGAGAAAAAAAAGAAACGTATCTTTAGTGTGATATTCGTTCCAAATTTATGAGTTGTATTTCTCTATAAATATAGACCATGTATCAGAGTAAACCTTGAGATAGAGGGGGCTGAAACAAGGTTTAGAAAGGCAACAACAAAACTAGGGTTTGTATAGAGTTTGTCTCTTGGCAACAAACACTAGGGTTTGAGGGTTGATTCACCTTGGGAAACACTATTAGGATTGAGTCTCTTGGTTACGGGAATATATTGGGACTTTGGGTAGAATTAGGCGGGAGACTTATTCTTGTAACTCATTGATATCTCTTTTGTAAAGTTACTCATCATTATAGTGGAACGGAGGGCTGCTCTCTCCCCCAGACTAGATCAATTTGGACCGAACTGGGTGAACAGATTCTTTTGTGTTATCTCTTCTTCTCTCTCTTGTTGTTTTCTACTTTTTCTTGTGTTTAATTGTTATTCACTTTGATATTGGTTGCTTGATTAAACTTGCTCCACACATCAAGTTGTTATTGGTGTGATTTTTCATCGAATTCACAACAATTGGCGCCCACCGTGGGGCAAGGGTCAAAGGATAATCAAGTACCATGGGTTCGAAGTGGGATATTGAGAAGTTTATCGGAGATAACGATTTTGGGTTATGTAAGGTAAAGATGGAAGCGGTGTTAATACAACAAAAGTGTGAGAAAGTTTTGAAGGGTGAAGGTTCGTTACCGGTCACCATGTCACGAGCGGAGAAGACCGAGATGGTGGACAAGGCCAGGAGTGCCATTGTCTTGTGCCTCGGGAATAAAGTCTTGAGAGAAGTAGCGAAGGAATAAACCGCGGCATCAATGTGGTCAAAGTTTGAATATTTGTATATGACAAAGTCTTTGGCTCATCGACAATTCATAAAGCAACAACTTTACTCATTCAAGATGGTAGAGTCAAAGGCCATGATGGAGCAACTTGTGGAGTTCAACAAAACCCTTGATGATTTGGAGATTATTGAGGTGCATTTTGTAGACGCGGGTGCTCTAGTGGTGTGGTGTTGTTTGGAGGATGATGAAGGTGATGTTTCTCACCTTGGGAATGATGCCTAGTGGAGCGGTGGTCGTCTGGAGAGACGTTAAACACTCAACATCAGCCTGGAGAGGCGGTGGTAAGAATACTCATGATTAGTCTGGAGAGGCGGAGACAACAATACTCATGATCTACCTGTTGAGGTGAAGTTTCAAGGTTGAAGACATAGTGGGATGTACGCATTTGCTAGTTGAGGTTGAGTACGCTCAGCTTGAGGTGGAGTTGAACACACCGGTAATGGTACGGCTATGGAGGACCTTGGATGCTATGCTTTATGGTGAGCAAGGGATTTCTTCATGAAGGTTGAAGAATGTATAGCACGACTTGCAGGATTACCCTAAAAAAAGGCCAAGGGTGATTGGATGCAAGAAGTTCTTCAAGGAAGCAGGAGATGTCTCGTGTTGAAGAGGTTATGGTGAATGCTTGTGGAACTACCTAAAATTCCTAGCGTAGTTGGACTGCAAGGACCTTCGAGAAGGCGGACGACATTCTGAGGGCTGAAGGGATTAAGGTGTGTACTTGTGGATTACTCTAAAAGCCAAGGGTGATTGGGCACAAGTAGATCTTCAAGGAAGCGGGAGATGTCCTGTGTTTAAGAAGTAGGGTATAGTCTTGTAGAACTACCTGAAATTCCTAGTGTAGTTTGATACAAGGATCTTCGAGAAGGCGGAAGACATTTCGATGGCTGAAGAGGTTAAGGTGTAAAATTTTGGAGCTACTTGGTGTAGTGGGAAGCAAGGGAAAGAGCAGCAACGTGGTTGATGCTTTGACATCGTCACTAATTTAGAGTCAAGATGGAGAATGTTGTAGTGTGACTCAAAATTTGATGGATGGAGAATATTGTTGCTAAAAATATGAAAGATTTGTTTCAAATATATTTTGTGCTGAAAATATATTTATGGACAATAAATATATTTTTGTACCGTATGATGGATGATTTGATGCAAATATATTTTGAAAGGGAATATTATATTTTTTATGCAAATATTCTTTAACTGAAGGAGAAAAAAAAACGTATCTTCAGTTTGATATTCGTTCCAAATTTATGAGTTGTATTTCTCTATAAATATAGACCATGTATCAGAGTAAACCTTGAGATAGAGGGGGCTGAAACAAGGGTTTAGAAATGCAACAACAAAACTAGGGTTTGTATAGAGTTTGTCTCTTGGCAACAAACACTAGAGTTTGAGGGTTGATTCACCTTGGGAAACACTATTAGGATTGAGTCTCTTGGTTACGGGAAGAGATTCGGACTTTGGGTAGAATTAGGCGGGAGACTTATTCTTGTAACTCATTGATATCTCTTTTGTAAAGTTACTCATCATTATAGTGGAACGGATGTCTGCTCTCTCCCCCAGACTAGGTCAATTTGGACCGAACTGGGTCAACAAATTCTTTTGTGTTCTCTCTTCTTCTCTCTCTTGTTGTTTTCTACTTTTGCTTGTGTTTAATTGTTATCCACTTTGATATTGATTGCTTGATTAAACTTACTCCACACATCAAGTTGTTATTTGTGTGATTTTTAATCGAATTCACAACAAAAACACTTAAAAAGACGAAGAAAAAAAGGCAAAATAACATTGAGGACTAGAGCCACACGCGAGGTGCGTGCCCCGTACACCCATGGCGCATCAAATGGAGAGCAAACTCTCTCTGTTAGGGTGCGTCTCCCCATGCGTGGGGCGTGCATGGTTGCGGGAAAAAACAACTTTCTATGTGGTTTTGGGGAAAAGTTCAGTTTTTCAACCCAAACCCAACTAGAAACTTGCCTATAAATACAAGATTATTCATTCACAAATTATCATTCAAAACTTGGCGGTTCAAGAGGAAGACAAGCACTAGGAGAATCACCAGATAAATGGAGGAAGACAAATTATCTTTTGGTGGTTTGTGTTTTTTTTCCTCCTCTTTTTAGACTTTGTTTACGAGTTTGGAGGGGAAGTGTTAGGAAAAAAGGAATGAGCAAGTGAAAGAAATAAAGAAAAATGGAAGGGGAGGGCTTTGAGGGTTATCTTTTCTTCATAATACAAAACTCTCCTCATTTTGGGGAACTAAAAAATTGTATTGGAGGAGGTTTTGGAGGGTTAACATGAATTACTCAAATTTAATCTATGTTGTCATAATATTTTTAAAATTAAAAATATAGCAATCATATGCATTAATTTATCATTCTCTAAAAAACTACTCTTTTAATTTTTTTTTTTTAAAGATTTGTCCATTTTTCCTCATATTTTGCACCAGTCAAAACCTTTTATTTTCTTCCCCTCCAAACTCCCAAACAAAGCTTCACAGTCTTTGTATATTTGGTGGCTGTTGTAGACCTTGTTTCATTATCTTCGTAATTATATTTTATATATATATATATATATATATATATATATATATATATATATATATATATATATATATATATATATATATATATATATATATATATAGCAAACTTGGCTATACATAGCAAACCTTAAACCGTGGTAAATTACTTAGACAGCAGAAGAATCATATATTTTGATTTTAACAATAAACTCGTGCGACGCAAGGGTCAACATTCTAGTATAATATAAAATGTTATACACTAATACAAAATTGCCAGAACAGAATAGAATTGATTCTAACATAATTGATTCTGATAGAATTGATTATGATAAAATTGATTTTGAGATAATTGATTTATGTTTGGATACAATAATGTAGAATTGATTAAATAGATTGTATGTTGTTTGGATAGTTTTGATCAAAATTGCTTTTGAATGTATAATTACTAAAATGGACATAACTAAATATAAATAAATGGATATATTTAAATTAAATTAATATAAACCATAAAAGAAGGAGAATTGATAAAGGAAAATAATGGGTTGTAATAATTAAAATATAAAATTTAATAGAGAATTAATTCTAGTTAACTCAGAAGTTAGGAATTGTAGCTTCAACCAGAATTGCTTCTAGAGAAGAGAATTGCTTATGTGAAGCTGAACCAAACATGTGAGAAATTGCTTTTCATCAAATTCGAGACGGTAGAAGTGCTTATAGACTAAGAGAAGCTGAACCAAACAAGCACTTACACAACTATAAGGAGTGAGATTAGTGAGTCCTATAAAGCTAAACCATGATCAGTCCTAAACACAATATTTGAGTCATTTAAGCTTTAGAACTGAACACAATCAGACCTTAAACATGAACCCACAATAGAATAAAGAATAAATCCTTTTAATGTTTTACATACATACGCATGACCAATTTCATCTTTCACCAATGATCAACTTCATCCTATACTCGTAACCTAATTCCTGAAAAAGGAATCATAACCTACTAAAGAACTCACCAATTTTTTGAATGATTGAATAAAGAATGAGAAGAAGGATTGGTTTGCATGCAGCTTCTTCTTGAACCCTAGCTTTCCTTTAGTTCTCCCTCTTTTATGGGTTTTCTACAAGGAGAAAGAGATGGTAACCATGAAGTTTGAGTGGCATGCAACAAAATCTTGTAAAGGAAATGTGTGGAGGTTCTGTCTCCTTACGTCTGTGTTTGTTTGTGCCTCCTTATTACATAGAGAAGGCTCAAGTACTAAGTTACTAGTATGCCCTTATATCTAATTTATATTCTGCTAGAAAAACATTAACTAATACTTAATAGTTAACACAATTAGACACAGATACACATATGAGTACTAATCACTACTAAAATTTTGGGATGTTACAAATTTCATGGCAAGACTATTTGAAGAAAAAAATTACACTAAGGTCCTTTAAGTTTGAGATTTGTAATAAATTGGTCATTTAAGTTATTTTGATTACACATAAGTCTTTTAAGTTTGAGGTTTGTAACAGAATGATCATTTAAGTTATTTTGGTCACAAATAAGTCTTTTTATAAGTTTGTAAATGTTTTCGATTTAGTCCTTCTATTAACCAAACGATGACGTGGTAGAAGAACTAAATTGAAAACGTTTACAAACTTAAAGGACTTATTTGTGACCAAAATAACTTAAAGGATCAATGTGTTACAAACCTCAAACTTACAGAAGTTATGTGTGACCAAAATAACTTAAATGACCAATCTGTTACAAACCTCAAACTTAAATGACCCTCTAGTGTAATTTAGCCAAGAAAAAAAAAACATTGGTTATAAAAAAAGTCATTTAATATTGTCTCCAATCTTAATTCTTAAATTTGAACACACAAAAAAACATTGGTTATGAAAAAAGTCATTGTCTCCGATCTTCATTCTTAAATATGAACAGAAAAGTACTCATGTTTGGTTGTATTAAATAACGTAAATTTAATTACTTTAAACAGATAAGGGATTTGGATCACTTAAGTGTTCATGTCTGCGATTCTTGTATTACCGTTAAATGGCATGGAAACTTCATATATACAACATGGTAACTAAAAAAATAAGGCTTAATTACACTTTTGGTCCCCTAAGTTTTCTAAAGTTGTGATTTTGGCCCCCTAAAAAAACAACTCTTTTCAGGCCCCCTAAGTTTACTTTTGTTGCAATTTTGGTTCTCTAGCCCAATTTTGACCCAGTCAACACTGACGTGTATAATGTTTTAATTATTTTTGTATTTTTTAATATTTTTTTATTTTGTAATTAAAAAAATATATTTTTTTTATTTTAAATTTTTGTAATAAAAAACAAAACAAAAATTGTAATTAAATTTTTTTATTTATTTTAATTAAAAAAATCATTATTTTTTATTTTTGTAATTAAAAAAAAGAATTTTTTTAATTGAAAAAAACAAAAAAATAATTTTAAAAAAAATACACGTGGGCCCACTTGTCCGTTGACTCGGTCAAAATTGGGGTGGGGGGCCAAAATTGCAACAGAAAGTAAACTTAGAGGGCCTGAAAAGAGTTGTTTTTTTAAGGGGCCAAAATCACAACTTTGGGAAACTTAGGGGGCCAAAAGTGTAATTAAGCCAAAAAATAACTACATTTACTCTATTTAATAACGTCATTTTTAAATTACTGGTCAATTAATGTAATTTTTTTTCAATGATTCTTTTATTTTCTAAAACAAATTTCCATATGAAGAATATTTTTTTAAAAAAAAAAACTACTTTAATTATAATTTTTTCAAAAAAAAAATCATCATAATTAATCAAATAAAATTTTTTGAAGTTAATTATTTTTATCAGGATTTTTGTCTTAATTGATAGATAACAAAGTCATTAATTATTTAATCATTTTACTTGGTTTTAATTATTTAAGTATAACATTCCCTCAAAAAAAAAATTATTTAAGTATAACATAGTTTTTTTTGAAAGAATTAACCTTTATTTCATTTTTCAATAGAAACTTAGGCCGAAGGGATGATGCTTATTCAGAGGTAGAAAATACCTCCAAGCTTAAAGAATACGTATAAAGAGATTGCATTTATTACCCCCTTTCAAAGAAACTAATGAAACTTTTACGGCAGGGATGGCAAAAAAAATTGTATACGTTGATATCATTGATAAAATCCGTTATAGACACAATATGTTTAACAGATACCCACTAATGAAAAAAATAGTTAAAGGATAGAGGTGGTATTCGTATCCATTAGCAAATTAGTAAAATCATCAAAATATTATATTACTTAACATAAATATTACCTACATGAAATACTACCTCGTCTCATTATATAAGACTCTTTTGGTAAGATTACGGGAATCTTTTATATAGTGGTGTGGTAGTTAAACGCAAAGATACATTCGATTCAAAAAGTCCACAATAGAGGCTTTGAAAGAATGAGCAGCAACGGTCTTCGAATCAACCTTAAAAAATAGTAACATGCAAATACGTAACAGCTTCACCTTTTATTCTAATATTTCTACTACTTTTGAATTAAATAAACTAAAATGATCATTAAAATACACAACAATGCATATAAAACCGGCAGCAGAGAACTTAGGACCGCTGTCTTGTCTTGACTGTATCTTCTAATGGCTTTCCATGCCAACTTTTGCCGTCTTCCCACCACTCTCATCGACGTTCCTTCTCCGGATAGAATCCGGTGCAGGAAAGTGTTCTCGGTCCGTTGTTCAGCTGACTCTGATTTTGATCCTAAGGTGTTTAGAAAGAACCTCACCAGGGGTGAGAATTATAACCGCAAAGGCTTTGGACGCAAGGAAGAGACTCTCAAACTCATGAATCGTGAGTACACCGGTATGTTGTTATGTTTCTTCTTTGATTTTGGTCTCCCTCATCAGTTTTTGTGGAATTCAGCTGAAAAAAATAATTATGTTTAGCTTCTTTTTGTACGCTTATTACTTGCTAGTTGGGAATGTGTTTATTTTGTATCACAAACACTTTCTATTAAAAACATGTCCAACATGACACTGACACATATTACATTTTAACTATTCTATTTTTCAAATTATTATCCGTATCAAAGTATAAGTATTGTGTCTGTTAAAAATTCTTACACTTTGGTACATGTTTAGTATCAAATATTTAGACCGCATGATCGAGCTTAATTTGTAGGGGGAATTGTTCCTAGAAACGCCTATAAAGATTATCGAGTAATCATAATAGGGTAGGGAACGGCTAAGTAAGAGTATCTAACCATTGTTAGGTACCAAATTACTTGGTACAGATGATCGAGCTAATCATAATAGAGTAAGGAAGGCTGAGGTGGTACTAAAGTCATAACAGGTGAGGTTAAGATATCTTTGATTCTAGGTACAGGCATAACCAACTTACTTGGTCCGCCCAATACGTCTCTTACAGCTGCATAGACTTATGTTCTCAGACGGAACAATACATATGATGAAAAATTTGATGGCTACATTTTTGTGATTAGATTGATTTGTGGATATGATTTTCTTCTATTTTTAATTAATGGAAATTGAGCTCAAAGTTAATGTTAAGCTTCTTTAGATATATCATCTGCTAATGGTTTTATAGACTTTGTTCACTTTGTGTTTGCAGTGAGTCGTGATTGTGTGTACCCTTTTTTGTAATTGTAGGTGAGATCATTGAGACATTGAAGGAAAATGGGGATGAGTATACATGGGGCAATGTCACTGTGATGCTAGCTGAAGCTTTTGGCTTTTGTTGGGGAGTTGAGAAGGCTGTTCAAATTGCGTATGAGGCCAGAGAACAGTTTCCTAATCACAAAATTTGGATTACCAATGAAATCATCCACAACCCAACTGTTAATAAGGTATATACATAGTATGTATAGATTTTTTTACACTGTCAATCAAACTTATCGTCAGATCATGAAAAGTATCAGACTTACATCCTAACAAATTCTGAAGTATCATATGTAATTGACTGTGATTTGCTGACATGGTACTTTTTTTACACAGATGGTGTATCAAAACTAAACTCTTAATTTATTAGTTATATCTTACAGTTGATGAGGTTGGTAAAACTTGATTCGTGCTATGAACTTAATTGACCACTGCCTTGTTTTCTTGCACATGCCATTTTTTACATGATTAATTTCTTGAATGCCGAGCTTTGATAAATTACTGATTCAGCGCCTAGAGGAGATGAAAGTAGAGAATATTCCTATTGCAGAAGGAAAGAAATAATTTGAGGTTGTCAACAAGGGTGATGTAGTCATTTTGCCTGATTTTGGAGCCGCAGTCGATGAGATGTTGACTTTGAATGAGAAAAAAGTTCAAATCGTTGATACAACTTGCGAGTGGGTTTCGAAGGTATCTACATATGAGGGTGGCTTTCTCTTTTGCCGGTTTGCATCTATTCGGTTTATATATCAATGAACCAACAAATACTCAGATTATTTGTCTCCTATGAATTGTTTTTTAAGGTATGGAATGTAGTCGAAAAGCACAAAAAAGGAGAGTATACCTCGATAATTCATGGAAAATATTCCCACGAGGAAACTGTCGCAACTGCGTCTTTTGCTGGAAAGTACATAATTGTGAAAAATATGGCAGAGGTTTGTCCTAAGTTGCTGCTAGTATTTGACTTAATGTGTGTTGAATGTCTTACCTTGAAGAAATCTGTATTAACTTTTGCATAACTGACAAATTTATCCACGCTAAATATGTTTGCGATTATATTCTTGGTGGTGAACTTAATGGATCTAGCTCAACCAGAGAGGCATTTTTCGAGGTACAGCATTTGTCCTGTTATCGGTCTTGCTTTCAAAACCCTTTAGTATTCAATGTCGTAATTATTTAATTTTTCTTGTCCAGAAATTTAAGTTTGCAGTTTCTAAGGGCTTTGATCCAGACAATGACCTGATAAAGCTTGGCATTGCAAATCAGACAACAATGCTCAAGGGAGAGACTGAAGAGATTGGTTAGCTTTTATATTTTTTGTAGTTAGCGGCAGAGGGATTCTCTTGTTCTCTATTCATAAATAATAATAAATTGTGATATGTATTTTGCTGATCGGATCACAGGGAAACTTGTGCAGAGGACTATGATGCGCAAATTTGGCGTGGAAAACGTTAATGAGCACTTCATAAGCTTCAACACAATTTGTAATGCTACTCAGGTGTTTTCACTTCTCTAGTCCCTTTATGTTTTTGCTTATTTTGGATATGATAAAATGTGATTGCAGTTCTTCATATTGTGTAATTATTTGTACACTGGCTTGTTATGAAATCTGTTGGGTATAAAATAGTTTATTTAAATATTTTACTGATTGTACTCTATTACTTTTGAAATAATATTCAGAAAAATATTCCATAATTCTATGATATATTTTTTAGATCGTGGCCATTGTAATCAAACATTTGTATTGAATTTCCATTCAGGTGCGACAAGATGCTATCTACAAGCTGGTAGATAATGATATGGATCTCATGTTAGTAGTTGGTGGCTGGAACTCGAGCAATACTTCGCACCTTTACGAGATAGCCGAGTAACGTGGAATTCCTTCTTACTGGATTGACAGTGAGCAAAGAATAGGTCCAGGAAACAAAATAGCATACAAGTTGAATGTAAGCATCGATAAAAGAGATTTTATACCTCATCACCTATTATCTCTTATCACTATTAATAATAATGTATTATCTTTTCATGTTTCAGCATGGCGAGCTTGTCGAGAAAGAAAATTGGCTACCAAAGGGTCCATTAAAGATTGGTATAACATCTGGTGCATCCACACCAGACAAGGTATTTTCTCTTACCTTGCACGTGAAGTAATAAAAACTTGTGACTGGCCTTCCATATTCTTGTTCGTTTTTTTTGTAAATTTCTTCAGTATAGTTCTTCTGGTGTAATGAATATACTTTGGAAACCTTGCAATTCAGATAGTTACTTTCACAGGAAGTAACAGGTGCAAATGGCTCGTGTCGTATTTATTTAAATTTCAAATAGCGTTCCTATCCTTCCTTTCAGTTTTCGATGATGCATAATATCCAATTCAAGTTCGTGTAACGACATTTTGCATCATTGTACTTCACACAGGTTGTGGGAGATGCACTTATCAAGGTGTTTAACTTGAAAAGGGAAGAAGGGTTACAACTCTCGTAAAGCAGCTCTGCATACATACGCTGTTATAGGTAAAATTAACAGGATGGATTTGAATTACAGGATTTTTTACAGTTTGACTTGTAGATTTTATCAATGAGAAACCTCAATTTAAATTAAAAAAATTCTTCCAAATCTTTCCTTTTGCAGTATTGTTTAGTATTAGTTGTTATCATAGACTAATAATCTAACAGCACTAGAATCATTGATTTTGACTGTGTGTACGGGTCAGGGATTGATTTGAGGTAAAATCCTTCAAACCCGTATTGACACTGTCAGTATTTTTCCTATAACTTGCTCCTCACAATGGTCACTTGAACCACTAAATTTCATTTAGTATGAGAAATTTGGATTGCAAGTTTAACCTGAAACTCGTAAGGACCTGCTGCAGTAATTTGAAAATAACTATGCATGGGACCCATAATTAATTGATTCTTGCGGTATTGGAAAGTAGAGTCTTTTTTCTTCAGTTAAGACATATGATTCACTGTATTTGGTTGAGAAATAAAATACTAGTAATTAGTTATTTAAAATGAGTCTAACTTGCTGCCATAATTGAGGATGTATTGCATCGGTTGTAGCAGTTTAACTATACCTTTTTATATAGTTGCTGCAAATTATAGGTAGTTTAGTATGTCATGAAATAGTTTTGATATGAATATCTATACTATTGATCTCATGCCTTCTACATACATTGTGTTGATTATTTTGAAATTGTTCGATGACATGAAGACATTAATTGTGAGTATGATGAATTTCTTATGGTATATGCTGTTATAACTCATTGACGCTTGGTACTATCAAATAAGTACATTAACAACACTTACAGTGAGATATTTCTCAGATTACTCATGTCTGAAATGGTATGCATGACAATTCATATTTTCATGAGTGATTTATATGTGATATGTGATGAGTTATTATTCCTTATCTTATATGTGTGTGTGTGTGTGTCGTCGATGATGTTCTGAGATGTGATTCTTTTTGTTTCAGATAAGGAGCAAATGCCTGAATGCTAATGAACTTGTTTATGTTATATTCATATTATCTTATGTATTTTGATTAAAATGGTATTATGTAATGCCCATATTGAGGCTTGGTGTTTTGAGTAATCAAAGCTATCTGTACTTTTGTAAAGTGTATGACACTTGGTGTGTAGGTCTTACCAACATTTTGTTTAACAATCCATCTTTGACGTTCATTTATGTTGTATATTGTACTATATTCTAGACATTAACGTGGGGTATTACATTTTTGGTATCAGAATGGCTACAAGGAGATGAAAACATATCTCCATTGATGACACTATCATTTGAATGGGAACATGAATAGCTCAAGACAATAAAAAGAGACGTGATTTTTACGTGGTTGCAACTGCAAACTTTACATTATGGAATAGCAAATATACTATTCACTTCCCTAAATCGGGGGCAAAAATAATACAAGATATAAGAAGAGCTTTGGTATCTGGCCGTATTAAATGAAATATACATGTAATATACTCTTAGTATGTAAACAATGTCTTATGAGATGACCTGCAAAAGTTTTGTTGATTGACTCATCCATGGCAGCCAATTTGTATGTTTGTATGTCAAAGCAACTCTATAATTACTATATCATCCATATAAGAAGCTATCATCCAGTTGAAGAGTCTTTACTTCCCACCTTGATGTCTCAAAAGCTATGAGCTCTAGCTAACCATGCTATCAGTTTGCTTAGATAGAGATGATGATTCAACTATTTCAGGTATTTTGTCAAGCAAGAGGTTCATCTCGTCCGGAAACTCTAACTTTGCTCTGTTAGTCTTCCCTCCAATAACGACTGTTGTCCCATCTTGTAAAGCCCATATCTTTCATTTGATCAAAAAGTAAATTCACATTTTAATATATAATTGAACATGGATAATGAAAACACAACTAAGCTACCAGTGTTATTTGCTCATTTTTAGGCATCGTCTAATTATGCATTATGACATTTGTCTGGAAAATCTATAAATGAAGCAATATTGGAAAAAGAATGATACAGACAAATATGTAAATGATAATTTCATATACTTAATGTTAAATATGAAAATGTAGAGATTCACCTGTGAATGAGATAAATAGCTGATGCAAGTAGTGAGCATGAGAGCGCCAAATCCAGCATATACAACTGGCACACCAGGGTCAGTCTGCATAACATAAGCATTAAGCAATAGGTCATTGTGACAAAGGTAACACAACTAATTGTATCTAAAGGAAAATAACCAGATTTGGCAAGCTCACACCTTCAAGTCCAAGCCACTACTGCCTATTGCATCAACAACGACAATTTCTGAGCCATCAATGTTGATTGGGAGCTTTGAATTAGGCCGTCTTACTCCTGCAAATTTCCCTTCCTTATCATAAAGGACAATCGACTGCAGGTCACGAGCAAGCATAGATCTGAAATTCGACAGCAGTTAGTGAAAGAATGAGACAAGCAGAATACATGTGTGTGTGCCAGAATGATCTATCAAGTCCTAGTCCGTAATGGCAGTCCTTTGCACTTAATTTGTAATTTAATCTTATATACATAATTTTGAGAATATGCTAATAATAAAACAAAAATCTTTTTCTTTTATTGGAACCCCAAACTATTACAATTATCTTAAGTATTAAAATCTGATCCTAACTACTTCAATTATCTGATTGTTCTCCCCCAATCATACACTAAAGACTTGTTTGGATGAACAACTTAATTAAGTGCTTATTTGATAAGCATTCACAATATAAGAGCATATGTATAAGTTATTATCTGTTTTCATAAACTATTGTAGAGAACTTATCAAAATTAACAGAAAAAAAGTTAATAGACATTTCATAAGTTGTTTCCACAAGCTTTCGTAAATACTCTCAAGTGTTTGTGTTAGTAGATAAGTCAAAATAAGTTGTTTATGTCACTTCAAATATAGCCTAAAAGTCATTGAGGAAATGCTCCTAAGAACAGTTTGCAAAGCTTCCAAATATTGAAACAAATATTTTAGTGTGACAGTGAATATATAAATACTTACATTCCCTTGACATCAGGAGAGTTAACATCTCCAACAGGTAGAAAGGTACCATAAAGTTTCTTATCTCCATTGATCTTTAGAGGTGCCATAGCCAAGTTATAAGGTCCTTCATTGTCCTTGAGAATTTGCAGAGCTGAAATGCTCCAATCCGTCTGGTATATGGTGATACCATCATATCTTAAAGGGTCATTTACACTAATTGTTTTCCTCATTACTTCTTTTCCATCCATGTCCAAGAGGGAAAGATCGGTGCGAAACTGCGAAACCTGTAACATAAATCGACAAAACAAAATTTTACAACAAAATAGCAAAACAATAAAGCTGTCAAAAATTGCAGAAAACTATATACGCTTTGACTTATTCCGGCTGTAATTTCATGGATTCAATTGCAAGTATCAATACTCCAGTTTCATATCAAACAAAAACCAACATTTACCTCCCCACTTTCATAATAATCCATAGAGAATCTGTTGACATGAATCTCTGTATTAAATGCATCGGTTGGAATGGAAAGAAAGCCGGTAGGACCGAGAACATCTCCTACAACAAAATTCAGCCCCTGAGGCACAGTGACTGAACCTTTAAAGCTCCCTGCAGCACTTAAAGTTCCTCCACCCATTATCAACAGCAGTGCTATATGAACACCAACAGGAGCTAGCCGACCGGCAAGTCCACGAAAAGCATACAAAGTTGGTCCTTTCAAGAATACCTATAATTCAAAATTACATTTTGTTAGCGCACACAAAAATATTCAAGTCTATTGTTGGTCAGTAATTACAATTAAGCGCTTGTCATATAATTGTGTATAAACTATTTCTATAACAAAGATAAAATAAAGTCATTATTTTCATATAAGCCATAAGCTGTTTACAAAAGCTATCCTGAAGAGCTTATGGAAATAAGCGGAATGTAGTTTATGGACATGTTATAAGTTTTTATAAGCTCTTCCGAATTGTTTCACAAGTATTTGCCAGTAGAAAATTTCAAATAAGCTAATCCAAACAGGTCTAAGATCTTTTTTCCATGGTAAATAGCAAATTATTTCATATATGTATGTCCTAGGGAACCTATGATTCATATGCATATAAAAAAAAACAAATAGTTAAGTATGAATCATGGCATAGCATTATAACCTCATATCCAGCTCCCATTAATATAGTACCGACATCTTGGATTGATGCTCTTGGCAGTGATTCTGAAAACTCTTGCTTACGTATAACCTCGGCAGAGTGCATAAATGACCATCTACGAAACAAATAAGGCCTTCAGCGATCAAGAAATGCCGCAAACCAAGAATTATGAACACAGAAAACTGACAACCAAACCAAACCTTTTTGAAACCTTGATGAGTGGGAGTTGTGTTGTGTAAGTGCAGGCTATAAGGGATGCACCAAGAAGAGCCAACATTGCAAGAAATATAGGTGCTGAATACATGTGATCAAAACCAAGGAAGAAAATCCATCTCCAAGTAAAAAATCCTAACACAGGATGATCTTCAGGGTAATTCTGGAAATAAAACTCAGGTTTCTCGCCTTGGTCAATAAAAGTGCCTGCCATAGAAATTTTTCTTTAGTGCATGTTTGCATTCGCTTTTGGGAGAGCTAAAAGTGATTTTGAGGACTTAAAATTGACTAAGATATGTTTGGTGGTTCTCGATTAGAATTAATTTTTTCCTCAAGAATCGATTTTAACTTGAGGCTAAGGTTCGTAGCTTTTCCCTTCAAACATGATTTTAGATTCAAATTTGTTGTTCGTCTCACTTTCAGTGAAAATATTCAAATGTGAACTATTTTCTCTTAAACTCACTTTTAACTAAAATCAATTTAATCAAAATCATTTTTCGCCACCGTAGAAGCAAACATATATTTATTATATGGTCTTGTTTAAGCAGATTTGCAGATACAAAAAAAATTGAAATAAGTGAATGGAAAGTCAAAACTCAAAATAACGTCTCTTCGGCCAAAAATATGTTTAAATTCACCAACAATTCACAAACTTGAGGAGCATTTGCATCAAAATCTATCTTCTAAATAACAAAAGTATTATTACCCGTTTTGAAAAATAGCTTAATTAAGTACTTATGTTATTTCGATATCAAACAATAAAATAAAGTCAAATTGAGTTTTCATCTAAGTTATAAGTTGTTTTCATACGCTATCTCGAGAGCTTATGAACAAGTCTTAAGTTGTTTTCATAAACTATCTCAAATAGGTGAGTAGATAAGCTCAGATGAATCAATTCAAACACTTCCTATGTAAAATTTTGAGAACTATAAACGGTGAAAAACAACATAATAATTCATACTCAAAAAACATAAAAAAGAAGAAAAGTTTAAGCACATACCCAAGCCCATTAGAAAAGCAATGGTGAACATTTCTCCAATAGCCAAAGGCAAATTAGAGAGAATCTGCAACACCTTTTTACTCAACTTCTTGACCACACCATAAGGACCTTTCTGGTTCTTTGAGCTTGCTGGAACATTTCCACTGTTGATATCATCATTATCTTGTGTGAGTGGTGGAGGAGAAGATTCTGATAAAACAATCTTCTGTGATAACAAGTTATTATTCTTTCCCTTGTTTTTGAGGTTGCAGTTGATGGTGAATGAGAGGGTGTTATTATGAGTATGATGAGTTCTGTTGAATTTGAACAAGGGATGAAAAGTGGAAACTTTGAGAAGACATTGATTCATAGGAATCCTCAAAGACATCATGTGACACATACATGCAATGTTTGTGTTTCAGTTTTCTGTTTGAGAGACTGTCTTGTGTCAGCTCTCTATTAACGACCACCACAGCAGTTACTTTATCCTTATTAGTAGATAGATATTTTAATACTTTTAATATAAAAAAGATAGATATTTTAATAATGTCAAAGAAAATATATAAGAGTAAATTACACTCCCCTCCCCTCAAAGATGCTTGAATTACACTCCCTTCCCCTCTTATGTTAAAATATACATTCTCCTCCCCTCTTATTCAAAACATATTAGAAAAATTTTCATTCCCCTCCCCTAAGAAAAGCTTTAATTACATTCCCCTCCCCTCTTATATTAAAATCTACACTTTACTCCCTCAATATTTTTTTTAATTCTAATAATCTAGCAAAAAAAATATTAATGTAATACACTTCGAAAATAATAGTATTGCAGGTCTATTTTAACATAATAAAAAATTGAACACATATTTCTTTGCTATTTTTTATTCACAATTTCATTAACATGTAGTTTTAAACCCTATTATAACATATGAAACAAGCCAAAATAAAATTAAAATATGTGAAAAATTTCTAAAGACAATAAACCATGGTTATTTAAAAGTTAATTTTAAACTCTAAATTATAAAATCAATAGCAACATATTTAAATTTAATTATCATTAACATTTAAATTATAAAGAAATGAATTAGTTTTTCTTAAAGGGTGGTTTAAAATTAATATATATCATAAAAATATTTATTTATGTTAAAATAGATTAAAGTGTATTGCATATTTAATTAACAAGGGAAGGGGTTGTAATTCAAGCATCTTATAAGGGAGGGGAGTGTAAATTTTACTTTTCAAGGGAGGAAATTGTATATTTTAACATAAGAGGGGAGGGGAGTGTGTTTCAAGCATCTTTGAAGGGAGGGGAGTATAATTTACTCAATATATAATAATAATAATAATAATAATATGATAAGGGGAACAATAAGGAATTTCGTTATCTAAAAAAAAAAACTAGGAATTTTATTAATTTCATTACCTTTTTCATCAATTGAAGGTTTTTGAATAAAAAGAAAGAAAATAAGCTAACGGTTTTGAACAAAAGGACCATAGAGAAGGATAATTTTTTGTAAGAACTTGACTTTACCTTACAAGTCTAAATTAGAACCTTTGTTAAGTTAGAAAAATTTTGTAATATCTCATATAAATACTCTTGAATTAGGTCGGTACTATTTATCGGTATGAAAACTATGTGAGTAGTTTGGTTAGTTTTTGTGAGTTTTAAAGCTTACATTAACCATGATAAATCCTTGGATTTGAACTCATTTAAAAAAAATAAAATGCAATTCACCTTAACTTCTATAAAAAATCATACATAAATTTCTAATCAATTAGAGAGGCTAGTACCCACCTCTATCTATGATTTAGGGAATGTTATTCTTTGTTCAATGATCCATAACTAGGTGATTTCTATCAAAACGTCAGTGATATTTTTTGTGAAAATTGTAGTTTTTTTTTTTTTTAACGAGAGATTCACATATTCTATCAATCTGAATAACACACGTCTATCTAAAGTAACAATTAATATTGATTATTCAGTGTTTGAATAAATTGTCACGAGATGGTTACCTCTTTGTTTACCAAACAAAATTTGTCACAAGATTGATTTTGACCGACTATCCATATAAAATTAAATTTACCAATACTAAAGAAAAATCAATGAGAAAGAATTTGGCATAAGAATCTGATGATCATAATGCTGTACAATGCATAAATTTCCAATTCCAATTAACTCTGCATTTGATGCATTCACCTTTCCCCACAAAGATACAAAATGCACTGAATAATGAAAGGGAACCATGTGTGCACGTGTCTGATTATGGGTCAGTAATCAGTACTCAGTAACATGAGCATGAACATTCCTATTTCTTCATTTTTTTTGAAATTTGATAGAAGAGATTAATAACCCAAAAGTAATTGGATTCAGCTTTGCTTTGATACTAGCTCGATGTCAGATCCAACTTCAGCAATCTTGGAGTCCTTAGAACCCTTTACTGCTTTTGCAATGCTCAAAACATCAAAGTCCAGTGCTATTTTTTTCACAAGACCCTCAAGCATCTGTTTGAAAAGGATTTGACACAGAAAAGTTAGGTAAAACATATTTCAGAGGTAGATATGCCTACAAGCACATGAATGGACTTTGCATGTAAGCATGTTAATATTTGCATACAACAAACACAAGTATGTGCATTTTGATTTGATTTGTTTTTTATTTTTGAATAAACAATATTATTTCATTTTTGCAGCTTTTAGTGACCAAAGCGATGTCATTCCGTATGACAATCATGTGCACCAAAACAAAGGCGTTCCACTGACTAGGATATGAAACTCTAACCAACACAGCAGTTTTTGCTATTAGGCCAGCAACAGTAGACAACCGTAATGAAATGAATTGGATAATCAGGCTTCACTAAAGCAGATTATAAAAAACAAGCAAAAATGAGTAGTTACAGCTATAAACATGCAGACCAGCTTGACTTACATACAGAAAAACCAAAATAGAAATTATCTGCCCAAAAAATCGATGAGATATGGAAACTTAAACATACCAGTGATCCAACAGCAACTAAAGCACGAAATTTGGAATCAGGTGCCACGTTTTCATCCTCGACAATCTGAACAAAAACAAAATGCATATTGGTATTATTCAGAAATGTAACATCTAAAGGTACCCAAATTCAATATTTTAAATAATGTGCAGATACTATGCAACTCTGCTTCTTGAGGAGCTTTAGTTTTGAATAACGGCTTTTCATTAGTCACAAATTAGCAATATTTAGGGTTAAAAATTAGAGATTACATATAATGGATTTTCACCACTTCCCAACACAACAATTCTATATTAGTTTCCTTAACAAGTGTGGGGCCCTTGTTAGCATTTCCCTATAAAATATGTTTATCTTTTGTTGCTTTTAGTTTCAGGGATCTTATCAAGATATTGTCCTTTTTCTTAAATTTGAGGACTATTAGGATGCGATTTTTCTTTAATTTGAGGATATTAGTTTTTGGGATTGGGTGGGTGCTATGATATTCTTCCCCCTTTGATAGCTAGCTTTTAATAGATGGTTTTCCAAGAGCTTCGGTGCTCATGAGTTTGACACGCAAAAACAAGACAGAACAGAACATACAGGTTTTGTTCTATATTTGGTGCTTATAAAATGCACAGCAGAACATGACAAAAGTAGGGAAAGTGATATAAGAAAACAAAACAGAATAAGCTACCTTCAGTTTTGTTCTATATTAAGAGTTTCATTTTATCTTAAGATGAGTACTCTTGGAATACACATTCTATGCCGATACTGAAAAATCCTTAATGAGAAATCATTTTGTTCAAAATTATTTATTGAAATTTTGGCTTTTGATACAGCCTACTGCAATTGATGGAGTCGGTTTACCAAGCGTTTGGTGATGTGTTGTTTGAACCCAGGTAAAAATAGTGTAAGACATACCTCAAGTGCTGCTGATAAAACATGAGATTGACCTTCTTCATCCTTAGATTCAATCAATAGCACTGCATAACTGAGGATCACATTAAAAGTCAAGGTTATTGCATGCTTACATTGTGGACCAATAAAATTGCAGTTCTGAGAGCAAATCACTGCAAGCATGAAAATTATGAAGCAAGAACTGATATCAAAATATCTAAAGCCACCACCACCTCTTTACTGTCTATACTTAATGCGGCTGGGTGGTGAGGTTAGGTAGGATGGCACACCAAGCAAAAAAAAAAAATCCAAATGCTCCCACTTTCAAGGAAACAAAACTTATTTAGGCCCAGTTTGGAATAGCTTCTTGGGTAAAATAATTTTTGCTTGTCTAGGGTAGATGAGAAGGCAATTACTGATAAGGGTATTTTGGGCTAAGTTTACTCGTGAGGTGTTTAAGTAATTAGTAAGTAATGAATTAGTAGGGTGTCTAAGTAATAGGAATATTTTATTGGTAATCTATTCTATAACAAAATATAAAGGGGTTACACCCTTTTGGGCTGGATTTTTCCTTTCCAATTTTACCCTTCATTTAAACTATTTTCCTACTCACTAGTAAATTTAGCCACTACTCTTCTTAGCCTTCCTTTCATAAACCCTCCATATTTTGGGTTTTCCCATAATACCCTTATCAGTAGTTGCCTTCCCATCAAGGGTTCTTCAACTTTTTTTAAAATTTTTTGAGTTCTTCAATTATGAACGTTTTTTAAGCTTAAAGGTATAAAGGGAGAAGTTAAATGAAAGAAATTTAGAGAAGCAGAAACAAACTTCAGCTTGTAAAATTAGTTTTTTGAAAGGAACTTGTAAAATCAGTTATTATTTAAAAAACCCATAACCTTTGCACTACTATTTTAATATTCCTTTTCTCATAAGGGCTGGCGTGAAGTGTATTTAAACCAGCTTTTAATCTTTTTTGGGCAATTCATCTTCAAAAAAATCTTTTTTGGGTTATAAAAAATCGGAAAACACAGGAGCACTTCAAGGAGACTATCTTTTATTTAGAATTAACACACAAAGAACAACAAGAACTTTGAAACGCTAGACAAAAAAATTATAATACGTAAATATAAATGCAAGGGCTACTTGTGAAATTCTGCAGTTAAATACCAATAACATGTATTGGTATTTTCCAAAACAAAGTTGCTTCAACCTAGATCAAGAAAAGACTTCAGTGTTCGTTAAAAAGAATGACTTACTTGAGTATCAATGTAGAGTAGGATAACTGCAAATTTTTGTTTGTAGATGAACTACAGCTTGAGAAAGCATCAAGAATCTGCATAAAATGTACAGGAGAGTTGAATTAATCTAGTTAATTAAAAGCCAATGTGTGTGTGTGTGTGTGTGTGTGTGTGTGTATGCTAGTAATACTTGAAACCAGAGCAATGAAAAGCTCTATTAATTAGAGAAAATATCAGTTCAAGCACTTTTTTAAAACAAAAATGTTTAATAACAAATTTTCTACATATATGTTGGTTTTCTAAACAATTCTTATAAACTCCTTTAAATAATCCAAGCGAAAATAATAATAATAGTGATGATGATGATGATGATGATGATTATGATGATGATGATGAGATACTGACCTCACTGCGATGTTTCTGCAACCAGTTGTAGAAGCATGAATTCTTAAAGAGATTGGTGACAGCACGAATACTGGTCAACAGATTTGCAGGAATCGTTGGGTTTATGGTAACTTTCTTAATCACTTCCATTAAAATGTCTGCATGTAACGGGAGAAAATCAATGAAACATTCACCTCATCAGCAAAGTACAAGAAGAAAGAAAGATACAACAACAACAACCAAGTCTTATCCCACTAGGTGAGGATGGCTACAAGGATCAAATGGCATTGGATTGTTCTATCATGAATCATCTCTCTAGCCAAACCATTGACCTTAAAACTTTTTTTATGGTTTCTCCTACAGCTTTTCTTGGCTTTCCTCTACCTCGAGCGATTGTCCTAACCTTCATCTAATTTTCTCTCCTTACTCAGAATCTACAAGTCTACTCCAGACATGTCCAAACTACCAAAGTTGAGATGCAACCATCTTTTCTACAATAATAATACTATCATTCCTAATTGTATCTCATCTAGTATTAGCACACCTCTAGCACAACATTCCGATCTCCGCTACATTGATTCATCTAATTTTCTCTCCTTACTCAGAATCTACAAGTCTACTCCAGACATGTCCAAACCACCAAAGTTGAGATGCAACCATCTTTTCTACAATAATAATACACTATCATTCTTAATTGTATCTCGTCTAGTATTAGCACACCTCTAGCACAACATTCCGATCTCCGCTACATTCATTTACTTTCGTGTTGATTTTTATGGCTAACACTTCGTCTCATACAACATTGCCAATGATATCAAACAATGCACAGGAAGAAAGATAAGTTTCAAAGTAAAAAGAGTGTCTCATGATGGAAATGCTGATACCTTTTTCAGATTCAAAATGCTTCTGAAGTGCAATAGCCCCGTCTGGGTGAAGAACTACCATCCTTGTAATATCAATGACTGCATACAGAAAGCACACATGAAGTAAGAAAACCATTTTCCTTAAGACCAGAGAAGCGTACTGATTAAGAAGCAGGCATACTATAAAACAAATTTGATCCAATGGTTTTACAGAGATAACAGCACAACACAAATAAAATTCAGAAACTTCAACTAACCAGGAAATATCATTGTGGTTGGCCATGAAGATAGCATATTCAGTAGCAAGGCTATTTCAGATTCTGCAAATTTACTGGAATGATAATATGATGTATCTTTCAGTGTTTTAACAATGGCATCCAGTCTGGTAACATCCAACTCAGTCAAAGACAACTTCTGATTTCCCTATGAGATTGACAATAGAACCAGATACTCAGAAAATTTTATTACGAATTCATATATCATCGTAACAGTAAGAAAAATAATGATGCTGCACACAAGCATGCTTTCTAAACCAAGCAGCTCTATTATCCGTAGACACAGAAAATCCTACTAATAATATCAAACACAATTCACTTGACTAGGGTTTATATTTTATATCAAAAGGCATCATCAAATGTAAATTCCGTATATCAAACATTAAATGAAGGTCCCGTGTTTAACATCAAGAGGCATATTTGTTGTATGTGAAGTTAGGATGATCAATAGGTACATTGGATTTAGAAAAGTTCCCCAGTCCTCGACATTGTAGGTGAGTTCACCATCGTAAAATTAAGGGGGTGTTTGTTTGAAGGTTATGGATTACATTCCTGGGAATACATGGGTGGGCAAGGAGTATACCCATGTTTGTTACAAGATTGAGAAACAATTAATCCTGGGTATAACGGTTCCTAGGAATGAAATAACTTCCAATATTCCCATGAAATTATTCCCATGTTAAAGGGTATTCCTATGGAATTTTATATACTTCTTTAAATAAAAATATATAACTTCCAGATTTCCTAGTAATGTTAAAGAGTGTGCCAAACAGATTTTTTTAGAAATACCCAGGAATCAAACTCCTGACTTTATATTCCAAGGTATGTTATTCCTAGGAATAATTTTTTAGTCCGTGAAACAAACACCCCCTAAGTTTCTACTACCTAAAGGAGCCGTTTTAACATTACATATTACATATTAATAATTAAGGGGGGAAAAGAACAAAAATAACCAATCATGTTGCCTACCTGGTCGGATAATAAGGCATTATTGAACTCGGCAATTTTTTTAAGGATCCCATCAAATTGAGCAGTATCAAAAACAAGCATCCCTTTCTGACAATGGAAGTAAAAAACTGGGCATGAGCTATGAAATTAAACAATTGCCATGAAGAATGAATAACTAACTATGTAGCTCTGCAATAAGGAGGTTTGAGCATTGGACATTTACAAAAATACAAAAAATCTTACAAAAAATTCCACAAGTTGGATCAAACACTTATACATTGCGCAATGTTGTATAAAGATGATATATTGACCTAGGTGACCATCTTATAAAAATAACTATTGTAGTAGTAAAATTAAATTCAGACTGCAAAAAAATGCATGCATTGTCAAGCAATTTTCCTGAAGAGAAAACAAATTTGCAGCAAAGGTTTTACCAAGTAAGATCTATCAGGAAAAAAAAAATTGTTATTGGGCTCCACCTAGAGCCATATTGGCCTTGAACGGAATCAATGTATCCTTACCTCTAATACACAAGAATACATAGACCACAATGATACCAAAGTACAAAATCTACAATCTCCTTTCTTTTTAACATTGAACATACCAATCAGATGCTCATATTATAAATTTGCGTAGCCCTCGTGACAAAATATAGCATGTTAGGACTAAGGACATTGCGCTTTTGCGACATAACATGGGTTTGACTAACGTATTGGGCAAAAGTAAATAACAATGCATTCCTTTATTTTATTTTATTCAAAATAGAAAAGCATATAGCTACGGTAAAAGGCATATCAGATCATCCACATTTTTTAGGCCTTAGAACTCCTAGAGCTAAAAAGTATTCCTCCAGACGAATATATCAGCAACTTCCAAAAACAAAGTGTATGAAAAAGCACACCTTAGGAATATGCTTGAAAGTAGGCTTCGCGGAGATATCTGTTGTTAAAACAATAAACAAGGTTAATTGGGACTGAGTTGCACAAGCACGTATTAAAACATTAATGTGATGGAATTCATGCAGGACAAAATAAGGTGAGTTTTAATTACCAGATGTGCGAGAAGGTTGACCTGGTACGTAAGCATTGGCTGAAAGAGAAAAAATGACAATAACCATCAAGTAGAAAAAGAATGATTGCAAAGATAATAGACCTCGTTGATCACCGTCAATTTATTATTATCATATAACATTGTACTTACAGCCAGTGTACGGATCACGAAATGAAGCATCAAAAGTAATATCTTTTTGTCCAGTATTTTGAAGTATGAACTGTACAACTTGCTCACGAAAAGAAAGAGGAAGACCCTCCTTGAGTAGCCATTTATCAGCAGCATCATATGCATTATCTGGAGATATTTTCAATTTTCTTTATTAGTTAGCAGATTATCAGTCACATGGACAAACCTTTTGGAGCATACAAACTACGAACAATGCAAAGCAAAAATCATAGGATTACGTAACAAGGGCAAGGTTTGATTCTCAGCATATAAATACAAGATTAACAATTGCAAGTGAGAAGAAAACCAAAAGCAGAAATTGAGCAAGAAAGTAATTGATCAGACTAAATGGGTTGGTACATAAGTATAAAGTCTTTGAAACCTAACACATCATTCCTAAGCCCTAAAAATTTAAAACACTCACAAGAAAAGGTATGATATTAATGTCACGTCGCAAGAGAATAAATGAAAATATTATGTAAATAGCTTGACAAATTCTCCTGACAGATTTCTCTCTGCAATCTAAAGTCCTAAAAAATTTCTCTCTACAATCTAAAGTACTGTGACTTAAGACGTCAAGGAATAAGCAAAAGTGAAACGCTAAAGAAACAAAAATATGAATAGTCCGCACCATGTTTTATTCACAGATAGAGCCAAATAACTACTCTTTTTTTATTACATTGAGCAGGCAAGCATGTATGTGTATACATATGCAATTTGCCTCCTGGAAATAAAAAGAGCCTAACATACCCAGTTGTTGGTTGACTTGACCCAAAAGTTCATTTTCAGAATATTAATATCTACTGTAATGATTATAAGAATAAATTCGTCCACTGTTCTAAGTTCTTAGAATGAATTTGAACAATGTGAGAAACTATTGAAATAATTCAATAAACAATAACATGTTTTTAACTGACTTCCCAAAGACCATATAAATTCATTTTTTTCAACGCACTTAAGTGAACAAACAGACAGCAACATCAATTGTCGTGGCCCAAGGTAGTCAATCTCAACATTATTAAATCAATTAAAGTTGGAACCTCGTGGGGAAAACTTGTACCTGATCGGTTGTATGGCAACTTCCTGATAGGCATACCATCTCCAATATCCACATCAAACACTGAATAGCCAAAAGTAAACTTTATTAGAATGAGTGTAAAGAAGGTAAACAATGTGATCAACTGTCAAGAGAAAAATAAGGAAACTGACCATAATCATACTGAACACCATCGAAGAGAGGGCGATTAGATTCTTCCGGTCCATCAACAACTTCACCAATCTTTAGGAAAAGATAAATTGTTAGTAAAATTACCGACTGTAAATTTTTTTATATTTGGCACTGTAGAACTTGGAATTGAATACGGGAACAGAATTACAGAGGTTCAGGGAATTACTTTATCCCATTTCTGTTCTGCAATGTTCCATGCATACGCAACTCCGTTATCTCCCTCTCTGACAACTTTTGTCTGGCCATCAGAAGTTCCTGTTCACAACCAGATGGGTTGTCAGATTATGTATAAAATTATCAACACAATACAAAAACGAAAAAATCCCTCAAACCAGATCATCAGATATCACTAGTTATGTCTTAAAAAAGAGTTCAAATCAAACCTGGAATCTTCAGTGTATCCAAGCCTGGTAACTCCTCCAATTTCAATCCTCCAACCTTCTTTCTAGCATAAATTAACAGATGAAGCTGAGTTCATCAGTAATAGCAAGACATAATTTTTTCAAGTATGAAATAATCTATACAATAAAATTTTAAAAACAAAACAAAAACAGGAATACATATGGACCTACTTTACATGAAGTAAAAGTTCCAAAGAAAATGAAATCAGTTATTCACGGAGAACAAATGAACCACATTTTTCAGACTGAAAACTAAGGTTAAGAAATTCACAGTATGGACGGATAAGAGAAGCTGATGAAACGGGAGTAACAAGTGCACTATGACAGCCCACAAAAAACCGTACCTAATAGACTTGTATTGAGAAAGCTGTGAAGTGTATAAATCAAGCTCTAGCTGGTCAGCAAAATAATCCTGATTTACAGTCCAAATGCGTACAATTCCATCAGAACATGCTGTCACAATATCCCCATTTTCCATAAATTTTGTATCCCAAACACAACCAGGATGCTCTATGCTCTGAACACAAACTCCATCTGAAAAATGTTAAGACAAAAAAAAAAGAAAAAAAAATCACAATTCCGAGCAACAAGTTACCAAGATGTGGCGAAAAAACTAAAACTATCGGCAATCTCTTATTTATAAATGTTAACCCGTCAAGCTATCCTTAACCCTAATTAAACCCTAATTTTAATCTCAAAATTTCCCTCCTTTCTCCACGCAATTAATCTAAAAAATCTTTATTGAAAAAAACCTTTGCAGGGATTCGAACCCGAGTCTTAATGGCTTCTTCTCAACAATTTACCCACTAATCCACCGACAATTTTGTCTTACTTATACATCTTAACCCGTCTCGCAAAATTAAACTTAATTTTAACCTAATTCTCTCGCCTAATTTCCCTCCACACTTTTGCATTTAATGTCAAATATTTACTTTCTAAAATATTATGTTATGTTACAGTACCAAGGACGATGTCATGGAAATATTATGTTATGGTACAATACCAAGGACGATGTCATGGAAATATTATGTTATGGTACAATACCAACGTATATGTTTCTTAATATTTTGACCTTCAACTAAACTATTTTGTTACCTATTACCGTCAAATATTACCTTCGATATGACCCGTGCGTTAGCACGGGTCAATGGTCTAGTGTTAAATAAAACGGATGCCTTCGAGCGGCTAAAAAGTTAAAACCCTAGATGCTTCACATGCACGGCAATTTGATCAGTGATAATGGAAGAGACAGGTTTATTCATATGATATATGAAACAAAACTTGTGACCATTTTCTTTTTCTTATAAAATAAAACAAACAAACTAGCTTATATGGTTATACCTCAATATAAAATAGAAATAAGTTGCAATAACAGTAGATATTGGAAAAAACCAAAATGTTAATCCTGAAGCTATGGATTGTGAAAGTTGCAGCTGAGCTGTGGCCAAAGAGAATACAATATCAAGCATATTCTTACAACTGTTGGCCGGAATAAGGAATGGGATGACACCCCCCACCCCCACAACAAAAAATTTCCCCATAAACTTCATTTAGACAGACCAAGATTAATTCTTAAGCTCCCTAAGGACACTAAAAAAGAAAAGCCATGAAACTCAAACAGTATTGAGTAGCATCACTTAAGCAATATATGCAGATAATATCAAATAAAAAGAAATCATCACCTTTCCATATTTTTGCATAACGGTCTTCGCTACCACTGACAATAAGTCCTGATGCATGTGAATCAACTGAATAAACAATTGAAGCATGGCCAACCATCTCCATTAACACTTCACCACTTACTGCCCATAATCTCAGAGAACTGTAGTAACAGAAACAAGTCAAGCAGGTTATATATATTTCCTGATGCAGAGCAAGGCATTCAATATTTATTAAATCTAGAGGAGCATGTGCAGAAATGAACCCACCCATCATGGGATGCAGATAGGATTCCAAGATCAGACATCACAGCCAAGCCACGAACAGTATCTGTACATTCCTCAAAGGTTATCAGCATTTGCAGTGTTATTAGTTTATATTAAGAGTTAAGACACTAAAACAGAAAAAATATGCCGCAGTCCCTAGCAGCATAAAAGAATATAATATGACTGCCAAAATCATGTTCACAATGAAACATTATTGCTAAGACCTTTATGTCCTAAAATCGAAGGCACGGACCAAAATATAAAAGAAAACAAAGTCTACCATTCCTCACCACTCGTAGAGATATGAGGGAAATAAACCAAACAAAAAACCATAAGTTAACCATTATAAATCGACGACAGAATCAAAAATTAAAAAGTGTGTCTAAAGATGGGAAAGCAAACCTGCATGTCCTTGAAAAGTATGTAAACATGTTTTGCCCTTCCAGGTCTTTAAAGTAGTGTCACTTGAACCTAATATGTGAGAATATAAATAAGTTAATAAACTCACTTCAGTCCAATAACATTTCAAATGTTGTGAACTTCCTAAGAGACATGACTCTGAGAGCAACCCAACAAGTGATAATGAAAAGTTGTTAGCGAAAAATGCATAAATACCTGTAACAAGCTCTCCTGTGGGTAGCTTTATAACTGCTTGAATCGGCCCCTTGTGAGCCTCCCAGGTCTCTATGCATTGCCCATTCCTCCACCTCTTCAACGTACTACGCAAGAAATTCAAGCACTACATTATTAAGACTAAAAAATCAAGGTGCAAAATTTTACATATATATACAACCTAACATTCAGAAGTGTATCATCATGCTTACAAAATAATGACAAAAACAACAATAACTTAGTTGATCTACAACAGCAACAACCAAGCTTTATCCCAGTAAGTAGGGTCGGCTACATGGGTAAAACTGTGCTATAATGTTCTATCAGATATAATATCTATCCAATTCGTTAATCTCTACATCTTTTTTTATACTTTCTCTTATAGTTATTCAAAGTCTTCCTCTGTCTCTAGTGATTTGACTATCCTTCGTCTGATCTACTCTCCTTACTAAAGAATCTAAACAACCTCTTGTTACATGCCCAAACCACATAAGTCAAGTTTCTACCATCTTTTCTATGATAGATACTACCCCTAACTCTCTCTCTCTAATATTGTCATTTCTAATACTATCATGCTAGTCTTACCACACATCCGGCGCAACATCCTCATCTTCGCTCCAGTTATTATTTTCATGTTCATTCTTTACCGCCCAACACTTTATCCCACACAAAATCATTGATCTTACAGTGGTACAATAAAATTTTAATAATTTAGTCAGTCTAAAAAAAAAAAGTTGGCTCCCCTCATGACCCAACAGTTCCAATTTTCGTATAGTGGTGACTAATCTCCGTCAGGGAACTTGTGGAGCACATAATGTGGATTCTCACTCCGAAACAAATTTGAATCAAGTTTTCACCTTACGCAAGAGTCATGATCGAACCACCGACCACTAACTTAAGCACCCAAATCCCTTACCACTAAGACCAATCAATTGTCAATGTTTGATTCAATACATTATATTACAAAACAACAAAATCAAGTAAACAAGAGAATTAAGCAAACATAGAATTGAAACTAAAATAGAATTTGAAAACCCTACCAATCCATAGAAGAAGAAACCAGATCACCATCATCAACCACAATACCAGTAACCTGCACTTGATGACCTTTAAGACTCTGCACCTTCTCACCACTATTCAAGTCCCAAACCAACACAAGAGTATCATTACCACCAGAAACAACACCACCGTGTGGCAAATCAGGGTTCGGTGGAATCCATGATATAGGTCCCACAAAGCCTGTGTGACCTACAAGAACCTTGTTCAAGACGAATTTGCGATTATCTTGAGTCCATAATCTAACCGTTTTGTCACGCGATGAGGTGGCTATTCCGCCGTTATCGCCGCCGCAGATGGTTATTCCGCGAACGTCGTCTTCGTGGCCGTGGAGTTCACAGCGTAATTGGTATTCTTTGAAATCAATGTCCATTCTAGAGAGAGAAAGAGAAAGAGAGATTAACAGAACGTAGCAGCTGCCTTACACTCTTCTCTTCTATATACCCAAAGCCTTTTCCTTTGCTTCTTCAACCTCCTTCCCTATATATTCTCTTTTTTTTTTTTATAGAAGAGAGCTTTTTTTAATTGTTTGTTGAATACTCTACCAATTTCTTATTTTTTTTGTCAAATTTTCATTTGAAAAAAATAAATAAATCAATATCCTCTAGTGTAGACCAACATTTAAAGTAAAATATAGTTTAATAAATATCCTTCAAACCGTTTGTTAAAGGATATGAAGTTTTTGTCCCCAATCAAGTCTAAATGGTTGTTAGACATGAATTGGGGATTGGATTGTTGCATCATGAACTATTTGTATGCCTGCAACTCTAGAGGACGGTTGTTATGCCAATGGTGGTGGCTTCATAGTTAGTGGGGTCAAAACTTTAGGGGTGAGGTGCTTCATCCGGTCGAAGATGGAGGTTCGCCGACGGTGCTCAAAGACAATGAATTTGTTATGATGGAATAATGAAGGGGCAGACGAAATCATGTTAATAACAAGTTACACCAAACACATGATAAAATAAAATAATGATATCATCTTTTTTATCATGTGTGCACCAAACACATGATAGAAAAAGTTTTTATCATGTTGTTGTCGTATCATATCATTATCCATTTTCTAATCCTATCATGTCTTTATCATATCATGTGCACCAAACGGGTTCTAATTAGTGAAAAAGGAGTATAAAAAAACTTAATTTTGTTATCAATTTAGAATTCGATCTTACACCCTTTTAAAAGAAATTAAAAACAGTTTCAAAGAGAATTTGCTATGAGAAGTTTCTCAAAAAAAAATTGTTTATAAGGGAAAGGAAATAAGATAGAGATATAAATACATATATCTTTTAAAAAAAATCGTAAGAACTACTTTTGGGGAGTTTTGTTGTGTTTGATGCGATGTCGTGTCCATCAAAGAGGAAATGTTTCAATTTCAAGCTATTATGTTTCGGTTGGTTTTTGTTAGCCTCGTTTTTCTCTGATAATCACTCTGACTTCGCCTTTACGTCTTCACTTTCATCGTCAGTTGTTAGGGTTGGGTTGGTTTTAGCAAGTCTTGTGCTTATCTGACTTTGGTTTCTTGGTCAACTCTAGATCTGTCGAGATCTGCATGTTTCAAAGCTTACAGGTTTGCATTCTCCATGTCAAAGAATTTGGGGATGGTCTTAAATATGTTTCAAACCTTCGTGATTGAATTCAGAAAAATTTGCTATAAATGGCTTGATTGCTTGATGTGATTTATTGAATGGGGTTGGGTTGTACGTGAATCGATTCATGTTTACAGTAGTACACAACTTCGTTGGTTAGTGTGTGTGTTGCTTCGATTACGTTTAGACCACTTTTGTTGTGTTTGTACTATTTGTATCCCCATTTGAATTGATCATGTGGTTTGACTTGGTAGATTTATGTTATAAATCTTATGTATCCTTTTTTATTTTCATTTTTTAATATCTAAGGTGTCGGAAATGATTTCTCATATGCACCCCATTTATTTATAAAAAAGTTTAAAAAACGTTTTTTTTTTCTTCATGAAAATAATGGTAACAAGCATCCTTTAAGTAGGAAAGTCATTTTTAGACGGTCAAACATCCAATCTATCACTAGCAAGAAAAAAAGATAAAGAGAGTGATATGATAAAAAAATTTTTTTGAAAGATATGATAAATTTATCATGTAAGATGAAGAAAAAAAAAAAGATAGAAAAATAAGACGTTGAATAAATGTAAGATAATTAAAGATTTACAAATATAAGTGTTGATATAAGTATTCAGCAAAAACTATATTTAACTTAATCTACATATCCTTTCATATTTTTAAAATTAATTAATATGCATTATGAATTTGTTTAATAGTTGATGACAGTTCATCTTACATTATTTTTATCATGTTTTTCAGTCATTTTCAGTAGGTTTTACCAGCTGATACATAATTAGCAAGTGTACTAACTTATATCGAAGTAATAAAATTTATAAGATTCATATCCACATGGACTGTTTCAACTTCTACTCGGTAATGTCATTATTATTAAAGATGTATGTAAAATGGGGGGTGCACTGAGGCAATTTGGTTTGAGTTACAAAAGTAAATAAATTGGTCAGGGAAAAATTGGTTTAAGAAATAATATGGAGAGATGACTAGGTCATTCGATTCATCTGTTCATCGCTCATTAGCAGCCTGTTTCTTAAGTCAACGAATGTTATAATGTTTACGACAAATTAACAAAATAGCTTAGGTCAATCCCTTGTTCCTAAGCCCTCTTTTCTGATTATAATTCCCTAATCCCTTATGTGAACCTATAATCATCAAAGATTTTAAGTCCGTTAATTCAATTATCACAACCTAACAACGCTTCATCCCTAGATTGTCCGTTAGATTGAACAGTATAAAAATATCAGAGTTACACGCTAGTGTCAGTAGTCATATATACTCTAAAATTAGTTATATTGGGTCAGAATCATAAAATCATTAAGAACAGTTTATACTGAATAAACTAGAATGACATTCATAAAGATTAAGAGTTACAAGTTACATAAACATGAGCCAGAACAAAATCATCTCTTGACCTAATCACAAAGGATCTAGCTACTCATGACTAAAGCACAAATAACTAATGTAAAAGAAGGATTCATTACATGAAACTGGTAACCTGATATGAGTTTTGATGGTCTCCCACCTTCTCTCCAGATCTCCTGCTCCAAAAGTCAGTTTCTTTCTCCAAAATTTCGACCCCTTCCTTCTGAAAACAACTTCCCTTTTATAGGAAAATTTCCATAAACGCGAAAATCGTGCTCCGATGCTGTAAATCGGAGCACGATGGCTTCATTAAACTTAAAACCCAGCTGAAGTGTCTGCCAAATCGTAGCCCGATTTTCATAAATCGGAGCACGATTTTTTACGAGACAAAATGTCTCAAACTTGCAGTAAAATCGTAGCCCGATTTTGTAAATCGGAGCACGATTTCTCCTTTGTTTCACCATAAAAATCAGTCTTTTTGCAGCTTCTAACTCATGCACAATCACCTGAACTCAACCAAAATTACATAAAAACTATAACAAAAGTGTTATATGACCTAGTGTCATCACCAGCATAACAGAGGAGTAATAGAACAATTGTCTATGATTTCGTGACATATGTAATGTTTTCTATATTTGAGTTTGTAATTTTGTTCTTCCCAAAATATAACAATTTTAGGATGTTTTTTAAGTAATTCACGAAGAAATGATGCATATCGGCAAAACATGACATCCGAAGATTTGTGAAATCCTTAGGAATTCGAAAAATGAAAATTCAAGAGGCATCAAAAGACTTTACAAAGGAGAGAATTATGTTCCCAAATTCCAAGACATCTTACATAGAAGCAAACACCTTAAAAGGAAAAAAAAAAACAAGCATTTTCAGCTGCGTCCTAGGCTCTGAGGCCTTCTGGGAGGGCGCTTGTCCCCTTAGGAGTGCTTCTAGGCCCTATTGGGGGATTCCCAAGCTTTTAGAAATGGATTAACGGTTCACAACCCCCCAAGCACAAGTCTTGGGACAAGGTGAGGTGATGATTTGTCTCGTTCTTTTTTAAGATTTATTGTATGGTACTTGTCTGTGTTTCGTAGGCGTCTCTGGATATTCTTGCCAAAACTTAGAGTCCCCTTAGGGTCGCTATACTAACTTCAGAGCCCCTCTGAGGTTTCCTTGGATTCTTTCTCGAGTATATACTTGAACTTTTGAGGATATTCTAGTGCTTAGTCATATATTGACGGTTCACCAGCCCCCCAAGCACAAATCATGGGACAAGGCGAAGTGATGATGGCGTTCTGGAGAGTTGGGATCTTTCGAGGAGGATCAAGGAGAGTTCTCGAGGAAGGATGAGACGAGTTGCTTGGCCTAAATATAATCGGACGGCTCAGATTTCGCGACCTTTTGCTGGTAGTGACGTGTTCGAATCTTAGCGTTTCTTGACACGTGTCTCCAATCGTAATTAAGGCTAGCGTGTTTTTTGAGGCGGCTTTAAATGCAGGTTTATAAAGTGTTTTACCCTTTCGCTTTTCTCGCTCATTATTGTATTCCTCCATTTTTGCCTCCGGATCTTCCTCAGCTGCGTGAGTTTCTCTTGGCTGATTTTTCGGATCTCGAATTTTAGCTTCAAACTTTTTAGGTACTCTATCATTTCCCTCCTTTCACTTTTTCGAATTTCCGCATCGTATAACGATGTTCTTGATAAGAGAGTGCGACAACATGGGTAGGGTTATTTCCCCTGTTACTAGGGATGAAAAAACTAGGTTATGGGAAAGTAGTATGGATCATGCAACTAGACCGGATGGATCAGTGAACTGGGTTGTTTTTAAGCAAGATTATTTTGGGTATACGATAATAGGTGATTTGTCAAGTAGTAGTGGTAGTGATAGTGATAGCTCTGATAGTGATTGTGTTTTCCTATATGCTACTTCAGGGTCAGATCATATGAAGGAGGTCTGTCATTATATTTTGTTGGAACAAAATGTGTTTAACATTGCCACCTTAAGTTTTAACGATAACAAGGTATTAAAAGTTCAATTGGATATGCTAATATTTGTTCAAGTGTGGAGGACCATAGACTAAAATTTATAAGTCTTTAACAAAGAATTGGTTCTGGAAGAACAAATGAGAGCAAATGATTTTTCAAAGGAAGCTTGTTGCAAGTCTGAGTCCGAAGACCATCAGAAGTTGACTACCAGAGTCTGAAGTCACCTAGTTGATTATTTGAAGACACAAGTTTGCATAAGGAATGGAAGCCTGGAGCAGCGGCTATTTCAGAGGAATTAGAAGGCATTGGATGAGTATCCACTGAAAGAGCGCAGAGAAAGGACAATAGTACAGTTGTACAACCACGACTCCACTATTGTATGCACATAGTAGAAGCTACAACTGTGTCTTTGCTAGTTAATTCTCCAAACAAGGTATGGATTTCAAATTATTCTTTCCTAGGACATTAACCAAATCAAGCAACATATCATTGGTGATTGATCAAGCTTCTACAACGACTCTTTTGATGTGCTGTCAATTCTCCAATGTATCTTTCATACCTCTATATAAAGGAATGAAGACTTGAAGATTTGCAGAGACTCTACAATGTTTTAACTGTGTCAAAACTCTACTGAAATTGTTGTGCATCAAACACTTAGAATTTCTTAACAATTTTCATATCTTAGAAATTCTAGAGTCTTAAGAGTATGTATCTGATTTGCATTGTGAACACCACTGATTGTATATCAAGTGTTCAAACACAAACATATTTGTTTGTAACTTGTTTGTTTAGAAGTCTCTTGCTTCTGTGCTTGAGCATAGGAAATATCTTGCTTGTGTGCTTGAGTATGTGAAGTTTCTTGCTTCTGTGCTTGAGCATTTATAACCATATTCGGATTATAGTGAACTCTCCTTTGAAGTGCAAGGTGGACATGACTACTTCCGGATTATGGAAGGAACCTGTATAATTGTTTTATGCCTTTCTCCTCTCTCTCTCTCTCTCTCTCATATATATATATATATATATATATATATATATATATATATATATATCTTTACATTATTCGTTGTATTAGACTATAAACATTGTTCTAGACTCTGAACTCTATCAGACTTTGGACTATGAACTTAGTTTAAAAGAAGAAAAAGCTAACACAATTCAACCCTCCTTCTTGTGTTTTTCTCACCTTCATATTCATCCGTCATCAACTCGTAGAAGAGAGGTGTACCTGATATCCCCTATTGGTTCATAGTTGGAAACTTTTGCAGAAGACGTCCTTCGAACAGTTTCTCTTTTTACGGAGCCAAGAAATGTTACTTTTTTCCAGAGCAAAAGGGATCTCTCGTCAACCGGGCACGAGGAGAATATGGTTGTAATGCCCTGTGGTCCGGGTAAGAAAGTTTGCATTCAACGCCCTAAGGGCGTGAAGGATGAGATGTATCACATGTACGTGGCGGTGTTGGAAGAGTTTGGAGCGAATATTCCCTTCATTTCTTTTGAAATGGATGTGTTGAAGTTCCTCAACGTGGCACCCTCGCAAATTCGGCCTAATAGTTGGGTGTTTATTCGTGGTTTTGAAATACTTTGTGAGGCCTTAGAATTGAAACCTTATGTTGGGGTTTTTTTTCGACTTCTATGGCACGAAGGACGTGAATAAAAGGTCATGGGTTTCGATCAGTGCTCATCCTGGTAAGAAGATATTCCCGCCTTACAGTTCTAATTTCAAAAAGGATTGGAGGGACTCTTTTGTTAGGGTGTTGGGCACGCCTGGATGTTCTCAAGCCTCTGTAATGGTGGAGGGAAAACCGAAGTTTCCTCTTTGCTAGACAAGTGCTCCTGTTGTTGTGATGGGTTATGACTTTAGTAAGATGAAGCCCTACGAGCAGGTTGTTATGTGTTTCTTGGAGAAGATGTTAATTATGGATATTCATGAACTCCTAGATAGAGAGGGGGATTCAAAAAGTCTTAAGGCCTACTTGCGTGAGTGTCTCACTTGTTAGTTTGTTTCCTTTCATTTTATCAATATGTTTCTTATTTCGTTTTTCGTTTTCTTTTCCTTTTGTGCTTCAAAACCCATGATGCCTTTATTTGGGCCTGAAAGAAGAAACTACCTAGCTGAATTGAAGGCCAAAAAGGTTGCGGAAGGATATGATGTAAGTGATCCTTCTGGCGTTCTTCTTAGAAAGGTGAAGAGAAAAGATGCTCCTTCTAAGACAGACGCTATTGTATGGAGCTCCAAGATGGAGATTGACAGAGTGGAGAAGGTGGGTGATGGCGCGGTGGTTGAACCAGCAGACACGTCTAAACGAAAAAAAGGGTAAGACTGGGAAAGCTCATTCTAAACAGATGCTTCTTGTGGGCGGGGAGGATAATGAGAGGGTTGACGATGCAGTGGCGACTACTTATTTAAACGAGAAGGTGAAGGAGTCATTTTGGCACAAAGATTTTGACTTTCGTAGGTACGCAGAAATAATTGGTTTTTGAATTGACCATGTCTTTCTGTCATATCAGATTCTAATTGCTTTGTAAGGATTGTCGCAGGTACATGGAGGAGAAAGTGCCTTTGGCGGAAGTTGATGTTGACGCCGGTCTCAAAAGCAAGTTTGGCGAACTAGTTATGGATGCGGGAATGTCCCCTCCCCGGGTCCTTTTATTGGGGCATGTAATGGAGAAGAAGCATGGCGCCTTTGAGGTAAATATAAGAATGCTACCGAGGATGTGGAGAGGTTGAAGCACAAGGCGACGAGCTTGGAAAGTAGGTTGAAGGATGTCGTGGAGGCCAAGAAGACAACGGAGAAATTTGTGAAAGACATGACCGCAGAAAAGGATGCTCTGGAGTTGAAGAGGGATACTTTGAAAGAGAAGGCCGCCAAACTGGAAGAGGATCTTGTCGCAGCTCGTGCGGAGGTGAAGGAGAGTAAGGGGGTGCTCGCCGAATATTTTGATGACGACTTTGAGCATGCCCGGGCGCAAGCTCTTCATTTTGATCCTGATGCATATTTGAGTGGGTTGGACCCTTTTAAAATTCTTGTGATGCTTTCTTTAAGCCTGTTTTTTGTATGCGTAACTAAAGCGGGCGACTTCTTTGTTAATTGCCTAGCACATTTATTTTAATTTATGATTGTTTACTTCTTTTCTGGACGCCTTTGTGAGTGTTTGCTACCCTGATATATGTGATGTTGTGTGTTTCATTTTCGAGGATCGTTGTTCATTGCATGTGTTAACTCATGGCTTAGGTGATTTCGTTGATTTAGGCGTTTTGTTTTCAGGTGACGTTTCTTGCTAACTGGCCCATGGGCGCTGCTTGCCTTTGGCTTATTGTTTTTAGAATTATTTATTGAAAGAATAACTTTTTGTTGATTTTGAAGAGAACATTTTTAACCATGTGGTCGTGGGTTCGATTCCCACAGACAACGACAATTGTACTTGCAGTGAGTACAATATTTGATATTAGGGTTTAATATTGTATTGGTCATGCCTTGTTTTCCGTGACTTAAGCCCTAAGTAATGAGGGCTTTCAAGTCTTTTGCTGAGCTCTAGAGGCTTCTAGAAGTTGGTTGAGGTGACCCCCTTAGCAGGGCGCGCCCTAGGCTCTGAGGCCTTTTAGGAGGGCGCTTGTGCCCTTAGGAGGGCTTCTAGGCCCTATTGCGGGATTCACAAGCCTTTGGAAAATGTACTGACGGTTCAGGATATCTGGTTTACGCCAAAAAAAAAATCCTTTAAGAGAGACAATTTGTTTATGCTTCCAATCACAATATTTTTTTAAAAAGTTGTAGAAAATGAGATAAAATAATTTGGGATATGATAGTAAATAAATAATTAATATAGTTGAAAATTTAAAGTGGGTCTTATAAAAAGCGTCACAAAATTTCTCAAAAAATATTTAAGTACGGAGGAAGTAAATATTATAGTATAGTAATCACATTTGTTTTATTTATGAGCCATGTTAGATGCATAAAAAGATCCCCTCTTAAAAGTGTAAAAAGAGACCCAATGAGACTGTGCTACATAGTGAAATTCTTGAAAGAGAGAAAAAATATAAATGGTGACTACGTACATACACAAGCCCAACTAAAAATAAATTATTGTTTGAGACTATTGTTATATTCATGCACGTAGGTGCGTAACGTTGACAATTTAATGAACGAGTATAGAAATAAATTATTAGTATACGACTTTTAAATTTTAAATTATTAATCTCATTTTAAATCAGATATAAAAACAATAAATTAAGTTTATTTTATTCAAACTTTGACGGGACTCGGAAAACAAGAAATGGAAACAAACAAGAGACTTTGGCTATCTAGTAGCTATCATTGTCTAGCACATGAACAACATGTTGGTTTTGTTGTGTTCACCAACACATCCACTGCTAAAGATTGCCTAATAGCACCTAGGTATCTTGAAAAGAGCGGCTGTAATCCAAACAGGTTTAGCAGCAATAACCTTCCCTCCAACAATTCCACCATACACTTGTGCACCATTGCCAGATAGGTAAATGGAAAAAGAGGAACATGGCGGATCATTGGTGAATTGGGAGGGAACATGACCGCAATACGTTCCAAATAGAGACGTCATCTCGAATGGTCCTTCCATGGAGGGAACAAGGGCACGAGATTCTGGGTGGAGAAGGGTAACATGAGAGAGAAACCCATTACCCCTCAACACTGTCATGCCAACTTGACTACGCTGAGCATACTTGACTAATGCTCCCACAATATCTCTTCCAGTAGGGATCTCAATGCAAACAATTTCCATATGGGTATTTATGTCTTCCTTGAAATTGGTTGGTGGTTTGGGTCTGTTCTTAGACCCCAAGGGTCTACCCCTACGTTTTTTGGTGGAAGGTTGCGCAGGTGATGGTATAGGTACCATCGGTGTGTCGTTGGTTATGGTAGTGGTGTGAGAAACCATGTCTGCTCTCATGGCTCCCACCATGACAGAAGAGCTACCTGAAAGTGTTGAAAACCTCACAGGTTTGTTAACGGAGGACTCGTTCATGGAGTTAGGGGAGAAAAATGAGGGAGGGATTTTGTTGTTTGCCATTATTAGGGATAGGTATTTGATGATGAAGAATCAAACAATGAGATGGTGTATTTATAGTGGTCACTAAATTGAGTCTTTGGTTGAACATCAACAATGAGAATTATTTTAACTATTTTTCATTCTAGAGAATTATTTTTATCTATTTTTCATTCTAGAAGGTATCAATCAATTGTTTTAATTATTATTCTTCGGGATAAGTGAGTTAGAATTTTTTCCATTTTCCCTTTTCATTACTGTAGTTTTGAAGTGTATAAAATATAATTAGACAAACCAAACGTGTCATCGTGAACTTAGCTCAACTGGTAGAAATAATGCATAATATATGTAAGGTTGGGGTTCAAACCTCGGCCACCACATAAAAAAAAAAAAAAGACAAACCAAATGTCACATTATTCTATTTATATTTCAAAAGAAATTGTAACGGAAAAATGGAGAGGGTCCTGACCCAATATAAAAATATCGGCTATCTAATACGACACTCTTATTATGATTTAATAAAAATTATTAATGTTTTGACTTTGATAACTATATAATAATAATAATAATATAAATATATAGATTTTTTTTTAAAATTCAACGGTCCAAACCATATATATATATATATATATATATATATATATATATATATATATATATATATATATGGGGTTTGCTAACTTAGACAAAAAAAATATGAAGGGCAAAGTTAGCAAAATTGCATTTTTTTTATTTGACAAAGATAACGTTCTTCTTTATTATTTAAAACTAATAACTTGAAGGTTATATTAGTAATTTTCATTAAAACTCATTCCTTAACTTGCACCAATTTGCTAACTTAGACCAACAAAAAACATGAAGGTCCACAAGTTAGCAAAAGTATGCACCTTTTCATTGGACAAAAATAACCTTCTTCTTTATTATTTGAAACTAATAACTCGAGGGTTACATTAATAATTTTCATTAAAACTTATTCATTAACTTGCATCAATTTGCTAACTTAGACCCACTTTTATTTTATACTCCCTCCATTTCATAATGAGTGTCGTTTTAGGTTATTACACACATATTAAGAAATGCAATAATGTTGTCTATAGACATGCCACTTTTACTAAAATAGCCTTGTTAACTATTGATGCATTTTCCGTCATTATAAATTAAAGTAAAATATGGTACTTTGGAAGTAGTGTGCATAGTAATAAGGGTTTTTCTATCATATGCAAATTTGCACATGTTAAGAAGTTTAAAGTAGTAACTTTAATTTCAAATTTGTGTTTTTTATATTAAATATGTAACTTTTAATCAATAATTGTTGGTTTTCAATGAAAAATTACTACTTTTAGTTACCTACATGTGCAATATTGCACATGTTAGACAAACCCTAGTAATAATTAAGGGGTACTATTGGGAAAAAATAATTAATAGTGCATTGGAAACTGAAAGTGACATTCATTTTGAAACATTTTTTTTGGCTAAAACGACACTCATTTTAAAACGGAGGGAGTAACAAATAGCTTGAGGGATATTTACTAAACTATCTCTTACTTTAAATTGGTTTACACTAGCAGATATTTTATTTTTTTTTCAAATAAAAAGGTACGCATTTGCTAAATTGGACCTTCATATCTTTTGTTGGTCTAAGTTATCAAACTCATATATATATATATATATATATATATATTCAATTGTTGATGAGAATTATGGAATGTTTAAAAATGGTAGTTCGTGTTTGTGCACGTATATCTATACTATATATAAAGGAAACTACTCCTTTCAACACATTTTTGGGTTGGACTTTTCTTTCCAAAAATACTCTTAATTTTAAATACAAGTAACACATGTAACAAATATGTAACAATTATATAAGAATAAATTTAATTTAATTAAGGAGAAAAATTACACGCAGTTCCTTATAAAATAACACGTGGATTACTAATCCATATCGCTAATCTTCCCCGTTAACCCTCTTTTACTTCCGTTAACCACTGATCAAACTCACAAAAATCTAGCACAAAACAAAAACTCATGTTACTTTTTTATCAGCCTCTTTTATGTTGTACATCTGTGTTGTTCCACTCAATACAACCGATAAAGATTGTCAAGTATTTTTATATCCTTTCCACAAAAAGCAGTATTTCCATATTATTTTATTAATATAAGTTACTATTCCTTAGCCTTTGATCAATTGCAACAAACGTGAGCAAAAAAATAAGGTTAAAGATTGAACTTTAAATCCTTTTAAAAAAAAGATTAGTAACAAATTTGAGCAAAAAATAATGTTAAAGATTGGACTTTAAATCCTTTTAAAAAAAGATTAGTAACAAACGTGAGCAAAAAATAATGTTAAAGATTGGACTTTAAATTCTCAAAAAAAAAAGATTAGTAACAAACGTGAGAAAAAAATAAGGCTAAAGATTGGACTTTGAATCCCCCGAAAAAAGATTAGTAACAAACGTGAGCAAAAAATAAGGCTAAAGATTGGACTTTAAATCCTTTAAAGATTAGTAACAAACGTGAGCAAAAAATAATGTTAAAGATTGAACTTTAAATCCTAAAAAAAAAATTAGTAATAAACGTGAGCAAAAAATAATGTTTATAAATGATTATGATTCAAATTGTTTACGATTAATTTTAAGGATTATTTGATTTTCAACCATCGTCAATTATATATAGCTTTATTAAGAGGAGTTTCTCAAAATCCAACAAAAGTTCTCACTAAAGAAGGAAAAATAGAAGGAGAAGATGGAGACTTTATTAAAAATGCAGTTTTTAAAGATATTAATTTATCGCAATTATATCAATGTTTCTTTTACGTAAAATGTCATTTATACATTTATGTTATGATGTTACTAATTACTATTAGAATAAACAATAAATGATCATTACATTATCTTTATTTTATAATATGCAGGCAAACTAAAATATGTCGAGTTCATAAATAATTTTGTTATATGTCTTGACAATATTTTGTTTATAAATCAAAATATCATTAATTTTCATTTATATTTTAAACTTTTAATCAAAATTATACAAACAAACATAATAAAATAATCACATGCGTTAGCACAGTAGAAAGAACGGACAAACGGACATGATAGTACCCGTCTTTCCGCTAGTATAATATAATTTTGAAATTGTTAAAATTTAAATATTAAATTATTCAAAGGTAATTTACAATACAAAATACTTTTTTTAATACATTTATATAACTAAATTTAATTTGTTTGATTTATTTATGTAAATAGAAGAGTAAATAAATAATAATATTGTCCATATAGTATAGATGGTCAAATATTAGAGAGTGGTTTGATATACGGGTACATGAATTTGAATCCGTAGTTTTCACATTTCAACATGTGTGAGTTTTAATACTAGGGTCTTTAGAATACAACACCTTTTTATTTTGTTTTAAATATTTAATAATTAGTTTAAGATTGTTGTTTAGTTTCTCTTGTGGCTTTGTTCGTGTTTGTGATGTTTGGTTAGTGATAACATGTTATCTTACGTTATTTTTAGACTAAATTATCGTTTTGGTTTCTTAACTATTTAATTAGTATCGGTTTGGTCCCCTAACTAAAATTTGATTTATTTTGGTCCCTTAAATTTCTCTCTGTTACTACTTTTAGTCTTTTCCGTTAGTTTTATTAAAAACATGTTAGGGTTTGTACAAGTGTCATTTTGCCATTGGCTGAAATTTGTATTTAACAATTTATGGAAAATAGGAACAACACCATCAAGAACAACAATGTCCTTGCTTTGTGGTTCACCATCAGAGACGTTTCCTTCATCTTCTTTCATTCTCTCATCACAAGAATTCAACTACTAACTCTTCCTTTGTTGCTTCTCAATTCCCAATTCCATTTCAATGGCATAACTCAATCAATAACCAATTTTTTCATTCAAAAAACATCACTTTCAAACAACTCAAATACAACAACACAACAACACCTCCACCTCCCTGTGTTCCATCTCTTCTCAAGAACAACAATAGCACAATCTAAACAAACAACAACACAACCAAAATTCATCATCTCTCTGTGTTCCTTCTCTTCTTCCAAAATAGAAAATCTCTTCACTGATTTCAGAATCAAACTTTAACAACAATAGTAACCGAAAATTTAACGACCAAAATTCTTTAAGAAATTATTTGGGTTTCAATTTTAACTTATGGGTTTGAAAAAGAGAAGAGAGAAAGGAGACGAGAGGGGGATGAGAGCAGAGAGAGAGAGAGAAAAGACGGGGTGATGAGAAAAGATAGAAAGGAGAAGAGAGGGATGGGAGAAAGAGATAAGGATATGAAGAAAAAAAACAGAAATAAAAAACCCAAAAATTTAAAGCATTATGTGTTGTATAACATAGTTTTGAGATATGGGTTGTGGGAAAAGAAAAGAAATAGAGATTGGAGAAGAAGAAGAAGATGAGGAACAGAGAAGATGAATAGTGAATAGGCATGGCAATGGGGTGGGGTGGGGACGGGTTTTACATTCCCCATCCCCATACCCGATTCTCATATACTTACCCAGTTACCCGTTACCCTACCCATACCCAACGGGGATGAGAAAGTAAACCTCATCCCCATCCCCGACGGGTTCGGATATCCCTTCCCCATCCCCGTCCCCGCATTCAATATAATTTTTTTAATAAAAATAGAAGTTTTTTTGCAACCCCTAGATAAATGTTGTAATGCATTATTAAGCAATATGCTCACTTTAACATTTGTTAGACCGATTGATTTAGTTGCTCCTTTAAATAACAATGGTAGTTTTTATAACACGACAATTATCAAACAAATAACATCGCATATCAACATAAAAGTAATTTTTTGCATTTGGGACGGGTTTGGGTATGGGTTCGGGGTGGGTACCTATATACCCGTTACCCGTCTCATACCCATGTTTTGAAATCGGGGTAAACCCAAACCTATACCCAAACCCAGTCAAAACGGGGAAAACCCGTCAAATTGGGTTTGGTTCGGGTGGGTAACCACGGGTATGGGTTTTGTTGCCATGCCTAATAGTGAAGAAGGGGTTGATTTTTGTGTTTTCTAACAAACCCTAATTTTTTTTTTTAGTAAAACTAACAGAAAGGACTAAAAGTAGTAACAGAGAAAAATTTAAGGGACCAAAATAAATCAAATTTTAGTTAGGGGACCAAACCGATACTAATTAAATAGTTAAGGGACTTTTTGTAATGTTTTCAAATCGAGTCATGTAATTATGTTTCTTCCCCAAACCATACAATTTCATAGGTGTTTTTGCGTCTTTTAGTGAAAAATCATGTAATTCGGCTAAGAATGACACCTCGTAGAAGTTTGGAAGACATGGAGTGAAGATTCAAGAGGCCTCTACGAACATTCCAAGTTGGGAAAATTATGTTCCAAGTCCCAAGACTAAAGAGGAGAAGGAAAACTTCGAAAAGACGAAGAAAACGGCGAAATTGCCCAACAGACTAAGGCCACACGCACAACGTGTGCCCTAGGCGTGTGGAACGAAGAGAAAATGCTCTTTGTTTGTCGACACGCGTGAGGCGCATGCTGTTTCGTTAAATAGATATTTCTGTTGCATTTTCTTTGCGGGTTTGAAGAAAAAACCCCAATTTTTACCCCCAAACCCATTAGAAAATATACTTATAAATACAAGAGCTTTTATTCATTATTTCTCATTCAGAACTTGGTTGTTCAAGAGGAAGGCAAGCGTAACGCGTTAGGAGCATCAAAAGGAGTCTCTCTCCCAAACCTTTGTTCTTGGTATGTTTTATTTCTTTTCTATTTTGTCGTTTCTTACTTATGACAAGTCATCTTACATTATTCTTAGCTTTTCTTCAGTTGTTTTTAGTAGGTTTTACCCGCAAAACAGAGGAGTATTAGAGCAATTACTTTTAGGGTAAGTTTTATTTCTTTTGTAATTAGTCGTTTAGTCACCATGAGTAACTAAATCTTTTTAGGTTATGGTTCTAAGATAAACCTCTGTTTATTTTGTTGGGTAATTATTTACTTTTATGATGCTTATTTAGTTATTTTATGTTCGTTATTTAGTGTTATTAGGTTAGATTTATTTGTATTGCAATGCAACCCTAGTTTATGCACTTAAATTGTGACATGACCTAATATTGATGCTTATATCTTGATATTTATATATGTCTATCTAGGAAGAATTAGTTAGTAACTAGACGACAAATACCGAAAGCAGTTAACCCTAATAGTAAATACTTAGGAGGTGACATTACTAATATAGAGTAAAATCTGTTGAACCTAGGATGTAACTAGTTATTAATTGAGGAAACAAGTACTGCAAGATCTAAACTGAACCAAGTAGAACCATTTTCCTTGACCCTTGGTAAGGTAGACACTGATAGGGTTGTCTGTTTGTAGAACTACCAAAAGGGAGAATGTGCTATGATATACCTAAGATTCATAGATGGGAAAACTCTTTAGGAAAAATAGCCTTTATTGCCTTTGGAAATTTAGGAATGCCAAGTTAAGTATATGTTTCAATTACCTTTGAAGAAGTAAGACCCCACACATAAGTATCACCGTGTGACCAGTAGGTGAAACTCAACATTGGAGGGATATACCAAAATCAACTGAGAGAGTAAGAACCCGCACGTAAAGATCACCGTGCGATCAACATGTGCAACTTGACAAACTGATTAGGTTAGAACGTCACAACAACCTCATCACTTGTATAATCTACTTAAGATAACTAAACGCGACATGAATGTTATTTAATTCCAACAAATAAATAGGGAATTCGAAGAATCCTAACCACTTCTTACTTTTCTGCAACAAAAAATAGGTAACTTGCTCTGTTGCAAACAATTAAAAATTGCAATTTGTATCCTTCAACTCTTTTATTTAATTTTGTTAAACTAAATAAGTATTGCAAATTGTTTGGACGAAACACAATCCTTGTGGAAATGATACGCTACATATGTAACATCCCGTTTTCCCAACATAAAAATTTCTCAAATAATAATCAGAGTATTCACAACTTAAACGGAATGCTACATTTCTCAAAAATCACAAATGGAATAAATAATAATTTATCCTTCAAAATATCTCAATAAATTCTTAAATCTCTTCGCAGCGGAATTTAATTCAAAAATCTTAAACAACTTTGGCACGAAGGCCTCAACATAAAATCTCATCAAAATACTCAACATCATGTTCATAAAATCTCATAAATAAATACGTAAAGAATAGAAAACATTAACAAGGTTCCCCATCCCGTTACGTATCAGAGCACCTAAGGACACAGTGAGAGGTAGCCACTCACAACAGCAAAATCAACAGCTAATCTTGATCACGTACAAGTTACCCATACGAAGAGCAACATTTTCAAGCAGAAGGGGTGAGATTTCACAAACATTAAAGTTAAGCATATAATTCATCAATTACAGCTAACAACTTAAAACATCATCAAATCAACATATTCTTCAACAAGTACAATCATAAACAACTCATCATAATTCGTCATATTCATCAACCATTTTAATCTTAAACATTTCATCACAATTCATGTATAGAAAACATCTTAGCACCTTGACAACTCAACAACTTGACAACTCGGCACGACTATGCAACTTCATCTTCTTAAACATCTTAACATCTTATATGCATGTGGTACCATCCGGGGCATGAGCCCCTTTCTTTAAGAGCATAAATACACTCACAGGGCATAAGCCCTCAACATAAACAGCAAAAGCTCATAGGGCATGAGCCCTCAACGTATTGGAGTAAATACCCTCAGGGCATAAGCCCTCAGCAATGAGTATGCAAATGGACTCACAACTTACAACTTAAAACTTCTTAGACACTTCATACGACTTGACTTCTTAGACAACTTCATCATATATCTCATGTGCAATCAATTAAAAAAAAAGGAATTGCATATCAAATCACAAGTACTGGAAAGACAATTCAAATACCAGCAAATCACATATTCATATCAAAACTCAATTCATAATCAAACAACTCAAAACAACACATGAATCCAACTTAAACAATCTAGAAAGGCATAGCTCGCGAGGCGAGGGATCTACTCGCTGTGGCGAGCAACTCAGCTTCGCTCGCGAGGCGAGAAGGTTTGCTCGCTGTGGCGAGCAACTTAGCGTCGCTCGCGAGGCAGGAAGGTTTGGTCGCTGTGGCGAGCAACAAGGAGTCGCTCGCCAAGCGAGGATCAACGCTCGCTACCGCGAGCGATGAACAACAGCACAGGCAGAAAACCTAAAATCAACAAAACTCACATAATCTCATGGTTCTAACCTTAAAACTAATCCCAATTAAGATCCTATGGATTATCTAAGGTCTGTACATCATTTTTACATCAAATTAACAGTTTTACATCATTAAACCATCAAAATCATCATTAACCCTAATTCTCAAAAACTTTCAAAACTAATCCCTAACATGTTAATTGTAATCTCAGTAATCATACATTTAATTTTAATGATAGTTAGTCTCACCCTTACCTTAGTTAAGCAAAATCGCAGCTCTCCCTTGGTTCTTCTTCTCTTCTCTGGTTTTCTCCCTTTTTCCAAAAACGTTACGTAAAAACTCTACTGACCTAATTTTCCTTATTTATACTCCCAACAAATCTTATCTTATTTACTCTTTCTCCCCAAAACTCTCTAAAATCTCAAAACAGCCCCTTATCTCTATATTTATTATATTTTCATATCTTATTCTATTAAATAATAAAATGAGTCACAACATCTCATAAAATCACATAAATCATACTTCTTCACATCTCATAATCATATAAATATATTATAGACTCCACAATTATATTAAATAATTAAATAGTTCAAACGGGCGTTACAACATACACTTTATTACTTGGTAACGATTTGATACACTTGCTTAATCCGATCATCACTTACCATGAGTAACTAAACCCATATTGATTAGGGTTCTAAGATGAATCTCAATTTGTTTATTGGAATTTATTAATCCAAGTCTTTTATTCAGTTATGTTTTGAGATCTATTTATTTTTTGTATGTATAACCCTTAATGTCTTTGTAACCCTAGCGAGCGTGACATACCTAGGAAGTATGAATGAACTTAAAGTAGGCGCATATTGGCACCTAGCTTAGAACAGATTCGTTGCATATGAACGTTATTCTTGCTCCTCTAGTAAGATAGGGTTAGGTTTATCCATTTAATCCGTTAAGGAAAACCAAGGATATGTGGTGAAATTATAAGATTCATAGGCAAAAGTGGTATGTTAAGATAATAATTTAGAAAAATTTACTTTTTTATGTTTCAATTACATGTAAGAGTGTAAGTCCCCAACTTAATAACCATCTGATTGCGTACAAAAGTCTAAAGGAGTGACAAACCTTTACCCCGTATGAGGGTAAGCCAATAAAAGTCTCAAACAAAACCCATTACTTGGAGACACGATTTTCCTTACTACTTTATTATTTGAAAATGGTTTGGTGCGCATTCCAAATATAGTCATAAGTTACCTTTGACTTTTATTATCGCGATTTTCGGGTGTCAAATCATTAATTAGATTTGAACCTTTCAATCATTGATATCTCTATTTTTTTGGGGAAAGGTAAAATCGAGAGAAAACCTTAGAAACTCTAAGCTCGGGGCTGATTTCACTACGGGAAGGTGTTAGGCACCCGCAATGACTATAGTATCCTATAGGAACCGTTTTACTAGTCTTATGTATATGCTTTGCTTTTATCGCTATTTGTAAAAAGGGATTAATTTTAAGAATGAGAGAAAGAAGATTTTGAGTGTTGTTTTTATTGGACTTGGAGAGATTTTGAGTCTCTTGCCTACATACCCTTTTAAGGGATCAAAATTCCATGTAGTTCTCTTCCAGAATATTTTTTGTGGGTTGGTTCAATTTTAGTTTTGAAAATAGTTTTGAAGAAAAGGATGAGAGGCCTCAAAGGCATGAGATTTGGAAACAAGTAAGGTTAGTCCAATTTATTTACAAAAATGGTTAAAGTTGAAGATTTAAGATTCATTTTGGTTTTGCTTAAGAAAATAAAGGGAAAATGGGTGAAGTTTTGACTTCACTTTATTGCAAAAAATCTTTGAGTGATGTGTTAGTTTTTTGAGAAAGAAAGAATGAGTTTTTTCTAAATATCACGCTTCCTAAACATACATCTAGCGGTAAATCATGCAACGTGTGTGCGTGTCGGTGCGTGCGTCGGTGTACATCATCATAGTGTCCATTGTCCTTTACATTGGGTCCTAATTTACATTCTATGGTCTTGCAAGAATTTAAAAGGAAGTAAACTAAACCTAGAATATTACATGAGAACTAATGGAAAATTGTAGGAAAGGTTTAAAGAAAAGGATGGAAATGATGTGAAATGCTTAGCATGCATGAAACATAGAATAGAGTGGTTAGCAAAGCAAGGTAAAATGATGGTAAAATATCAAACCTAAGTAAACTTGCAAAACATCACAAAGTTGGTATCGAAAAAATCAAACTAAACAAAGTTGCCAAGCTATCGCAAAATCGGTATCAAAAAAATCAAGCTAAACATAATTGCCAAATATCACAAAGTTGGTATCAAGAATCGATTTTAACAACGTTGTAAAATATCACACCATCGTAATCAAGAATCAAATTTAACAAAGTTGAAAAACGTCACAAAATTGTAATCAAGAATCAATTTTAACAAAAACATGAGAAATATCGCAAAATTCAAGTTTAACAAGGTTGAAAATATTACACAAAAACAAAAGAGAATTAACCTTACTAAGATCAAATGTATTATCATGAAATCAGAGGGGATAAAATCATAAAATCAAGTGCCAATCAACATTATATGGCATGAATTTAGATCAACAATTATGCAAGAAACTCATCAAAAGAACACACAAAAATACACGAATATGTAAAAGAAATGCACATACATTTTTTATCAATTTTAACATGTAACAACATCACAAAATAATAAAGAAATGCTTCAGGAACACAGAGTAATTTTTCGGGATTTTTGAGAGAAAATTAAAGTGCACATAGGTTCAGATAGCAAGAACAGGAGGTAAGCATAGCAAGAACACCAAGAAAATATGAAAGAGACCAAAGCCCACGGGTACAAAGCCCAAAACCCACACAAACCGGTGGATCCGGACCACCAGGACGCCTTAGAGGCGTTGGATTGGTCCGGATGCCCTAAAACCTAGATCAAACGGCTGGGGACGCAGGGAGAAGCTGGATCGGGTCTGAACCGACCCGGTCCAGCGCCTATATAAAAGAAAACTGGCCCGGTTCGGCTCACTTTCCCCTACCGTTTCTCTCTCTTCTCCAATCGTTCTCTCTTCTTCTCTCATCTTCTCCGATCGGAACCTAACCCTAGTCACCCCGAATTTGTTCAAACCTCCTTCAATCAGCTTGTTTCATCGTTCTAAACTCAAATCCACTCCCGGAATCCGCATGCGAAACGCAAATCGATGTAAATCTTGGAAGGATTTCTTTACGGTTTCACACTGTTTTGGTTCGTTTTTTGTTTAAATCTTTTCTGAATGAAATGCTTTATGAATTCATGGACCTACAGCGATGGATATTCGTTGTAGATCGTAGAATTTTTACATTCTTTTGAAAATGTTAGGGTTTCGCCGTTTTTTGAATGAAATCCTTCGAACTTTCATGGATTCACATCGATTTGGCTGTGTTGACACTCTTGAGCAAGAAAGAGATGAGTTCATGCGTTTACCTGTGTTTTAATTGGAGATTCGAACTGATATCTTCCAGAACTCTTTGGATCCGATTCTGTTTGTTGGTTTCTGGCTTGAATCCGAAAATAAATCGGTAAACGCTTCTTCTTTTTCTTGACCGGTTCGGATTCCTTGAGCTTCTTTCCTTCTTCTTCTCAATTCGTCCCACTGTGATCGCGCTTGAGTTCGCCGCTTCCAGTGGTGAATTCGCGCTTGAATTGCAGAGGAACTAGCTCAATGATGCAAATTCACCATTGAATCTCTGAGAGCTAACACCATTTCCATGGATTTGGCTCGAATTCTGCTCTGAAAGTTCTAGGGTTTTCGAATTGTTCTTCAATCTTTTCTGAGTTTGTTACAATTTGATCTAACCGACATGAGAGAGAAAAATCTGAACTGTTTTCTGATGTGGCGCGTGAATTGCTAAAAGTTCTGACACCTAGAGCCTTATATAGGCTGACATGTGGACTGTGGACCAATTGGAATGTGCCACGTGGACTGTATGGCTTGCGTGGCTTAAGGGACCAATCTGCAAAAAAAAGTAAAAATAGGGACTGTTCTGCAAATAACAAAAACTGACCTTTTTAAAAGAAAAAGAATGAAAAGAAAAACAAAAAAGAAAAATGGGACTAAAATGCAATTTTTGAAAGTATTGGGACTAAAATGCAATAATAATAAAATTGGTTAAAAAACTTAATCTGAATGCAACGTAAAGTGAAACAGTTAAAAAAGACGAAACGGACTAAAACAAACAAATTACCAAAATGAGGTATTTTAAAATACCTCTCTGCCCAAAATTTATTTGGTGTGAAAAGACCAAAATGCCCCTAGGGACTAAAACGACTCAGACTGACTCCGACTGACTCAGATGCAAAACTAAGATGATTTTTGTACAAAGTTTGATATATGATTCATGCAAACAAATTGAAAAGACTCAGGGACAAATTGTAAGGACTAAAATGGGTTCCTTTGTAGGAAATGACCAGAATACCCCTTTGTATGATTTTATGCAAAAATTAAAGACAGAAACAGTAACGTATGCAGCTGAAGCACAGTGGTAAATTGCAGAGTAATACACAGTAAATTGAAAAAGTTTTAGGAATAGAAAGGAAATTTAAACGAGTATTTTTAGGTCCAAAATGAGGGTATGACAACTTTGATAAATGGTCTCTTTTAAAGAAAATAGCCATTAGTCTCAAAAACTATGTTTTCTTAAATAAATAAAAAAAAAAAAAGAGAGGAGAAAATAGAAAGAGCAAGAAAAAAATAGGTAGTTTTTCAAGTATTGTTTTTAAATGGTACGATGCTTGGTAACTGTTGGGTCCTAAATAATGAAAAAGTATTAGATACTTAACTCCAATGTTAGCCTAAGTCCCAAGAAAAAAAAACCAGACGTCTACCTAAGTCAAGTTATAACATTTAAAGACCTCCGTTGTGCATTTTTTTTAATCAACTTTGATCAACTATTTCGAATATTCTCAAACATATGATAAAATGAAATTTGCATGTTCATTAATTGTTTAACCAATGAAATACTTGAGAGAATCAACAAGCTTGAGAGCAAAAGTTGAGTTTGGTTAGCATTTTGTGAGGATCCCCTTGGACTTGTTTTAATTGAACTTTTGAGAGTGAAGTGTTTATTGAGCATGAAAATTGATGTGAAATTGGTGTTTCCATTGACAAATGAAAGAAAGACTTTAAGAGTGTGTTTGAATGGAGGAATGTTTTGAGGGAATTCAAATACTTTGAGGTGAATTTCATTGTTTGTATAATAATTTGAAGAATTTTCAAAATGATGGAAATTTAGGAAGTATTTTGTTCAAGTTAAATTTAGAGAATTTCAAACAACATATAAAAGGTAAGAATTTCAAAATTCTTCATTGTTATAATCTTTCAAATTTTGCATTTTGGTCATCAATTTTTTCAAAATTTTCAATTTGGCCCCAATAAATTTCCAAAAAATTATAAATTGACCTCTTAATTTTTGAAAAAATTATAATTTGATCCCTTAAAATTTCTAAAATTTACAAATTGATCTCTAATTTCAATTTTCGAATTTGGCCCAAAAAAATTAAACTTTATAAAAGTTCCCAAAAAATGATGACATTGAAATTTTTTATTACTCCATCCAAACAAAAGTATTGAAAAATAAAAGAAATTTAATTAAATAATTTAAATTGCCTAAACTTTTAAATTCTTTAAAATTTCTCAATTACTTCATCCAAACACACTCTAAGATTGTTATCACACAAGGAAATTTGTTACCTTACTACTATTTATTTTAGCAATTATGTTACTTGAGGCTAATGACCGGGAGTAATGTTTTTGAGACTATTTTTATGTTTCTTTCGGAGAAAATATCATAAAAATTAGTCTCCACTCTAGTATATATTATGCAATAACACTATACAACAACAATATATCAATAACATAAAAATAATTAATTCATTCGGAGACAATAACATAAAAATAATAAAGGGTCTTGTATTAACCGGTGCCCCGGGTTAATAAATTAAGAGAAATGTTAACTAGTGTCATTGAGGTACTGGTTAAGGACCTTAAACAGTAACTTTTTTATGAAAGTTTGTATAATCAATGCATTGAAAATTGAAGGCTTTTAAATTTTGAAAAAATAATTACTTTATTTAGTATTTTTAAAGAGTGTCCTATGGACACTCGTTAACAAGACCCATAAATTAAAGAAAATGTTAACTTATGCACTGAGGGGAGAAGTTAACATGACCCACAGACTAAAATTAGAAAGAAAAATTATAATTTATATTGAATTTTTTTTTTTTTACCTTTTAAAACATAAAATACACAATTTCTAATTTTTTTTTTCTTTTTATAACTCTATTAACCGGTTAACATTTCCAAATAATAAAATTGCCATAGTAAAGTTAAGAAATGACAAGTTAGTTTAACATGTGTAACGTTACAAAACATTAAACAGTGTTGAAAAACATGAAACTCCGTAACACAAAAGAAGGTGCTAGTAGTTATGTTCGTGCAACTTTGAAACAGTTGTGGAGGGTACTAATACTATCATCATTATTGCAGCTCAAAAAGCGTCCACCAAAATCTACACCTCACTTTCTTAATTCTATCTTCTAATACACATTCACTATTCATCAAAACGAGGCTTCATTATTTTCCTTAAAAGCTCATTTTCCAATCTCTCATCAAACTCTTGTTGTTGATCTCAATGTTTGTTTGTGGCACAGAAAATGTTACAAGCTTGATCAAAGGTAATGATGCTTAACCTCATTGTATTTTATTGCTTTCTCATTGCTTTGGTGAATGCTTTATTGGGGTTGTTGATTTTTCAATGTTGTAGTGTTTAAACATTTTTTTTTTCTGTGGTAAAGATCCGAGCTTTGGAAGTAACTATGATGCTTTTGGAAATGGGGTTTCTTCTTTCATTTTTTTCCTTATATGGTAAAACCCAGAAAGAAAAAAAGGGAAAAATAAAAATCTTGCCATTTGCATAATGTGGTTTTGTTTTGTCACAAGTGAGCATTTTTTTTTTTTTTTTGATCACACTTGGAATCAGATTTCTATGTATTGTTAGGATGCTGAATGCATAGCTTTTTATATGATACATATAGAGTTATATGATGTTTTTTGGTATGGATCACTTGATAAATGATAGGGAAAGATGCTTCCGAATCATAAATTTGAATAGATGTTTGTAACCTACGTAGTACCGACACTTTAGATCAAAGACATATCTGGGTTTTGACATGCGTCGGTGTCCGACACACATAGTTACATTCAGTCATTCTATTTTCTCGGATTATTATTGGTGATGTTCCGTGTTTGTGCCTGCGTGAGTGCTTACTTTGTATGTAATTCAGTTGGCAGGGAAATCTACATTCTAGTCCCTCATGTCTTTAGGATATAAAGTTCACCTCACTTAATGGAAAAGGAGTTTGGTGGTTTTTATTGTTGTTGCATGTCTTTAGGATGTGGAAGAGATGTTAATTTCATGTTCCTAATAATCCAGTAAGTGGTAGTATTATCTTGATTCATGATAGCAATGCTGTTTGATTCTTACTACTGGAAATCCCTTTTGAATTTTGATGTAACAATTCCAATTTCAATACAAATCTGACACATGTTGCAAAATACTCTGATCTCATGTGCCAATGTCAAACAATTGAATGGTTTTAACCCAGCAGAAAAAAGTGATAACTCTGACATCATTCCTCTGAATTGCAATAGCCTTCCATAGTACATAATATCGTGAAAATGTTGGTTTTCTTAAGAAAACCGAACAAATTTACTCACTCTTTGATCCCTTTGGAGTTCAACGATGTTCTACCCTTTATTATAAGCAATGATACCTTTTCGGTTTTTATTTGTTATGTGCTGATATATTTGACAAATTTTTTTCCCTTCTTCTCCTATTATATATATGCTTAGGTTTTCTTAAACAAATATAATATTTTGTTCAACTCTTATGTTTCATGATACTTAATATCATTCAGTCCTTCCTTACATTTTTCAGGGTGACTCTTCCAGTCTGCTTTCCCTGAGGTGCGATCTATCGTATCATGTACAAGGACAAAGCCACCGGCAGAGTGATATACAGAACAAACTCCAAGCCAGACCAATTTTTCATAGAATATATTCCGTTCTGTCAATCCAGGCTTGTTAATATCTTGTATGTCATTCACTGAGGAGGTGAATCTCGAAGAGCCAGTGCAGTTATTTCACTTTTACGATTGTTTCTGATAGTTTATATGGCGGTTCTTACGCGTGTAACTTCAAAACTTGGAGCAAAGTATCGTGCTCTAGCTCCTTTTAGATTTCTAAGGGGCTTGGTGTGTCTACTGGTGCTGGTTTCGTCAGCATTTGTAACATTGGTGTTCTTCGGTTTTATTAGTTCTGTTATAATGCGATTTTTTAGCATCAGTTACAGCAGGAAAACAACGTCCTTTTTCTTTGGTACTTGGCTAACTTTGTGGCCCTTTCTATTTGAGAAAATCAACAAGACTAAAGTTGTGTTCTCTGGAGATATTGTTCCTTCAAGAGAACGGATTGTACTGATCGCAAATCACCGAACTGAAGTCGACTGGATGTATTTATGGGACCTTGCATTGCGGAAGGGATGCATTGGATACATTAAATACGTACTTAAGAGCAGCTTGATGAGACTTCCAATTTTTGGTTGGGCATTTCACATACTAGAGTTCATCCCGGTGGAAAGGAAGTGGGAAGCTGATGAGTCAAATATGCGTCGAATGCTTTCTACATTCAATGATCCCCAAGATCCTCTCTGGCTTGCTATTTTCCCTGAAGGCACTGATTTTACGTAAGCCACTTGTTACTGGATTCTCATTTTACATTGAGAAATGATTTTTATACAACCAAATTCAGACAATTTTTTAAGTGGTTAACACAATTCAAATAGGTAGTGAGGTAAAACTTTGATACATTATTATCGTTGCTTATGATCACCATGATGCTGGAGAAGTAGTCAGGTTTCTTGTATTTGAGAATCATATAATTTTGTCAGGGAAATGTTAATATGATGTAAAAGAACATACTACCACCCATACTTCAAATGGTGACTTGGTAGCACAACTTTCTTCATCCTCAGTTTGAGTTGATGTATCATATGTAACCTTTTTCTGTTTGTGTATCCTTTTGATGATTTCTCGCCATCTATCTTTTTCTTCTTGCAGTGAGCCGAAGTGCCTTCGAAGTCAAAAATATGCTGCTGAAAACGGGTTACCGATTCTGAAAAATGTTTTACTGCCAAAAACCAAGGGCTTTTGTACCTGTTTGCAAGAGTTGCAAGGTTCTCTAAATGCAGGTTGGTTCTCTCTTTCTTTATTTTCCATGTAGATGTAATTATTGGCTAAGTATGTGACAGTAGTCTTATTTCTTGTTAGACCTTAGACTCATCCAAGAATTATGCATCATTGCATGGACTTTTATTTTTCATTTAAGAGAAAATAACATTGTTTACAGTTTGTTAATTGTAACGATATCAAAATTGATAGAAGGTTAAAACAGGTAGCAATCTTAAATCCATATCATCCTACTATTAAAATACTTTTAACTTCAAATTGTCAGTTTACGATGTTACCATTGGCTACAAATACCGCTGCCCGTCTTTCTTGGACAACGTCTTTGGGGTGGATCCTTCCGAAGTTCATATTCATATCTGCCGCTTTCCCATCGGCTGTATCCCAACATCCGAAGATGAAATTTCCACGTGGTTGATGGATAGATTCCAGTTTAAGGACAAGTTGCTTTACAATTTTCAATTTCAAGGACAATTTCCTGATCAAGCAAAAGAGAGGGACCTCCCTGCTGTGAAGGGCATTTTAAATTGTGTGACAGTGATTATATTGACTGGCTTATGCATGTACTTCATTTTTTCCTCTATCTGGTTTAAACTTTACGTGTCTGTAGTCGTCGCTTATTTGGTTCCAGCTACATATTTCAACATTCGGCCACAACCCATTCTTGGACTTTTTAAGATGTGATTGAATTGCACATCTCAAATACTTGAATATATGATGAGTTTGAGATTTATGTCTGATTGTAGTTGTAATATTAACATTGTAATAATATCTGTTCCGAAGATTGTTTCCTCAGCCTTGATGTTGGAGAATGTTTCATCAAATGTTGTGATTTTTGAATCATGCAAACCCTATGAGTTTGAGGTTAAGACTATAAATATTGGTTTTGTCTCTCTATTAGTCTATTATGCTCTACTATACTCTCCATCCCCAACCGCCAAAGATGAATTAGAAAAAGGCATCAATTCTCTGGAAAATGAACCGGAACAATCAGAGATTATTTTTATAATGTATTTCCATTCCATCAGTTTAGAGTGTTGGAGCTTCCCAAACTTGCTTTTATTTTGAGCAGAAACAAAAAAGTTAATTTTTCCTATAAGTTAAATAATACACACTAGTCCCCGTGAGTATGACTCAGTTGGCAGGGACATGCATTAGGGGTCAGGGTTCGATCCCCTGACACCCCACTTATTCACCTTGAAAAAGGTGAATTCTAGCCACTAAGCTATTTCACAAAAAAAATAAAAAATACACACCAAGTGGTGTTTGTCTTCATCACAAGTTTCAAAAGTGCAATTTTTGAACCAGGTTTTGGTGCTGTCAAAAAGTCGGTACAGTCATGTGGTCGGTAAGTTCGAGGTTGTCTGATCAAGTTCAAACGGTCTAGATTTTAACTTTGGAATTTTATGTTAAACAAAAATAAAAATTGTTGAACCATCTGATCTTCGGACATATCCGAGATGTTGGCTGCACCTGACTGCACTTAATCCAATGATGCAATTCTTAGACAAGGTAGTTGATTGATTCCTTATTTCCAAATGAGAAAAGTTTAGTAGACACCACATCAACCTTATCCACACCTCTTCTCTCTTGATTTCTCTTCTCTTTCCTTCTGTTCTTGCTTAGAGAACGGAAATGTGGAATCCACATGAGGTGTAGAATATAGGGATGAGGTGTCTAAATATCATCACCTTTCTAAAAACAAGTAGAATTTATTTTGTAATTAATTTATAGCTAATGCACAAGCACAAAAAGCACAAGTAATTAGCATAAACAATAACATGGTTATCCATGAAGCAAAGAATAGAACCAGTAAGATAATACAAAGAAGAACTCAATACAAGATAATCTTGATTGGATGTTTCTTAAATATAGTAATGAGATTTATGTTGGAGTATGCTGAGTTGGAGTAGAACTGATATCCCAAAAGAACATGTTATGTTTATCTCTCATATCTAATTGTCACATTTTTTATGCCCGGACTATTCTTAAACTTTATTTTATTGCAATGAAATATTTTTGTCCTATGTGTGCAATGTATTTTTTTAATGGCAAATATATATTATAAATTAAATAAAAAGAAGAGGTCTCCTAGAAGTGTCTAAACATACATATAAATTTGAGTACAAAAAATATTCACGTCAAGCGTTAACAAAATCAAAGAAACTCTCCCACAAAAAACAAGAGCAAGAACTAAAACCACAACAGAAACACAAAACTCCTAACATGAACACCCAACAACAACCGAATAAGAGGAGGATAATGAGCAGAATCCCTCAGTCAACCAACCCCAAGACAATTCCGCCACAAGACACTAACGGTGCCAACACATAATGGGTTCATGATCCCACTCATAGAAGGAACATGCGTGACTAGAATGTTTACCTAAAAACCACTTCCAAGAGGTAAATTTAACCAAATCCACCAACTGGAGCACACACGTCCCCTTCCCCAAAAGATGCGAGCATTTCGAGATCTCCACAAGGATCACACAACAGATTGTCAGATTAATAAGAAACCTAACCTCCTTTTTCCCTCCACCTAAATTGAGGAAAAAACCAAAAAACTTACTAAATCAAAAAGTAAAACCAACTTCCACCCCAACCACCTAAAGACATGACGGTGTGTGAGCAAGGTATGCCCCACCTATTTTGTGCTCTCAACTCTCATGCAATGGAGATAGTCCAAGTGCACTAACTCTTGGCTCCTCTAAGCTGCTATAGATATATAATTGTTGGGTTAAATATGTTTTTGGTCTTATACATATCTCAATTTTGCAGAAAAAATCATAATATTATAAGAATCTCTCCCAAAAAAAATTAGAATTTTTTAACAAAACATATGTTTAAGGGTTAAATATGTTTTTGGTCCCTATAAAATTACGACCTTTCAAGTTTAGTCCTTACTTAATTTTAATAGTTTTTTTAATCCCTACAAAAAAATATATACTTATAATTTTAGTCTCTGCTAAAACAAATTTTGTTTAATTATCCTTAAACTCTTAAATTTTTTAACGATTCTTTTTATACAAGTTTAGAACACTATGAAAGGTTCATTTACTAAAATCTAGAATTTTTTAACATGAAATAAATTAAATATGAATTTTTTAAAACGACAAAAGTTTAAGATATAAGTAACAAAAATATGGACGTAGAAATCAAATTTTTGCGATATTTTTTTCGAAGGAACTTTTAATAACGTTCTTAACACGCTGGTAAAAAATTGTTGAAAAACTTAAGAATTTAAGCATAAATTAAACAAATTTGAATTGAGTAAGGACTAATATTGAGTGCAGAATTTTTTTGTAGGGATTAAAAAAACTATTAAAATTAAGTAAGGACTAAACTTAGAAGGTCGCAATTTTATAAGGATCAAAAACATATTTAACCTTATATTTAATATGAATTTTTATATTTTTGACGGTTAAAAATTCATATTTAATTTATGTTTTGTTAAAAAATTCTATTTTTTTTAAATATTCTATACATTTATGCACAATTTCATTAAAAAATAAAAAAAATAAACTTAAAAATAGGGACCAAAAGTAGTGATTGAAAATTTTATAGGAACTAAAAGTTAGAAAATTTTAGAGGGACCAAAACAAAAAATTAGTATATTTACAGGGATCAAAAACATATTTAACCCTTAATTGTTTTATGGGTCTTGCTAACCAGTGCCTTCAGGACAATGATTAAGGAAACTATAAATAGAAAAATTGTTTTGAAAATATAAGTTTTTACTATATTTACAGGGATAAAAAACATATTTAACCCTTAATTGTTTTATGGGTCTTGCTAACCAGTGCCATCAGGGCAATGATTAAGGAAACTATAAATAGAAAAATTGTTTTGAAAATATAAGTTTTTACTTTTAATTAAGTAATAATCACACAACTTTTTTATAAAAAAGTTACTTGTTTTGATTGCTTAACCAATACCCTGAGAGCACCGTTTAACATCCTCCTTATTTTATTTTCATAATTGATTACTTTCATTTAGATATAATTTTTTTTTAAATATTAAGAACAAGTAGCTAAAATTGTGATTTTCTACGTACATATGTTAATTGATTACTATCCCTTGGCAATAAATTTGATCCACATTGTCATACCCCAATTTTTGACCTAAGACATCACTGACACGCGTCATTCGGCCCGAAATAATCTCCGATTTTTCAGACGAAATTTCGGCAGAGAGGTATTTTGAAATACCTCATTTTTTGTTCCGATTCGGGCCCTCTTCTCTCGATCTTTTTATTATTTTTATCTTTTTAATTTTCATCTTTTAATTTAATTCCTCAATCTTTATTATTAGTCATTTTAATTTTAATTTGTTAATTTAGTCATTTTCATTTTTTCCTTTTCTTTTCTTTCCTTTTATTATTTCCTTTATTATTATTATTATAATTATTATTATTATTATTATTATTATTATTATTATTATTATTTGTTTGTTTTGTCCGTAATATCCAAAATGTCCGAGAACATCTAAACACGCGCCTCAGCCTCATCACAGGCAGTGCATCACGCGTTGTCCTCCCTCCATCCTAATCCAACTCTGAAGCCTTATCAATCTAGCACAATTCTCTGCCTCAGTTCAACAAACCCTAAGGCCAATGGTTCACTATAAATACCTGCATAAGGGCCGAAGAAATGACAGACACACAGACGGAACCAGCAGCCAAAATCCTCAAAAACACCCACAAAAACCCGCGGTACTATTCCCAAACACAGCCAAACAACAGAACCAAATCACTCACAAACGAACACGGCCTAACCGCAACGAACACAACACAGCCAGTAGCATTGAAACACCACAACACAGCCGTAGCTAAACACGCAGCCGAACACAACACACGGCACACCCACAACACGAGCACACGCACGCCGTACGAACGCGACACACGCACACAGCCGTGAATTGTAAACAAAGGTAGTTTTTTATTTCCCTTCTGTTTTGTAGATCTAGGACATTTGGTTAGGGATTTGAAAGTTTTAGGCTTAGAATCGGACACAGGGAAGAGAATAAAAGGGAAAAAGGCAAAAAAAAATCAAAAAACAGTTGTTGCAGTTTCCGGCGGCGGCGCCGCCACTGTTGGCCGGCCACCACCGCCGGAAAACTCATAACCCTCGCCTGAGGGGATGAAGTTCCGCCGAAATCTTCATCCCCCAAACCCAGAAGAAGAAACGGCGAGAGGGAGAGAGAAAGGAGAGTGATAGAGAGAGAAAGAAATGAGGGAAATGAGGGGATTAGGGTTTACAACCCTTATATACCCCTAGGACCCATTGACCCGCTCCAAGTCCATAACCCGACCCGGTTCGGATCCCCTTTTCAAGCCCAGCTTCCTTGTTTACTTCCTACACCCCCCATAGCACTGCTTGCACTTCCTGCATCTCATTTTTATTTCTTTCATGCATTTTAATTTCTTTTTGCACTATTATTTTATTTTCCTTTGCATCTTATTTCTTCATTAGATTAAATTTATCATGCTGCATATTTTTATTTATTTCGTGTTTTTATTTATTTCATATTTATTTTTCGTCACATGGACTTTAGAATGTATATTTAGGTTTAATGTAATTTATTTATCTTTCCCGCAGACTTTAGAATGTATTAGTAGGTTTTTTTGTAATAGCATAGGATATATGTGTGCGTGAGTGTGTGCATGCCTTCTATTTTGTCGTAGCTTAGGTAAAAGTTTCTCGTGGTGGTCCAACGCTACCATGAGCCACTTGCGTTTTATTTCTTTCCGTTCCGTTAACTTAATCATTCAAAAACAAAACAAAAAAACAAAAACATTCAAAAAACAAAAATCCAAAAATATTTTCATAAACAAACCTTGATCTTAAATTGAGTGATCGTTTTTTTATTTTATTTCTTTAATCAAACATTAAATCAATCTAACTCACACTTTAAGTCATTTTCTTTCAACATAAAAAACACAAACCAAATTCATTTTCGCCACTTTGGCTTTTCCATTTAAAACCTTTTTTCAAAACTAATAAAAAACACTCAACCAATCAAACGGTAATTTTTACCCCGAACTACGAGGTTCTGATCCCTCACGGGTACGTAGGCAAAGGACTCAGTCCTTCCGAATCAATAAAATGTAGATAATTAGGTCTTTCTTTCTTTAATCATTCCAAATTCCATTTTTCTCAAAACAAGCAAGTTTATAGCACAAAAAGTAAAATAAAGTTGAAAGGTTCTCGTAGAGTACTACGAACATAAAGGGTGCTAACACCTTCCCTTTATGTAACCAACCCCCGGACCCCACCTTTAAATACAAATTTTTTCAATCAAAAGTCGTGAAATAATTAGTGAGTCCAAAAGCTAATCAAATAGCCTTGATCTCCGAAAAATGGCGCGACAGAAATGGCGACTTCACTGGGGACTAATTCGAGGGTTAAGCCTAACTCGACTTTATTTTAATTCTTGTGCTATAATTTGCTTAAACAAAAACAAAAATAAAAGATGGAAATGCTTGTATATATGTTCTCCTTCTTCTTTCTCCTTTCTTCGTGAGTGGTGAGGTAATGAGTCCTACACCCGGGCTTGAGAGAAATATAAGATAGGATGGCGGTATCATAGTCCCAGGCCAAGAGTACTCTTCGGTTTTGGCACATGTGATAACCCCACTCAACGGAGGGATCTTGGAAGTATACTTTGTCAACGTGAGTACTCATGCTTGGCTTACTATTTTCAAGTGACCGTTAAAGTTGAGAACCTTAGTTACCTTAACCCATCTTGGCCTTTTTAGGACGTAGTGCGGTGGCTAATCGAGAGTACTCTTGAATTGGTCGATACGCGATACTACACCCAAACGAGACTATCCTACGGATGTTGTTGGAATGGGAGTACTCCCGTCACCTGATAAATGTTCGGAAGTGGTTGAAAACTTTGGGAACTTGGTAGAACCCGTGATACAGGTACAAATGAAGCCATAGTCCCTACCTTACAGCGTACTATCCCTCAGCTCCAACATTATGGACTAAACCTCACCATGTTTTCACCGTTTGTGTAGCATAATTCATACATACATTCATTCATAAAACCTTTTTCTCATCAAAATATTGAAGGATTTGGAAAAGTTTCTTGCAAACATCATAGACAAATCGACCTTGTAAGAAAGAACACCAAAAAACATTACTTCAAAAATCTTAACTAAGCCTCAGCTTTTGTTAAAAACTTTTTCCTTGGTGTCGTTCTTACTTTTGGAAAAGGAACCGGTTGCAATATCTTCACAATTTTCGAATAAAAATCACGCTCGTCTGCGATGTTTACAATTCACTTTGATAAACCCTTCAAAAATGTGTCTAATTTTGCATAAACATATCATGCATCATACTGCATTCATAGTTTCAAAGTCCGAGTCTCACAAAGTCTCCTTATCCATCAAAAAGGTCAACCTGTGGTCTTCAGTCGACTCACAGATACAACACTCGGGCAAGCATCAATGGAAGGTCTTGAACAAGAGAATCAGGCACTCCGTGAAGAGATGGCAATCATGTAGGCTAAAATAAACGAGATGGTAGCTATGCAAACTCAGGTGGATGAATTAACTGAATTGGTGAAAACACTGAGAGCGGCACAAAATCAACCACCGCCTCCTCCTCCTCCTGTCAGAACTCAGGCTGAAGCAGATGACTCTGCTATCCCTGATTGGGAAATATGCTTCGAATCTCCAACATCTTCCACGCCTCCACGATCTGCGCCCTGGTTCCCGCCCTTTACTTCTGGTGAAATACTCCGCCCTATTGCTTGCGAACCTCCGGCACCTACTTTTCAAACTACAGCTCGCCCTCCTCCACCGAGGCTGACGCACCACCAAAGCAGACCTCCAGTGCCTACTTTTCAACCTACAGCTCACACTCCTCCACCGGTGTCGACGCACCACCAAAGTGAACCTCCCCTGCCTACTGTCCAGCATGCAATCTTTGTTCCTCCTCCAGCTGCGGCACAAGCTCAAGCTACTATGACCTATTCAGCACCAACAATCCATGCTGTCCCACAAAATAAAGAACCCATCTTTCACTCCGAGAACATGGGGGCCTATGACAGAGTGGATGACTTGCAAGAGAAATTTGAGATAGTGAATCGGGAGATACGAGCCCTCCGCGGGAAAGAAGCACCCAAAAAGGATGTTTATGATCTGTGCTTGGTGCCGAATGTCCAGATACCCCACAAGTTCAAGCTCCCAGACTTCGAGAAATACATAGGGACTTCCTGCCCTAAAGACCATCTGACAATGTATGTGAGGAAAATGTCCACCTATGTCCACGATCATCAGGTCCTCATCCATTACTTTCAAGACAGTTTAACCGGTACCGCACTGAAGTGGTACATGAACTTGGACCGTGCAGAAATCCGAACTTTCAATGACCTGCGTGAGGCCTTCGTGCGGCAATACAAATTCAATATGGACATGGCTCCAGACCGAAGTGATCTTCAGGCTATGGCTCAGGAAGACGACGAGACATTCAGAGAATATGCCCAACGGTGGAGGAACGTCGCTACCCAAGTCAGCCCACATGTAGAAGAGAAGGAGATGACCAAACTCTTCTTAAAAACTCTTAATCAGTTCTACTATGAGATGATGGTCGGAAATGTGCCCAGGGACTTCTCAGAGATGGTGAACATGGGTATGCGTCTGGAAGAAGGGGTCCGAGAAGGACGATTAACCGCCTCTGCCGATATCCAAGAAATTGCCGACTCTTGGGAAACCTGATCTCTTCTGTGCCTTCCATCAAGGGACACAAGGTCACGGAGTTGAGAACTGTTTTCGACGCCGGTGTCTTGCCTTTCAAATATTTGAATCCGAGCGTGTAGCCGTGATCGGGTCGCTGTCAATGTTCTTTCTACTACTCATCTGCTCATTTAAATATGTTTGTTGTTTGCTGCTTTTCAAAAATGTCCTTTCGTCGCGCCCGAGACGAAAGTGAACTTGTGTAGGGTTTTTTGCTTCAAGTATTTTCCATCATTAATAAAACGTCGTTTCTATCCTGACTGTCTCTTTTGTGCTTATTCCGGAAAAATGGTAATACAAAAAACCAAAAAAATTCTTTAATCACTCTGAAATAACTGCATAACCATAACTTATATTTACTTGTCAAAATCAAATCATGCATTAATAAACCCGTTGAACACTTTAACCATGTACTCTCTCCCAACTTTGAGTTCCCTGTGTCCGAAGAAGAGGAAGACGGAAAAGTTCTCGATGGGGTTTTTCTCGCCTACTGGGGCATCTTAACCGTCAAAGTCAAAAACAAAATATCAAAGAAGAGTGTCCAGAAAAGGACATCCACTTACGAAGACCGGCACGAGATGCTAACATCATACTTCAAATGCACACTTCAACAGGGGCAACCCCCCATCATACTTCAAATGCACACTTCAACAGGGGCAACCCCCCATCATACTTCAAATGCACACTTCAACAGGGGCAACCCCCCCTCCTTCCCTACAACATGGAGATCGTTGAAGTCCCTGTCAACAGGAGTTCTGCTGAAATCCAAGCATGATTGAACTTAAAAACATGACGGCCTCGTACAACTATGTCAGAAGAGGTTAAAACAAACTTCTTACAAGAAGGTTCGTCCTAGTGGATTTCAAGAAACCTTGTGCTAACAAGACACCATCTTTCCAACCAGACTCCAGGGGCATGTGGATGCCTAACTATGGGGACCCATGTGCAGTGACTCATGTGACTACTAATGTCAATAAAACCCTCATGCCGGTGCAGTCAAGAAATACTTTGTCAAAATATACAAAAAAAAAAAAACAAAAAAAAGCTCGATGAGTCGTGAACCTGAAAAGGCGACTTAGGCAAAAATGAGCGTCTCGGTGGACTGAAAACCCGAAAGGGCGGTCCGGGCAAAATTAGAGACATGAACAAAAATAATTATCCTGATAGATTGAAAAACCCACAAGGGCGATCTATGCAAAAGTTAAGGATCAAGACAAAGTAACTGTATTCGGTCAGGCAACTTGGGGCATCCAGTCCTCAGAAGATCTTCGATTCGAAGCATCTGCAAATGAAAGACCCGGAACAGGGGCAATTCAAAGTTGTTAGGGAGAATAGTGGTTACGGTGTTCAATGTACCCTTCCCATATATTTACCATTTTCCAATTTTTTTCAAAATCTATGGAGCCACGCCATTGGCGGGTCACCACTCAATTTATCAAATTTGAGCCTGCGCCCATTTATTTGGAACTCTCACTTATTCTATTTGCAAAATTCTTCAGTTTTTGATGGCAATACTTGAAGCAAAAATTCTCAAAAAATACAAAACTTTTTCACATCTTTGACAAGTGTGAACAACAAACACACTCTCTTTTGAACTCATGAGTAGATGAAACATACATCAGCATCCGCCCCGAGAACGGTTACATTCCGGAAGAGAAACATGGCTAAGTGTTATGGAGAAGGCCTCCGTTTCAAGCAAAATGCAGTCACAATCCAAAGATACAAAAATAAAACAAAAAAGAGCTCGCTAAGCTGAAAACCTGAAAAGGCGGCTTAAGCAAAAATGAGCGTCCAGGTGGACTGAAAACCCGGAAGGGCGGTCCAGGCAAAAATTAGGGGCACAAAAAGGAATATATTCCCGGTGGACTGAAAATCCGAAAGGACGGTCCAGGCAAAAGTTAGGGATTTTTACAAACAAAAACAAAGAAAATGACTGCCAAGGCACGCCGAGGGAAGAACACTCTGCTCCCATTTACAAATGGCGACTTCTCCCAGACCTTCAATCGACAATGAGCTGGCTTCCCAAGGGGCATCGGCTGCCACCGTGTGTCAGGTTTCATACTGCCAATGGCCCGATTCGTTCACGATAATATCAACTCCAATGAAGTTTGTCGAGTGTTTGTAGTGCGCTGTCAGTCCGCCTCCAATCTTACATGTCCTGTCTTGTTCCGTAGAGTCACATGTCATATGCAGTTTACATGGTCGTTCAAGTCACAATCATACATTCATACATGCATGCATTCATGCATCCAAACATCAATACTTTCATACATTCACACATTCAAGCGTGCACAATGCACACATACACACACAATATCAATTCACACATGATTGCATCAGTCACCCAGAGTCTTGTTCGGTCATATTTGATCAATTCAGTCATCAATCGTTCCAAGTGACAAGTCCTACATAACGGACAGCTTGAGATTTATTTGTCTTTCTTCAAAGTGGCAAGTCCTACGTAACGGACAGCTTGAGGTTTATTTTTTTTTGTCTTCCAAGCGGCAAGTCCTATATAACGGACAGCTTGAGGTTTATTGTCTTTCTTCCAAGTGGCAAGTCCTACATAACGGACAGCTTGAGGTGTCTTTTTGTCTTCCTTCCAAGTGGCAAGTCCTACATAACGGACAACTTGAGGTTTATTTTCGTCTTTCTTCCAAGTGGCAAGTCCTACATAACGGACAGCTTGAGGTTTATTTGTCTTTCTTCCAAGCGGCAAGTCCTACATAACGGACAGCTTGAGGTTTATTTCCGTCTTTCTTCCAAGTGGCAAGTCCTATATAACGGACAACTTGAGGTTTATTTTTTCTGTCTTCCAAGTGGCAAGTCCTATATAACGGACAGCTTGAGGTCTATTTGTCTTTCTTCCAAGCGGCAAGTCCTACATAACGGACAGCTTGAGGTTTATTTCCGTCTTTCTTCCAAGTGGCAAGTCCTACATAACGGACAGCTTGAGGTTTATTTTTCTGTCTTCCAAGTGGCAAGTCCTATATAACGGACAGCTTGAGGTTTATCTTTCTTTCTTCCAAGTGGCAAGTCCTATATAACGGACAGCTTGAGGTTTATCTTCATCTTTCTTCCAAGTGGCAAGTCCTACATAACGGACAGCTTGAAGTTTTTGTCTTCCTCCCAAGTGGCAAGTCCTACATAACGGACAGCTTGAGGTTTATTTTTTCGTCGTTCTTACAAAGATACATCACCATTTTCCCCAGTGAAACAACACTATCCTCTAGCGGAGTCGGATCCCTTTCTCAACGAATACAGGTATCCCATTGTGGTTTCTCGTCCTAGTCAAAATGACCTCGCCGTCCTGCATTCATAATTGCATCACAAGCATTCATAAGCATCTTAGGTCAAAAATGGTGTACTTTGTATTTAAGTCTCTTCGACCAGTCGAATCAAAGATTTCATCTTCAAATCTCCGGACGAAGAAACTTAAATAGGGGCATCTGTCATACCCCAATTTTTGACCTAAGACATCACTGACACGCGTCATTCGGCCCGAAATAATCTCCGATTTTTCAGACGAAATTTCGGCAGAGAGGTATTTTGAAATACCTCATTTTTTGTTCCGATTCGGGCCCTCTTCTCTCGATCTTTTTATTATTTTTATCTTTTTAATTTTCATCTTTTAATTTAATTCCTCAATCTTTATTATTAGTCATTTTAATTTTAATTTGTTAATTTAGTCATTTTCATTTTTTCCTTTTCTTTTCTTTCCTTTTATTATTTCCTTTATTATTATTATTATAATTATTATTATTATTATTATTATTATTATTATTATTATTATTTGTTTGTTTTGTCCGTAATATCCAAAATGTCCGAGAACATCTAAACACGCGCCTCAGCCTCATCACAGGCAGTGCATCACGCGTTGTCCTCCCTCCATCCTAATCCAACTCTGAAGCCTTATCAATCTAGCACAATTCTCTGCCTCAGTTCAACAAACCCTAAGGCCAATGGTTCACTATAAATACCTGCATAAGGGCCGAAGAAATGACAGACACACAGACGGAACCAGCAGCCAAAATCCTCAAAAACACCCACAAAAACCCGCGGTACTATTCCCAAACACAGCCAAACAACAGAACCAAATCACTCACAAACGAACACGGCCTAACCGCAACGAACACAACACAGCCAGTAGCATTGAAACACCACAACACAGCCGTAGCTAAACACGCAGCCGAACACAACACACGGCACACCCACAACACGAGCACACGCACGCCGTACGAACGCGACACACGCACACAGCCGTGAATTGTAAACAAAGGTAGTTTTTTATTTCCCTTCTGTTTTGTAGATCTAGGACATTTGGTTAGGGATTTGAAAGTTTTAGGCTTAGAATCGGACACAGGGAAGAGAATAAAAGGGAAAAAGGCAAAAAAAAATCAAAAAACAGTTGTTGCAGTTTCCGGCGGCGGCGCCGCCACTGTTGGCCGGCCACCACCGCCGGAAAACTCATAACCCTCGCCTGAGGGGATGAAGTTCCGCCGAAATCTTCATCCCCCAAACCCAGAAGAAGAAACGGCGAGAGGGAGAGAGAAAGGAGAGTGATAGAGAGAGAAAGAAATGAGGGAAATGAGGGGATTAGGGTTTACAACCCTTATATACCCCTAGGACCCATTGACCCGCTCCAAGTCCATAACCCGACCCGGTTCGGATCCCCTTTTCAAGCCCAGCTTCCTTGTTTACTTCCTACACCCCCCATAGCACTGCTTGCACTTCCTGCATCTCATTTTTATTTCTTTCATGCATTTTAATTTCTTTTTGCACTATTATTTTATTTTCCTTTGCATCTTATTTCTTCATTAGATTAAATTTATCATGCTGCATATTTTTATTTATTTCGTGTTTTTATTTATTTCATATTTATTTTTCGTCACATGGACTTTAGAATGTATATTTAGGTTTAATGTAATTTATTTATCTTTCCCGCAGACTTTAGAATGTATTAGTAGGTTTTTTTGTAATAGCATAGGATATATGTGTGCGTGAGTGTGTGCATGCCTTCTATTTTGTCGTAGCTTAGGTAAAAGTTTCTCGTGGTGGTCCAACGCTACCATGAGCCACTTGCGTTTTATTTCTTTCCGTTCCGTTAACTTAATCATTCAAAAACAAAACAAAAAAACAAAAACATTCAAAAAACAAAAATCCAAAAATATTTTCATAAACAAACCTTGATCTTAAATTGAGTGATCGTTTTTTTATTTTATTTCTTTAATCAAACATTAAATCAATCTAACTCACACTTTAAGTCATTTTCTTTCAACATAAAAAACACAAACCAAATTCATTTTCGCCACTTTGGCTTTTCCATTTAAAACCTTTTTTCAAAACTAATAAAAAACACTCAACCAATCAAACGGTAATTTTTACCCCGAACTACGAGGTTCTGATCCCTCACGGGTACGTAGGCAAAGGACTCAGTCCTTCCGAATCAATAAAATGTAGATAATTAGGTCTTTCTTTCTTTAATCATTCCAAATTCCATTTTTCTCAAAACAAGCAAGTTTATAGCACAAAAAGTAAAATAAAGTTGAAAGGTTCTCGTAGAGTACTACGAACATAAAGGGTGCTAACACCTTCCCTTTATGTAACCAACCCCCGGACCCCACCTTTAAATACAAATTTTTTCAATCAAAAGTCGTGAAATAATTAGTGAGTCCAAAAGCTAATCAAATAGCCTTGATCTCCGAAAAATGGCGCGACACACATGATAAAAAAAAGAAAAAAGAGAGCTTAAAACATGTTGAAAACATTTGAATCCTTTTAAATAGCAATTTCTTAGCATCAAATGAAGTATTTAACTTGTTTTAGACTGATTATCAAAATTTGAGCCTCTTGAAGTTGATCAAATCCAATATAATAATCCTAAGAAATCTTGACATCAATTCTTCAAGTTATTATACTAGACTTGATCAACTTAAAAGGGAATTCATTTGCACTTTTTTTAAGTAAAAACATCTATACATAATAATTAGTGTTGTTTAAAATCAATTTTAACCAAAATAATTTTGGAAATCAATCTTATTCAAATATCACATTTGGACAATGTTCGTCTACACACATGCACACGAGGCAGTCAGATACACACACAAATATTGTTATCAAATGCATAATAATCTGTTTTTTTTTTTTCTCCGCGAACTCAACAAAAATGACAGGTCTTATTAAAATTAGTGAGGACATATATTATGTGGGTTGAGTAACTCGCTGATTTAAGATAAGAGATAAGGAACATAAAAATCTTAGAAATGATAAATTATAATTAGTTGACGATGTAAAATATTTTACTCTTCCTAAAAAATAATATTTTACACAAATAATCAATCAAAATTATTCTTTTTGTAAAATGTTTTCTTTTTTTCTTTTCAAGATCAATCAAATGAAATGTTAGGCTTTTAAGCGAAGTTTGTGATACCATTATCTTTATCCAAGAGGTAAGATTTAAGTAAGAAAAACATAGAAAATGTAAAACTATCGTGATGCCTAAAATGAGAGTTTGTACTTTGGACGGTCTCCCAGCCGTCCCTAGAATAGTAAAATTTACCATTTTCTATATAGTGTGTGAAAATAATCTTTTACTAAATAGTAGCAATAATTATAATTTTATTTACCAACAATAGATTAGTCGAATAGGTAAGGAGTGCACCTGCACTCTTTAAGGATCATAAAGTTTTTATGAAATAAATATATCCAATACCTTAGAAATTGAAATGCGATTTTTTAAATAAATAACTTTTTAATTTAAAATATTTAAAGAATGTTTTTTTGACAAGATATTTAAAGAATGTTGTGAGGTACTCGATAACAATACATTTACTATAATTATCCTTATAATATTAATAATATATAATATTAATAATATATAGAGGAATGATATTTTTTTGACAAGATATTTAAAGAATGTTGTGAGGTACTTGTTAACAAAACATTTACTATAAACTCACTTGAGTTGGCCTAGTAGTATTGACTTGAGACGTGGGAGTGTGTTCCTCTTCAAAGTCTCATGTTTGATTCTCTTTGGTGTCAATTTGAGGGAGTTAGTTTAACTTTTTTAGAAAAAAAAAATACATTTACTATAATTATCCTTATAATATTAATAATATATAATATTAATAATATATAGAGGAATGATATTTTTACAACAATTTTTAAAACAACCATTTTTTTCTCTTCTTTTGAAACAAAAGCAATGGAGAGAGAAAAAAAGGATATAGAGTAAGAGCACAAATATGAGTGTAAAATAGTTGTCCAAAATATTGTCACAATTGTCCAAAATATTATCATTTTTCTAATATACAACACTAATCATAAAATATGACAAAAATGAAAGACCATTATCCAAAGTGAACGCTATATTGAGCTTTCATGATTAACCATATCAACCTAATTTGCCAAAATTACCATCCAATTTTACCCCTTGTGATCCTTATGCTCCACCACCTTCATTATCACTCACCAAATTCCGTGTCACATCATTTTCTTTTCCATCTTACCATGTTTTTCTCACGGGTAGGAAGTCATAACTTACAAGTTACAAGACACTCGCCAAGATTCTTCTAACTCTTAAGAATTCTTACAGGCTAAGTTTATCCACATTTGACAATAATCAATGCATTTAAGAATATAGTGATAGTAACAATATAATTTTATAATCTTTTATGTGCCTCTATATATTTTTAAGATTTACCATTCCTTGATTGAGGAATTTACTTTAGAAAAACCATATGAACCGTTAATAAATTATATTAATAGAGTAGATTTTAGTAAATTCATATTTATCATTTTTTACATATATAATAATGCCAATTGTCATATTTTTCATCCATAATTAAAATCCACTACTTGTTCAATTACCCTACTTCATAATTAATTTCTCAACCTATTTCAAGATATACTTTTTAACAACAAAATTTATTAGATAAATAGAAAAAATACAAACGGTACTTTGTCCACAATTCGAAAAAAGTATAAGGGATGCTCGATCCAAGAAAATAACTAGCCCCCAAATTAGTTACTCTTACCCAAACCAAAACTAAAATGAAACCATAAATAATAATAAAAAGATAAAAAAAATGCATTAGCACACTAATATTACTTCAAAAGAATAAATAAATTTATATAGCTGCAGGTGTCACAAGACATACCGGATATATATGTCCTATTATTATCTTAAACAAGAACCCATTAATGCATGGATCCATAAATAAACAAATATATCACAACATACTCATAAGAAAAATATTTGTTCTCCAAACTTAACAAATAACAACTAATACCATAATTCTTCAAATGTTAGGATGCTTAATGATTCTTTGCAGAACAACAGTCCTAGCCCTCCTAATATCACGGCTACATCTATCAGCTTGAACTCCTAAATCTTCAACATTCTTCATGAACACACCAAGTTTCTTCTTAATATCCTCTATTGCAATCTCCACAGCTTCTTCTTCAACTGCAAAATCAACAGTATGCAGCAAAGATTCAACCTCGATTTCCAGCCGATCGATAAGTACGCGAATATTGTCCAAATCTTTGATAGCTACGTAAGTACCAGCTTGCATTGAACCAATCACTTCTTTCTGTCCTTTCAATGCAATTTCATAGTTTCTCCAGAGTGAATCAATCCATTTCCCCATCGATCCGATAGGGATCGATGTAGCGGCTGCTAATGCCGCAGCAACAGGTGGAGCTGCAATAGCTGCTGCCACAACAGAACATATCAAAACAGCTGCAAATGTAGCTACAAATATCATACTTGAAACTTTCCTCCATGAATGAATGCCTTTCAGCTTCTTATCAAGCTTGTTCTTTCTGATTTGAAGCTTTTCAAGCATTGAAGTCTGTTGCTTATAAACAGATTGAAAAATTTGGAAAAACTCCTCAGTGAAAGGATCACCAGCTGTTTTAAAATTCTTCAATTCCTGTAATGTTCTTGCATAGCATTTGTCTCCTGATTCAGATTCTTCCTCGAACCGTTGAATCGCAACAAGAATAAGCAATTGGCTATCCCTAGCTCTTTTCAAACACTTCTCCAATGCAGTGCAGAAATCCAATGTTTGCAAACTGTTTTCAAAATATTCTTCAACCAGCTCAAACAGTTCTTGGCTTTTCCATATGTCTTTCTTGCAATCCAAGATTACTTTGACAACTTCTTGATTCATCTCAAGGAGACATCCTGTGACCTGTTTCAGCGATTCGAATGAAAGGGCTCGAACTTCGACGCCAGAAGCAAGAGTGTTGATGACTTGATTTGTTCTGGTTTGAAGTGTTGAATCAAATGTCTGCAAATCTGTGTCAATTTTGCAGGCTGCTTCATAGGAACTTAGCTCAGTTTTGTAGTGCAAGTCAGTAGTTGTTAAGTTAACTGCAGATGAAGTTTCTGGCATCTTTTTGCTCATATGACTCCCCATTGCAACTCCAATGGAAAAATGATCTAACAAAAAAAAAATGTGTAGATAGAGTCAATTTAAATTCAGATCTTAGAACCTTTTATAAAGTGAATAATAAACCAATTTATGATTTTTAGGAGCATAAGAAAAAATAATAATTTCAAATTGTAACAAACAAAAATATGTTACAACAACAATCATAGTTCACAAAATTAAAGATACGAAAACACGTAAAGAGAGAAACACACGATGATTAATAACGAAGTTCAACCAATTATGCCTCAATTCATCTTAAGGTTTATAGCGTAAAACTAGTATTTAGATAATACGATCCAATAACTATGAGCCATAGTCAACAAAATATCAATACAAAAACCAAAGGGTGCTATATTATGTTATTATCTTAAGAATTTCATGCATCAAAAACATCATCATGATCCAAGTAAACAACAAAAAGCAAAAGATGGTATAAGATTATATATGAAAATGAACAAGTGAAAAAAAGAAAAGAAAAAGAGACCCACATAAAAATTTAAGAAAAGTTTTCAAACCTTTGAAAGAGATGGAAGTAGATTAGGAATCCAAGACAACGACAATGATGAAAATATATATATTGGATTGAGCTAATAACTTTGTTATATTATTTTTGTAGAAAAGGTTGATGAAAGAATTTGAGGTGGAAGATGAATGCAGAATCTTAAAGAGAGAGTTAAAGGTGTTATTAAGAAGTAAGAAATAGCTTGCACGCATGAAGAAAAAATAAAATGATGCATTAAATGAAGAACGAAAAATGAACATAAGAAGCAATAAAATGAGACTTCTCACATTTGTTTTTCTCTCTAAAAAACTCAACCTCGTTTACACTGACAGTTTTAAAGCAAAAAGCAACAAAGAGTAGCCAAGAGAATGAGTTAGAAGCAACACAATGAGCACAAGCTTCGGGTTATATTTATAAGTCGTTAATGACACAACACAAGTCATAGGGCACATTTATAATATGAGATTAATTGTAGAACAAGTTTGTAAAGAGAATGAATGGATTCATTACTACAAAACACGTGTTTTTCTAGCAACAGCTGTAATATGTGTGCCTAAATTACCCAAAGTAATCATTTTTTTGGGTTCCATATGAATATGAATTTCTAGCCATATAAAATTTAACTGGTTGTTAATAAATGCTTGGGACCCACTCTAAATGTTTGTTAGCCAGGTACCTTTTGATTGATTGATATTGAGATATATGAGTAAATGACAAATGTTTGACACTCATAAGTCATAAAGGTCTTTAAAAAAAAAAGTCATAAACAACTTTTTATTTTTATTTTGTTCTTTAAAAAAATAAAACTTTTTATTTTGTACTATGTTTTATTTGTCTTTTTACTTTATTTTTAGATAAACGTTTCGATCTTATCCATCGATTCGATCTTATCTAAAATTTATTAGTTACTCTGTTTAATATATTTGACGTAGAATGAAAAAATTAATTAAATAGTTTTATAAAATATGTTAATTAGTTATTTAAGGGATATATGTTATTTTATTTAAAAAAAAAATCATTTTCATTCTATATCATCAATCTACGCGCATTCTGTAAGATCGTGTTCCACAAGTTATTATTTCTTTTCTCTTGAAAAACACGTCAATAATATTTTTACTAAACATTATTTTAACCTAATCAAATGAACCCAAAAAATAAATTTAACAAAAATATGATTATAAAAAATTAATTAGAAAAAATATATTTTATTTTAAAGGATAGAAAAATTAAAGCATGTAATTTCTAATTAGTCAATATAAAAAATAAAGTAAAATAAAAATTAATATCATAAATACATATAGGGACATGATCAATTGAGTCCATGATGTGAGACCTAACAATATGGCACATATACTAACTTTTTACCGCATAATCGTATTAGTAAATTGATCGTTCAGGCAGATAGGAAATACTCCTTGCTAAAGATGCAACATATGCTTCAACTGATTGCCATAGTCTAAGATGTAGGAAAAAAAAGGAGGTTTCATTGCGCTTAATGCATCCAAAGTTTTAGGTAGACGATAAGGTCGAGATAGTAGAAGATGATAAAAATCTCATTAAAAGTAAAAATGTTTGAAGCTTTCTTCACCTTACCTAAGTCCTATCAATGTTCATATGACGAATATAAAGAAGGATCGTTGAAGGCTTGCAAACTCTCTAATTAAGGGTTAAAACTCAAGGCTCATGTTGATTTACGACCTTTTGACGAAGTGCTCTATAAATAGGTCTTCTTCGACGAAGTTCCAAGCATGTTGGATCTAATAATGTTTACACGGTATCTGTACCAAAGGAACTAATGATCAATATTAGGAGAGGAAGTTGGAAGCAAGCATTATGGATCCTAATAACCTCGATTGATGTTGTATGCTTACATGAGGAGACTATTTTATTATACTTGTCCATAGGATAAGCCGGGATACATTAAATTCTAAAATGACTATATATGATTCATCATTTTCATCGGGTTGCCTTTGCCACAAGTTATTCGCAGTGAAAGAACTTATCGAATAGAGAATGTAAATTGTGTGATATCATCTCATTTCTCAATGGTTAAACAATGATACAACATTTATGAAATTTGTTTACAACTAAAAATAATCATTTTTTTTGTCGATCTCGACAAATGGATGATTAAACTATTAGGCGATAAAGCCTCTTAGCTGAGAGAAGATTAGGCGATGCTAGAGCTTCCGAACGAGAGAAATGATTATTTCTTAAGGCCACTAACTCATAATGTGGGTATTTGGAGTCTCAGAAATGATTCAAAACATAATGGTATTGGAAAATGACGTGATAAACTCGTATTCCCTGTTTCATTGAAGAATGGGGAAGAAAACATGATCTCTATTGGAGTTGTGCACCAAGGACTTTGTCAACACATCATGCCAAGGAGAGAAGACTGAAACAAATGTGCGGCACTAAAATTCCACTAGAAAGAGAGTTGACGATCACAACCCACAAAATCAGCCTAAAAAAGGCTCAACACTTTACGCCACATTGTTTGGTTGATAGGCTTAGTTTTTTCCTACAAATACTCAAACCATACATTGTAATTGATACATCCATTCATTCAAACAAGTTATCCCCCTGCATTTTTTTTTATCCCTTTACCTCTTTGACTTTAGCTTTATTTAATTCATTTCTTTGTGCAGCTTAAAACCCAACAAACAACCGTACTGATGAAAAATTAGGCAAGTGCACAAAATTGTAATAAGTAATAAAGTTGTAAGTTATCATCTCCACAAGAATTGTCGTTCAATTCGGCAATTTACTAACCTTATTATTTAAAAAAACAGAAAAGGTTAATGATCTTGCAAGTTTAAATTGTGTGCACAATAAGAGGAATAATTTTGATTACAAAAAGTAAAAGGTTTTATTTAGATGTTTGACGACGATTAGGATTCATTGAATCCCCTATACCATCTTTGTTGGATTAATGCAAGATTCAAAGTCAGTTGTGATTAAATACTTGATAAACGATGATTTGGTTTATGAAACCATGATGTATCTATAGAATTTTTGATGGTAGTTGTACCTAAACTAGGGCGGTATAAAACAAGTTCTCAAAGGATGAATCATAATCTAACAACCATACTTAAAAACCCTAATTAATTAAGATAATTAAGTAACTTTCAATATGTTCTTGGTCAGGTTAAAGCAAGATAACCAGTCGTATACCTTAACCTAGGGATCATATATAGATAATCTAGGGTTTACTTTTGCCAAGGTCTAAATAGATTCATTTAGGGCTTATTTATGCCTTGGGTCTAAAATCATTACAACGTTCAGAACAATTGAAAATTATATAAGACTTAAATCATAACTGAATAAAGAAATTGAATGAATATTACTCAACAAATAAATAAAGGTTCATTGATGGAAAATTTCAGATTGTGTACCAAATCGTTCACAAGTAATAAAATGATAAGTAAACAAATATAAACAAAGAAAGAATTACAAACAAAATCTAGAAACAAAGAATTTATGAAACTCCTCTTGCTGATCTTTGATACTTGCCTTCACCTTGCACCGCCAGGTTTATGAATGAATAAAAGTGTGTGCAAGGGTCTCTATTTATAAGCAAGTTTACATATGAGTTTGTATTGGGTTTCTGGGATTTTTCCAGTGATCCAACTTGAATAACAAACAAAGGGAACAACTTACCCGGAACCATCCTTTAGTACGCATGCCAAGTGCATGTTTGGGGAGCATGGGGCAGGGATTTTTATTCCTTATGGCACTTTCATCACGCAGGGCCTTCCTGCGGTGCATGGCCCAGTAAAATCTGTGGAAAATTTCATTTTTCTTCGTTCTTTGAGTGTTCTTCTTCCATGCTTTGATCTTGGGACTTGGGACATAGTTTTTCTACAATGTATTGTCTTCAAAAGCCTTCTTGAACTCCATAAATATTCATTATGTTGCCTCCATAACTCCATGAGATGTATTGATTTTCTGAATTACATGATTTATACATAAAAAGACTCAAAACACCTATGAAGTTGCTGGTTTTTGAAGAAAATGGAATTATAAAAACAATACAAAATGCCCCTTAAATCACGAGCAACTCCTCTAAAACAACTCTAATATCACGTCAACTACTAAATAAATGACTAAAAACATAGCTAAAATATAATCAATTATCCTTTCATCACATACCAAAGGCTCAAGTAGACATGTTATATCAGATATCTATATTATATACAATTGTAAAAGTTTTACCATGACCTATATTAAATGCTTCTTTTCTATTAGGCTCTCCACATATGCATTGTGCCACTTGGCAAATGATGATTAAAATTCTCAATTTTCATGACATCTATCTATATCTATATTATATACAATTGCAAATGTTTTACCATGACCTATATTAAATGCTTCTTTTCTATTAGGCTCTCCACATATGCATTGTGCCACTTGGCAAATGATGATTAAAATTCTCAATTTTCATGACACTAATTATATAAGCAATGTTAATTAGTAAGATTAAATTTCTTATTTGACTTTTCTCTGTCGTCATTTAAATTTGTTAATTTTTTTTATTTGATCAATCAAAAAATAATAATTCTAAGATTGCTTCATAATCCTTTGAAAAAATAGTTATCAATCCATGAGGGTCAGTTGAACAAAAAAATTACCCTATAAATAAACGTGTAGAAGAATAGTGTCCAACGAAAAATTAAGGAGAGAATATTAGTGAAATATTAATTAGAATGAATCCAATTATTAGTGAAAATGACTTACAAAAAACATGTAAAAAAAATTAGTAAAAATTATTAGAAAAACACGTAGTAAAATATTGGTGAAAATGAATCTAAAGAAAAAAAGTGCAGCAAAATATTAGTAAAAATTATTATAAAATTGTGTAGCGGAATATTATTGAGAGAGAATTGTGTTGACTTGAAATTGTCACATGATGTGATTTTAAAGCATATTCATTTTCATTAAAATCTAATTACCACAAAAAAATTGACTTAACAAATCTACATCTCTAATTGTTCTATAAATAGGCTAATTTTGCAGGCACTTTCCACCACATCGTTTCTTCCGTCTCTTTTTCAGAAGTATACTAATATCCTTGATTTGATGCAAGCTTCTAAAAGTATCAAAATATACTCAGCAATGTATAGAGAATTTTAATTTTTTTTTTTATGGGATTTTGAAGCTAAGGGTTTCTCTCCTTTTACTATGCATAAGGGTGAAACTAGCTATCATATTCTTATACTTTGATATGCCATAACTTTTTTATGTGTTATGAAACTCAATATTAGATGTATTGGTTTTTTACTAATCTCATGTACATGGGTATACCATTATATATTTGTGGATACGTTACTATTCATTTATGTATCGTGAGTTTAATTTTGTATGAAATCCTTATATGTATAGAATCAAAGAAAAAGTTAATTGATATAAGAATTACTTATCAATTCACTTTTAAAAGCTATTTTGTGTGTTTCCATAGGGTTTGCCACATGTATCAATTTTTTTCTTCATATTCTATTTCACATTGATGCATATATAGGAACTTTGGTTGGAGTTGACACATGTATTTTTTTCCTTCAATATTCTATCTACAAATAGGAACTTTGGTTGCAATCATTTGAATTAAAAGTTACAGTTGTTTGTAATTAATCAATAATTTTTTTGACAAATGTAAATAATCAGTAATAAATAATATAAACATACTATTAAAAATTAAAAATTGTCATTACATATCACACTATTCTCATTATAAGTTTAAGTATGAGATATCCGTTGAAATATAATGTGCAAACCAACAAACAAATAAAATGTTATTTGAGCTTGAAATATATTAATAGTACATGCAGTCAACAAAAAAAGTTTTTAATTGTTTTGAATTACCATTTCTCATTATAAGTTTTTAATGGTTTCCATGTTATAGGTAGGAAGTTTCTCATGTCATTTAACAGTGACTAATCTTCGTCGAAGAATCTATAAATCAGTATAAGTTGTCCCTGAGATGATATTTTTTCTTATACAAATCTCATAGCACTCGGATCAATTCATCGGTGGTTTTTTCAATATTAATATTTTATCAAAAAAATTATGGAGATATTCACAAATAAAACAGATCATATATCATCAAATAATATTAATAATTTAGAAACTTTGAAATAAGGTGTATATAGACATAATAATATACAAGCATAATTTCATATGTTACTTAAAAAAAATCATATGTTAATGCAATTTAAAATATATATTAATGCAAGAATTGACCGATGATCATCATTTATTAGTAAATTAAATGCTTTTTATTTCTGAAATTGATGCTATATTGAAAAATCAAATGGGGGCACTGATGAGAGTGGTCCATTTTTCCTATAAATATGTAAAATTCTAATGTGAAAAAGCACACAATTTTGCCAATTTTTTTTTATCCTTTGTTTGCTATCATGGTGTGTTTTTTGCTTTTTTATTTTGGCTCCTTTATTTATCAATTAGTCTCTTTTTAAGATTTAGTGTTTTTGTTGTCAAAAGTATATTTAATTATTTATTCGGTGTTTTGTTTAGGGAAATGATAATTCTTACAAATCAATGTGATAACAAAATGTAAGAATAACATTTTCTTTGTTTTCCTCTCAACAAGAAAAAAGAATTGTTTCTTACTTTCCTAACCACAGTTTCATCTGTCTCGATCTTTTTTAAATGGTGATAAAACTTGGTTGACCACTTTTTCTTCAAAATGTTTTCATATTCTCTTTTTATTCTGCAATAATTGTTATATTATTATTTTTATCAGAAAAAACTTATTTATTTATTAAAAACAAATCATAAAGAGTTAATTATTGTTTTTGTGATTAATAATGGTTTTTTTTTAATATTTGCAGTATTTCACATGTCAAAGCAATTAAAAGTAACAACTTTTTATTGAAAAATAAGAATTTTTTGCTAAATAATTATATATTTAATATAGAATGTATAAGTTCAAATACAAACATATGATTTTGAACTTCTGACATGACTAAATTTGTATATGATAGAAAAACTCAATAATAATATATTTATCTTAAAAAAAAAAATCTGTCAAAAAAGAAAAACAAAAAAATTAATACAATGTATATCACTCATAAGCTATTATATTTCATTTTATTAACAAAATAAATTATTTCTATGTTCCATAAAAAATCATAAGGAGCTTATTTGTTTTATTCATTTTCCTAATATCTCATCATATATTGGTAGATCACACTAAGTCTTATTTGTAAATTTTTATACTAAATAGTTTTCATTCTTTCCTATTTTTTCTTGGAAAAAATAGGGCTCCAAGATCAAAGAAATCTTTTTACACTGGAATCCCCAAGACATTCCCTAACAACAACAGTTTCTATTTTGACTGGGAAAAAAATAATAATACATGTTTTTAAAATAAAAGACAAGATATGCTTGCATTTTTAAAATAAACTATATAAATAATCAACTAAAACTGATAAGTTTGTGGTAGGAGAAAACTTGCATTTTCTACTTTAAAATTGAAGTTTGAAAATGAAAAAAAAAAAAAAAAAAAGGGATAAATCTTTAGACTCTCAAAACAATCTCCATAATATCAAATTTTCACTTTTTCATGTCAAAACACTATTTTCACGATTTCTTAACTTTTTTGTTGAAACAAGGCATCTGTTATGTATTTTTTTTTGCAAAGGGAGGAAGCATCACTTTTTATTATTTATAATATATAATTGGAGTAAAAACTGTTCATTTGACATCTACGTAATTGTGTTGCTTCAATATTACACTATATGGAGCATCTTATTACCTTTTTTTAGAAAAAATTATTACTTATTTATCGCTTAATAAAAATCTAACTTATTCTACATTTAATTTTCAACCTTATTCAAGTAGTTGATGGTATACTATATGGACTGTTTTTATGTTGATGATCGGTTCATTTTTCAGTTTTAGACACGATTTGATGCTTTAATGGGCCACACATAAACTTTTCTGCTGTATAGTTTAATATTTGTAGACGGGATCATTTAATTGTTCCCATGATTAATGATTTTTTATTTATTTGTTAGGACTTATTAGGGTTGAATTAACTAGGTTGTTATGTTATGCATGCATGTATTATGTAGAGTTGATCTACATTGTTTGAATTTAATGGTGCATATTCTCTTCTCTAAAACAAAATATTTTCAACAAGAGACATGAACCAAACTTACCATCGAACCAATTTATTATTGGGATAATTGATTGTTTGTATTTTTTTTCTACTAACGTTAATTTCTTACTATTTGAAATAATTCATGTTTGATTTTTTTTTTTTATAACAGAATTCATGGTTTATCATTTTCCATTTTTAGACCTGGGTTGGTACTTTAATCAATCACACGTAACCTTTCTTGCTATATGGTTTTATTTTCGTACACGGGTTCGTTGGTTTGCTCCCGCGATTAATGTACACGGGTTCGCTAGACTACAATCATAGTCCTCCTTTTTATCAATTGTAACACAAAGAAGAAGGGGACAAAATGTCTAAACCTTCTAGGTGAACATAAAATGACAAAATAAAAATAAGACTTCTTTAATTGTAATGTTCTTTTTTTTTTCTAGAATTTTAAGGTATTATTTATGTATCTCCTTCAGTCCTTAATATAAGAAAGAAAATCGAAAATCATTAAAACCAATATAATCTTAATCAATGTAACTTTTTAGATATTTTTACTAATATACCCTCATAAAAAATACACCCACTAAGATTAAAAAGAGAATCATTAAATAAAGGATAAAAATATCTTTTAAGCAATAACTATATCTTAAAAGATGTGACATTTTTTTACAAATAAGATCACAATTTTTTTTGAAAATTTTCTTATAATAAGGACCACATGAAATATTTTTTTTTAAATATTATTTAATATACACAAAATAATTTATGAAAAAACATTTCCCGTGCAGGGCACGGGTCTCAAACTAGTTTACTAATGTTTCTTAAAAAGAAAAAAAGAATTCTAATGTATTACGTAGACATGTTATATTTCTTTTTTTGAACACATTTCATTCGGCCATAAAAAAGGATCAAGTAGTTCAACTCTTATGAGCTGAAGAAGTAAAAATTTATATGACAATTAATTGCTATTTTTTATCTCTAGAAAGATTAATTACTATTTTTTGAAGTAAAAAATTATTAATATTTATCATTTAAAAAATAAATTTTGTGTCATAAAAAATGTTACTACCTATAGAGTATGTGAAATGTCGTCACTACATAAAAAAAGGAGTAATACCCCAATTTCGTCCTTGAATTTTCACCAATCAGTCAAATTCGTCCCTGAATTTTGCGAAATATCTATTTAGTCCGCGAATTTACAAAATGTCGATCAAATCAGTCCCTCCGTTAAGTTGGTTTGTTAACGGAGGTGGCGTGTACCGTTAACCTCTTATAAGACTTACCACGTCAGATCCCACGCAAGCAGTGACCAAATTGATTGATTTACAGAAAATTGTCAATGACCAAATTGATTGATTTTCAAAAAATTGTCAAGGACCAAATTGATTGATTTTCAGAAAATTGCAAAATTCCCAACGACTCTTTCTCCTATTTCTCATTAACGACTCTTTCTTCCCCAAATATATAAACTTGGAACCCTAATGTTATAATTTGTCACCTAGAGTTCAAAATCCCAATATTTCTTCCATGAATTGATGCCAAAGTTCTTACTCAATTCAAAAAACTTAAAACCCTAATTTTTTTGATTCAATTCGAAATTCAAAAATCAGTGGTCATTGTTGGGTACTTTCTATGTCTGTCCTCTGCCAAATGTTTGTTTAACAATGGTTATGTGATGTGTGAATGGTTTGTTTAAATAGTACTGATTTTGTCTTTTGATTGTATAGGAAGATGATGAAAACTGTAATTTTTTTGTGTGGGTTGATGAAGCTGAAGAACTAGGTTATTTTAAAAACAATGGTGCTGGTCATAGAAGAAATGCAAGGTTGATGGAGAAGCCAAATGAGAGTGTCAGAGAAGAGGGTTGGAGGGCAAGGTTGATGGATAAAGTTGATTGTGTAGGAAGTGAGATTAGGTTGATTAAGATATTGATAGGAGTAATTTGTTTGATTGAGTTGTTTAAAATGTTATTGTATTGTGCAAAGTCTGTGTAATGTTGTAATGAAAAGAGGTTGTCAATGAATGAATCCAACCCTTCTGTAAAAAAAATTCAATCAAATTGGTCCTTGTATTGTATGTCTATCCATCATATCGATCCTCAAATTAGTGAAAATACCATCAAATAAGTCCTTGATTTTCACAACATAAATCACTGTGATCCTTGGTGCATACATTTGCTGAACAAAGTAAAAAGTAAAAGTCAGACACTTTGATTGTAAAAAGACAGACATTTGCATACCATCATAAGTCATACATTTGATGTTCATAAGTCATTACATAGCCAACAAAATAACATTACATAGCCATCAAGTCATCAAGTCATTTGATGTTCTTAAGTCATTACATATCCAAAAAAGCATAAATTAAACAAGTCCAAAAAACATTAATGAAACTAGTCCAAAAACATAATTTAAACAAGCATCACTGCTTTGGAAATCCTGGATTTGGAATAAACTCCATGTATTGGGGTTGTGTAGAAGTGGATGACCCGAGATATGGATTTGGAACTCTAATAACTCCAGGAGCAGTTGGATTTTGTGGAGCAGGACCCCTCAATGGTATTTGTTTATGCCTGTCATTTGAAGTCACTGGTCCTCTCATGCCATATTTCTTTGTACTCATTCCCTGAATTAAAATCAATCAAATCAGACCTTAAATTATAACACTATCCATCAAATCAATCCTTAAATTATCACAATAAGTATCAAATTGATCCTTATCATAGAGGGGTATAATTGAAAACACGGAAAAAATGACAGTGAAAACTTAAATCTCGAATTTTTACCATTTCCATCAAATTAGCCCCTGTACACGTGGCTGCCTTGTTGACACGTGTACAAGACAACACAACATGCAAGAAGACACATCATCACCACTAACAGAGCTTTTAAACGGAGGGACTATTTTGATGGACGTCTGTAAAATTCGAGGACTAAACAGATATTTTGCAAAATTCAGGGACGAATTTGGCTGATTGGTAAAAATTCAAGGACGAATTTGAGGTATTACTCAAAAAAAAGTATGTGAAATGTGTCAGCATACTATTTCGGGATTGCTGAACCGATAAAAAACAGTTTTGGTCCAATGCAAAATTTTTTTTTTTTGCAAATTCTATGGTGCATCCAATTAATTTGGGTGTATCGGTACACCAAATCGTTGAATTAATGATAAATGAGTTGTTTTTTGAAGAAAAATAATTATTGTATATCATTGGCAACTATAATAATTAAATTTTATTTGTCAAAAGCTTCGACGAAATAAAATTGAATTTTTACGAATTTTTATTACTCATAACAATGCATATGGTTTATTTTTTATGACAAATTGTAAATTTTTTAATATGATCCTTATAAAAAATGAAATTATGTTTTTTCTTATGAAATGATATTTTTTAAAATATAAAATATTAACAAATAGTTTTTTATTTCATAAAAATGATCCTTAATTTATAAATTTTGTGAAACAAGAGCGTACCGTAGAAGTCTCCATTCAGGTACTCTTTTATTTCATAAAAATGATCCTTAAATTTTGTACACTAAAATTTGTGAGCGTACCGTAAAAGTCTCCAATTTTTTTTTTGCAATAGTACAAAATGACAATATTGTAAATTGCAGATAAACGTGACCCTTTTTTTTCTTTTTTTAACATTCTCTCTAACACATACTCTTTTATTTGATGAAATTCATGTAGATGTCACACTTTTAAAATTAGTCTCATATTAATACTAAAAGAATAAATGTTAGAGAAAGTATTAGAAAAGAGATGTTCTTGAAATTTCTCTTTAGAGTTGGGGGAACATAATCAAAAATAGTATTAGACTTGGGCACTTAGCAATGTGATATGGAGATTATTGTCCCTATTGAGTTTGATAACTTTGATAATTTTATCTTCTAACTAATCATTCACTCTTATTAAAATAATTTATGTTAATCATTTATTTATAAACTAAATACACTAAAGTCAGCTGCCACCCAAGTATTTTTCGCCTTCGAAACAAGATCATGAGTTTCCTTACATCAAAATCAGCAAGTCATGAGCTCATAGCCACATATTCCAAACCATTTATTTTCTATTCAGGTATGGGCCTCATCCTGCTGCCACGTAACTGCAGATAACACGTGTTGGCAACTTAATGGTTATTGCCACGAGCACGAGTTTGAAAATTAAAAGCGTAGTCCACGCTACCTCACACACTTCTATTCTCTTACGTGATTTCTTGATCTCGTGCCATATTGACACATCACATGCACAATACACTTTTTTTGTTTATAAATTTATTACAAAAAAAGCAAAAAAACCGGAAGACATCCGTTTAATACACATGATAAGAAGATGGGATATGATAACACAATCATATCCTACTTAAATATGCTGTTTGACGCATAAATAGAAAAAGATAAAATAAACTTGATAGTTATTCTATCCTATTGCTTATTTGTAATTTTAATTCTATGATTATCTTATCATACACATTAAACGGACCTTTATTGTCTAACATTTGCACATGTATTGTATAATTGAGATTTCTTCGGCATATATTTTTTACTTCCCTTAAAAATTACCTTTGTAAAAGAATCCTCACTAGCAAATGGACGATTTTACGAATATCTATTCCTAATTGGTATATACTTTATCATTAGTAACTCTGATAGATGATATATAGTTATTGGTGTGATATATTTTGAGTTGTTTGGTTAAAGTGATTGAATGCTTATTTGTAAAAATTATAATTGAGTGATTTGTAAAAATGTGACCTACTTGGTTACCGAAAAATTGAGTATCTATACCGGGGATTCTCTTAAGGTGCCAAATTTTTAAGAAATGTTAGTGTTGTGTTTTGGCGAGTTGATAATCGTAAAAATTACATTGAGGAAGAAGAGAAACGGCGAGAAAGAGTTTCTGATTCCTGTGAAAATAATAATACGTTAGATCAGTAGCTATACAAATAATGAGGTAATATATAAGGTTATAGTATATCAATAGCTATCCTAACTACGTATATTTTATTTTGTTCCAACTTATTCTAGTATATTAGATTCTCCGATGAATGCACCTTTGAAACATCACATATATTACACTTCCTAGTGTTTTTCAATAATATTATTGTTCGTATTATAGTATGTTTCATGGATTTTCTAATCCATTAGACATTATGAAGTTTTCCCCACACGGGAATCTAACGGTGAAGGCGTTCATTCACTTAATGAAAGAGCACATATGACCTATAGTATTGCAAATTAGCCACCTTACACTTCTAAATAAAAATTTATTGACTATTGCAACAATGTTCAGTTTCACATCCTATATATATATATATATATATATATATATATATATGTATATGTATATGTATATGTATATATGTATATATATATATATATGTATATGTATATGTATATATGTATATATATATAACTGTCACTTTATTACAACACAAGTGAAAATTAAAAGTGAAAGTTAGAGCAAAGAGATGGAGGCATACAAGAAGGTTATGATTGTGTGGATGTTGTTAGCCATTGGTAATGCTATATATGCTAATGGTCTGACAATTTGTAAGATGACAAGACAAGGGCGGGAGGCATGTGAGCCATATGTGAGTGGTGAAAAATATGCTGCTTTTCAAATTCCAAGTGATGCTTGCTGCCATGCTACTGCCAAGGCTGATCTTCAATGCCTTTGTGGTTATAAGGATTCAGGGTTGCTTGGTTACTATGGTATTGATCCAGATCAAGCCATGGATCTACCAGTTAAGTGTAAGCTTGTGGAGTCCTTCAACTGCTAGACATGGGGAGGGGAACATATGCATTTACAAGGGCTACTAAATTAATAATGTAATCCATGATTTTGCTCTTGTTTTCACCAATTTTTCTTTTTCTTTTTGGTATGCAAATGTTAGTCTTTAGTATGTTATGTTGCTACATGTCTAGACAAAGTTTAATCATAATCTTAAACCCTAGACCTTCTTCCCAAATTACGGATAGTGTATGTTTTGTATCATGACATGGTATGGTTGTTTGCTTGTGAGCCATGTTTTGCTAGTGGTTAAAAACTTCTTTATATATGCTTGTAATGTATTCCTTCAATTAAAATCTTATGCATGTTAATAAATCGAAACGTGAGGCGGTGGAGATAGAGAATAAAATAATTCTTTGGCTATCTTAATGGGAGGCTCTCTGCAAGATCTTAATGTGAAGAACTTAAAATATTTGTCCTTTCACCGTTGGAGTAGGCCATGCAGGAAAATCAGTGGGGGATTTCTACGGTACATTAATAAATTATGGTGTACTGATACTCTTTTTTAAAAATCTATAAAAATTAACTATCATATTTATGAAATAAAAAGCTATTTGTGATATCTATATTTTAGAAAATATCATTTCATAAAAAAAAAAGGCTTAAATAGGTCTTTCGTCCCTGCAAATATATGTCATTTGAATTTTCGTCCCTGAAGTTACTAATCCTTCCATTTTGCCATTGCAAATATTAATCATTTGAAAAATGGTCATAATTACATCTGATTAGTAACTTCATGGACGAAAATTCAAATGACCTATATTTGCAGGGATGAAAATCCTATTTAAGTCAACCACTTCGCCCAATCATCACTTGCCACATGGGCACCACGTCGCTAATAACAGCCCACCTCAGCAAAAAAACCTAATTAGGACCAAAAGTCAAATGATTAGATTTTGCAGTGGCAAATTGGAATGATTAGTAACTTCAGGGACGAAAATTTAAATGAACTATATTTACAGGGACGAAAGATCTATTTAAGTCAAAAAAATAAAATATCATTTCATTATTTATAAAAGTCATGCTGATCTTTTTTTTACATTTTATTGTAAAAAATAATCAAAATTCTCTATTATGAGTAATAAAAATTCAGAAAAATTAAATTTTATTTCGTCGACGTTTTTGGTAAATAAGATTTAGTTATTATAATTATAGATGATAGAAAATAATGGTTTTTTTCAAAAAAAAAAACTCATTTAACTATTAATTTATGAAATTGGTGTACCAATACACTTAATTTTTTGGGTGTACCATAGAATTTGTCAAATCAGTGTGGACAAAAGTTATAATTTGTTTTCATAAAAATTGTAGTTTTCTCAAAATGTCACAAGTGATTACTTAAAAGAAATCGATATGATATTTGTACAACCATTTTGTGTGAAAACTTCTAGATTATTTCTCTTTCTCTCTTACTCATATATAGGAAAGAGATGGTTGTCCAAAAATTGTTCAAAAAATGATTATACAAATATCATTTCACTATTTAAAAATATTACACCCAATTTTTATCTCGCAATTCCATTTCTTTATTTCTCTATTTTACACTTGATTTCTCTCCCACATTTTTTATCTCATAATTTCATCTTTTTGAGCTTCAATTGACAACTGTTTTTACTCAAATTTTCATGTTATTAACTTTTTTGTTGGTGGGTCAAATGGATTTCATCCAATTAAAAAAAATAGTTTTCTTTGTTGTATTTTATGCAAAAGTATCAATATCTCTTAAGATTCCCAATATATGTCACCACCAACCAACTCAAACACATTATTTTGTATGTTTTTTTTTCAAAACCACCAAACTGGTCCTATTTTGTATTTTAATATTTATTTTACGTTAACTTAAATAATTTGAATTAATATTTTTTTTTGATAAAATTTGAATTAATATTTTAAATTGAAATTAATAATAAATGTAAATAAAATTTGAGGACCACTATATATAAAGCAAATTATTTCATCCCGAAATCATCTTGAGCATGTAATGCTTTAATTGCTAAACATGGGATATTGGTGTTAAATAGGTGCCACATCATGTCGTGAAATCCCGCGAAGCTTATTTGAATCCAGCATTTTCCATAAAATTTTAATATGTTGTGTGACTCATGATAAGGTTCTCCTAAAAAGGTTTTACTATTGAATGAAAAAATGAATGAGTTACTTTGGAGTGATGTGGCACGGTGATGTCCTTCGAAACAATTCATGATGTATTTGAAGCATTGGGGTAGTGCTCTTAAATCCCTTGAATCAAACCATGGGATCAGTTCTTTAATATGGATATATCTCTTTTTAAATACTCTGCCATGAATGAAACAGGTAAGATGATATAATATAACACATCATTTAAAATTTTAGGATAGTAGGTTTATGCTGTATTTTCTGCAAAACTGAGAGGGATTGTTTGCATCAAAGATTAAAAGGGTCAAACAACATTTCATATGGCTGTCAAAGAACAGTGTCAATACCATCAATAATCAGCACGAAACCGCCTTGGATTTGGTAGATAAACTTCCGTAAGGAGATTCGGCTTTGGAAATCAAGGAACTTAAAAGAGCCTTCAGTGATATAAAGGTAGGTGCGGTCACAACTCAACACTCTTACAGAACGAAACAACTGGCGAATGGGAAAAATGGTGGCTGAAATACTTTCACCTTTTGTATATTTGGTTCTGCGGCATATATAACATTTAAGAATCAAGGTGGAAAACCACTTCAATGCAGAAGCTAACTGTCCATTTAGTTATCGATCGAATTTTCCACGTTTACATATCATTTAATGCTTAAAAGTTCATCCACAATTTGAATCAAACAAAACTGAAATTAAAAATAAACCAAGTTGTTTGGGCTCTAGTGGCAAGGAGCTTGTATCCGGGGGGGAATACCGGGTTCGATTCCCAGTGAGAACAACGCTTGACCAATGCGCATGTTTCTACGCAGCCGGATTAGTCGACCACCTTTGGTGGGTCGGAAACGGTGTGAAAGCCAAAAAAAAAATGAAATTAAAATTATATGGGAGACAAGGGTTCTGCAACTTCTATTCTAATACGGTAGCAAGAGGTTTGGCACAACCATAAATCGTAAAAGCAACGAAAAATCAAAATATTGCAGGCCTCCAATATTATACGGTGGCTAGGTTTTTTAAGAAAAAAAACTGAAACTAAAAAAGACTAGGGTTTTGGTTTGTAGGTTTTTTGAAAATTTTTGTGTGTGTTTTGCAGTTTTTTTTCTACTTCTGGAGATTGGCTGATGAATTTGTGTGCATGTTCTTGATCCTGATTGGGATCAGGGTTTGTTTAAAAGAAACAAAGAAAATTGTATGCCTTGGCTTGGAGAGGAAGAAAGCGCGTCTGTTACAGATTGCATATTTTTGGATTTGGACTGTTTTGGACTTATCATCTACTCCCTCCGTTCTTATGTCGTTTTAGAGCGAATTTTTCGTTCCTATTTAACTGTCGTTTTGGTATTTTAAGGATATAATTTGTCAATTATACCTTTTGTCAATTACTCTTATATTTTTCAATAAAACTAATTAATGTTATATATTTGGAAAACTAAAGTTTATGTTTTTTAAACAAAGTTTTTTTGTTTTGTTTTAAAACAAAATTTATTTCTTGTTATCTTCAAATTTAAACAAAATTTTGTTACCTGTGATAATAGTACCATAGATGCTCTATTATGTCTCCTCTTCTAAGTTATCTTCGTATGACTCCTCAAAATCAAATATAGGTTGGTTTGTTAATGATGTTTCAACAACAATATTTAAATCTGGTAAAGGAGTAATCTTAACTTTCAAATCTATGTCACACATGGTGTGAATCTAATATTGGTTAAGGCCATAGTTGAAGCTTTAACTTTGATTAAAGGAGTTGGAGGTAAGTTAATTTTTTCTTAGCTTAATTAATGTGAAGTTGGAATAATTTTGATATAGACTTGAAATAATTAAAGAGATAAGCACAATATTTAGAAAATTGAAAATTGTTTATTATAAAAAAAAGATAAAGCGCGCAAATAAATAGAAATTTGTTGGAGAAAGAGAGTAGCTGTAACTACTAATTGTTTGTTCATATTAAATGTATTGGAAAGATAAAGTGTGTGCAACAAAAATAAAAAATTATTAGTGAATTAAAATGAGGGTATAATAGGAAAAAAAAAGTGCAAAAATACACTTTGCTATTTTTGTTTTAAAATTCTAAAACGGCACTTAAAAATGAACGGAGGGAGTAATAATATAAAAATAAATAAAAAAGGATAAATACGTATATTTTTTGGATTTGGAGTGTTTTGGACTTATCATCTAATAATATAAATAAAAATAAATAAAAAAGAATAAATACGAATAACCTAAAATTAAATTTACAAAAGATGAGATAAAATAAAGATTATGAATAATAATAAAAAAATAAAAGATGGAAATGAATTAAAAAATTTTAAAAGGACTAATAATAATAAAAAAGTGAGAAGAGGGTCCGAATCGGAACAAAAATGAGGTATTTTAAAATACCTCTCTGCCGAAATTTCCTTTGAAAAGTCAAAGACTATTCAGGTCAAAAGGCGTATGAATGTAGGGTCTTAGGTCAAAAATTGGGGTACAATTCTGACTTGCAGATGAAAAACTATCAACACTTTTTTGGCATTAAGCTCAAAATCGATAGGTCCCAAGTGTAATTGATGAACCCATTCCAAAGCTGATAACAATCCAAGAGCTTCGCCAACATGTACCTCACAGACTGGAGTAAACCATTCAGTTTCTGCCAACACAAAAGTGCCTGTATCATCCATTATACAAACTCCTATTCCCACTCTATTAGAAAGCTGTGAGAAAGAAGCATCAATATTGCACTTAAATCTTCTTTCAGTTGGTTTGATCCATTTTACATTTCCTTCTTGCCGCGGTTGTGCACAAGATGTATTATGAAACCTATGTGCATCTTGCCAATCATGAAGCATAGCTTTTGCTCTCTCCACAAAATAAACTTGAACATCAATTACCTCATTCCACACTTGGTTATTTCTTTGTTTCCATATACTCTACAACACACAGCAAAATAAAGCCGCATCTTCCTTAGATAAATCCTGTAATGCTTTGAAAATAATATTCTTTCTATCCATATCTTGTTGTAGCAAAATAGAAATAGAAGAAAAGAAATGAAGCATACTCCAAACATTGAAGCAAATTTGACATTGAAAAAATAAATGAAGTGTATCCTCACTGCCCACCGTACACAGTGTACAATCCATAGGACATGTGACTCCTTTATCTTTTCGACGTACACGAGTTGGTAAGCAATTCCTACAGATTCGCCACATTTTTTTTTTTTTACCTCTGGTGGATTCTTGAGCTTCCAAATGAGATTCCAAGAGCCTTGTACCTTGAAATGGGATGTATCAAGTAATTCTTGCACACAAAAATGGTATGCACTACGAACAGAGTACTCACCATGATTTTCTTTTTTTTTAGATGAGTCGATCTTTCGTCACTGATGGATAGAGCGGTGTGTTCACTATATGTTCAACTACCTGGTGATCAAAAATTGACTATAAGAAAGGTAGATTCCATTCCTTGTGGTCATGTAGCATGCAATCTGAAACTCTTAGATATCATCACCATCACCTATCCTCCATCTGCTTCCAGCTTTGAGAATAAATTTAGAATTACATATGTTTCTCCATACAAAGCTAGGCTTATGTCCCAAAGTCGACTAAAATAAATTGCACCTAGGGTAGTATCTTGCCTTATAAAGTCGAGCAACCAACGAACCAGGATTTGTCATAAGTCTCCAAACCTGTTTTCCTAACATAGCTAGATTAAAAGTAGGTAGATTTTTTAAACTCATACCTCTATCATTCTTGTGCATAGACAATTTATCCCAAGAAAACCAGTTAATACCTCTACTTTGACCTCATGAATGACCCCACCAAAAGGAATTCCTCCTTCTTTCAATTTCATTACAAAGAGAAACATGGAGAGTGAACAAACTCATAAAATAGGTAGGGATAGATTGAAACACATATTTGATGAGAACTTCACGACCAACTTTTGATAGACTTTTACTACTCCATGAATATTTATCAACACCTATCATTTGTTGGCTCTCCTTCCAAATTTTTATCACCACCTCATCTATTTGTAGTGTACTATTTTTTACTAACATAGATTTGGATAGTGAACCAACAAAAGGATGATTGCTCTTCATCTTTGATATTTTTGCATGCATTCTTAAGTTTAGATATCAACTCGTTAATTATCAATATGATCAAACACATTACCTTCACGTCCCATCTTCAACAAGGACAAACTAATTTTTAACATCAATCGATTGGTTAATGTGATTAACACGAACTTGCATTCCAACAATTTCCACAATTTCTTTTGACAAGTTTCTTTTAACAAAGTCTTTTTAATATGTGGAGAAAGTGTCAATCAAGTTGTGCTCATTGTATTTCTTTTTGTATTGTACTTCACTCCAAATTTTTCATCTCACTTGATTTTTCTTTTTTCAAAGCATAATCAAGACTTTGTTGGACCAAATAGTCTTTTAGTGTGCATTGCCAAAAGGAGAAATCCATCCTACCATCAAACAATGAAACATTCAACTTCAATGTTGCCATAATACTATCTAAGAAAAAAAACAAATAAGAGGATAGCTAACAATAACATCTATTTAAATGAATAGTGTGGCACACTACTCTTCTCTTTCTGTCTTGATCGGAATCTTTGCTCTAAGGGTAGTTGTTTGGAATGCAACACAGAAGATATCTTCACACAAGAAACATAAAAAACAGTTTACAATAAAATATTTTTATTGTTCACAACTTGCAATTTAATTACAAAGATAAAATTGTAAACCCACTCAATTATAATTTTTGCATGGGAACATTATAAACCTTCTCAACTATATTTTTTCACGAAAAAATTGAAAACTCACTAAAAAAACATTTAAATACCCAAGCAATATACGCAGAATGCTAGAGTTGTTGCGGTGAAGAATATTCAAATTAACTCTCCATAATTTTACTTATAACAACTCAATCTCTTATTTTCCATTACTCAATGTGTGACTTGAATGGGTACTCAATTTGACACAATATTTTCATTTTAGACAAATAAATTATTCAGTATAGTGTGCCTTCCCTATTCTGAAATTATTTTGTTGTGTTTATGCACATGAGTAGCTCGTGAATCGTTATTGGTGGTAAATAAAAAATTCAGTGATGATTTGAAACATTGATGGACAAAATTTACCAATTAAGACACATAAAACTATAACAATAATTGTATTTTTTTTTACAAGAAACTGAATATAATTGTCTGATGGATGTACCTTTGAGACATCACATATAGTTTTTTTTTTTTTTTTTTGAAGTATATCACATATAGTTTTTGAAATAATTGTCTTTTTTTTTAAGGATGAAATAATTGTCTTAGTCATGCAATATATTTTTTCATGGCATAACATGTTTCTTGTCCTTTCCAATCCAATAACGACGACATTATAAAGCTTGCCCCCACGGGAATCTAACGAGTAAACTATTATCTTTATTTTGGACCAAACTAGATGCCGTAGAATTAACTTATTATTATTGCAGAGTTAAAACTTTTAGGGAGAGTCTGCTGTTCATTTGGGTCCCATAATACTCGAGCAATTAGTCTCTGTAGTTGTGCACAGAGAATTACCTGGTTTACACAAAAAAAAAAAAAAAACTTATTATTATTATCTCCGTGAGAAAGTATAAAAATATTAACCACTTAAAGATTTATAAATATAAATTATATATTTATTCATTCACACTTTTATTAATCTTATTTAAAAATTCAACTTCATTACTCAAATTACTCTTCATCTCATTTAATTGCATAAAATAAAGTAGACATAATATGAAGGATATTTTAATATACTGCATTGAATAATATACGAAACAAATTATTTTTTATTTATGTTGTTTTACCATTTATACGTGTGAAATTTTACTACAGAGAGAATATATTCCATTCACACCTTTTTTTTCTTATGGTATATTCACACACACGTTAAACAACTGAAACCTCCACCAATATTTCTACTCAAATCCTTAAATTTAAGAGATATATTTATATGTAAGACCTCTAAATTTTATATTTATATATAGAGAGAGATCAATGGATTCATACAAGAAGGTTATGATTATGGTGATGTTGTTGGCCATTGGTAATGCTAAGTTTTCCACTAGTATAACGATTTGTAACTTGACAAGAGAAGAGCGTGAGACATGTAAGCCTTACGTGAGTGGGGAAAATTCTGTTCATGCTACAACAAAGACATCCAAAGCATGTTGCTCTGTTATGGCCAAGGCTGATCTTGAATGCTTCTGTCGTTACAAGAATTCGATATTGCTTTCTTTCTATGGTATTGATCCTAAACTTGCCCTAGAACTCCCAGTTAAGTGTAAGCTTAGGAAGTCCTTCAAGTGCTAGCCATGTTTAGGGTAAAAGGGCTACTATTTGTTCTTCTTCATATTATTTAATGATAGAATATCAAAATTATCTTTCATCTCATGTCCACTTTTTTTTATGCAATTAAATTATATGGGTTACTAAATTAATAGTGTAATTCACGATTTTTCTCATATTTTCCCAAATTTTTGTTTTTATTTTTGGCAAGCGAACATTAGTTGTGTATGGTATATTATTGTTGTTCACAAATATTTTTGATCTAATGTATGTCAGCTAAATCCGAAACATAAATAAATGTTTAATCAGTGTAAATATGGGAATCCAAACATGTTAATAGGTAAATACATGTTTTTATGGGGTTGTTTCTTTTTTAGGTTACTTTTTTTTTGGGTTGTTTTTATGGGGTTGTTTCGAAAGTGTGTCCGGATTAGATTTGGGTTTTCGAATCAAAATTTGGTTAAAAATGATTTAAGTTAAATAGATTGAATGTAAAATGACGTTTGAATTTGGAAGATGGAAATTGTAAGTTGCTTGAAGTTTATTGTGGAATTGAAAACAGGTTGGAAAATCAATTTGCAACCAAGTAAATGAAGGTAAACAATGTTGGAATTGAAAAAACCGACAAAAATGTAAATTACTTTAAAGTTAAATTTCATGAATAGAAAATAATTTGAAGGCTTTCTCAAAAAAAAAAAAAAAAATTGAAGGCAATGGAAAGAATATTTAATGTTATGGAAAGCTTGAATCCTTTTTTTTTTTTTTTTTTTTTTGAGCAAGGTTGAATCCATTTTTAGTTAGTAGTATGCTTCAGAAATTAAATATCTGACACTTTGTCCTCTTGTGAGAACAACTACTTATAAATAAAAGTTCGGTCCTTTAAGTTTTTTGTTTTTCCTAAAGTGGTCCTTTAAGTTTCAAAAGTCCCAAAAAAGTCCTTTAAGTTTTAAAAGTTCCAAACAAATTCTTTTAGTTTTTGAATCGTTTCAAACAAGTCCTTTTAGAGGATGATGATGACGATGATTCAGATGATAGCAACAAAAAGCATTATCCACCATTTGCCATGCCTAAAAAGATGACTAATTTGAAGTAGGTGTTAGGAGCCAGATTTGGTACCAAAGATGAGTTCAAGGAAGCAATTACCAACTATGTTATCTACAATAGGACTTATTTGAAACGATTCAAAAACTAAAAGGACTTGTTTGTGACTTTTGAAACTTAAAGGACCACTTTGGGAAAAATAAAAAACTTAAAGGACCTTTAGATGTATTTGACCTAAATAAAATAAGTAATTGCCACTTTAGGGTGTGTTTGGATTGAGAGTTTAGGAAGGGAATGGAGGGGAGGGCTTAGTTTTCTTTTTTAAATTACGGACATTGTAAAAGGATTTTTAGAAAATTGAATTAACAAGATTATAAATAATCATATAATACTTCAAAAATACTTAATTTATTTTAAAAATACATTTTACATTGTTCGTAATTTAAAAAATAAAAATGAACCCTCCCCACCTTTCCCCTCTTAAACCTTCAATCCAAACACAACAACCCTTATTGACAGACCACAATTGTGGCAATTACCTCGCAGAACTATTTTGAGCGGAATGTGCACTTGAAATCAACATACATTTTTGTATGTTGGCTAGTATTACGTTGAATTGGTGTTTTTTTTTTGGGTACAAAGAATTGGTGCTTTAATTCACATCTTGTTGAATGATCATGTTCTCCACTACCGAATTTTAGAATTTTGCTCTACACCCAGCACATTATGCTCGCGTCCTGCAGCCGTTCTAAATTTACCCTTGCGCACCTTTACTCACGCGACGTACTTTAACTCATGATGCGCATGTTAACTCACGTTGCGCAAGTTAGGTGACGCAGTGTTCCTGTTTTGTGGACAAATTTGTGTAATTTGGATCGTTTACGTGTCATTAAGTGTGTTTAAATGATTACGAGCCATTACCGACGAATTCGTGTAATTTACACCGTTTTGATCGTTATGTGATTGTGAAAAAACGATGTTTTAGTGTAATTTTGATTGATTGTGTCGTATTATCCAATAATATTGTTAAACTGACATAAGTAGGTTCAATTACGAGCATCTTGAGGTTACGGGTCTTTGATGACACATATTGCATTCAATGCATATTAGTACAGCATTTAATGTTGTACTGATATATCAGTAGTGCGTGACTTAACTTGCGCAAGTGTTAACACTATGCGTGAGTTAACTCACGTAGTGTTTTACACTATGTGAGTATGCGTGAGTTAACTCACGCAGTGTTTTACACTTGCGCATCTTAATTGACGCATCGTTACTTAACTAACGCAGACATTTACACTTGCGTTAGTTAACTTGCGCAAGGGTAAATTTGGAACGGCTGCAGGGCGCGAGCAAAATGTGCAGGGTGAAGAGCAAAATTCCGAATTTTATAGGGAGAATCCGTTGTGGCTCGTCATATCCAATGATTTTGTTTCTATTTGCACCCTCTATGTCGAACTTACAATGGTCGTCGAATCCTTCAATGTTTTTGGTAGATTATTTTGAGTTACGTATTGTTAAATGATTATTGAAATGTTGACTTTGACTTTCTTCGACAAATTTCAAATTTTGCCAATAACAGATGCCACCAAAGTTTTGGTGATTTGATAAATGACCAAATTTTGCTGCGATTTATGATTCAAATTGTCTAACAATGACATTTATTTCATGAAATGATGTATTTTTTTGTTGTGTGTCTCACGTGACGAGTCTAATCAGAAGTCACACCTTTTAAAATTTGCGTCGATTTAAGGTGTTGAGTACATACTCCTCAAAATGTCGGTACTATGCTTCATCATTAGCACACTTTCAAGTGCAACTCTATAAAAATCTATCTTCCGAATGCTATACCCCTTTTCCGTTTTCTTCCTCTTAGGGTGCGTCTGGATTGAGGGTTTAGGAAAGGTAGAGAGGGGGGTTTATTTTTCTTTTTTAAATGATGAATTATATAACATGTTTTTCTAAAATACATCAAGTGTGATTAAAGTATTATAGGATTGTTTATCATGTTAATATGTTAACTTTTAAAAAAATATTTCATAGTGTCCGTAATTTAAAAATGAAAACTAAACTCTCCCCTCCCTTCCCCTCTTAAACCCTCCATCCAAACACACCTTTAATATTTCTTAAATTCTTCGTAGTCTCTTCCTTAAAATGTTGAAGTTTTTAGTGACTCCCTTAATGTCTTCATACAAAACTTCTAAAGGTTCATGTCCCTCATACATGACTTTGAACGCCAATGAGAAGCCTATCGACACTAATTTGTGGGAACACGTAACTATCCATCCTTATTTATTAATTTTGTTAAGTCTTAACCTAATTTTTTTTCCTCCACTAATCCCTTATTAGGTTTGCAACAACTTTATCCTACAATTTTGGCTCTAAATTTGCATCATATATGTTTTTCATTTCTCTTTCTAATAAACGTGAATATTTTTCAGAGCAAAAAATTTAATAGATATATTAATCATTATCCTTATTATTTATTAATTTTATTAGTTTTGCAACAACTTAACCTATTGTTTCCGTAGATTTTTTTTTTGACAAGTTGTTGTACACTTATTTAATACGTTTACAAACAGAATACCCTAATTTTCATGCAAACTCGGCTACCCTTAATAATTTCTTAGGAACCATGAACTGCATTAATTTTGTATATTTAACCATAAAATTGACCCGTGCAACAATATAATTTTGTATTCTTTTTATCTTTTTTTATTATATTTTTTTATTATTATTTGATTGTAATATTGTATCTCTAATAATTTAATTTGCGTTTATCCTTATTTATTAATTTTGTTAAGTCTTAACCTAATTTTTTTCCTCCACTAATCCCTTATTAGGTTTGCAACAACTCTATCCTAAAATTTTGGCTCTAAATTTGCATCATATATGTTTTTCATTTCTCTTTCTAATAACCGTGAATATTTTTCAAAGCAAAAAAATTAATAGATATGTTAATCCTTATTATTTATTAATTTTATTAGTTCTGCAGCAACTTAACCTACTGTTTTTGTAGTTTTTTTTTTTACAAATTGTTGTATACTTATTTAATACGTTTACAAACAGAATACCCTAATTTCTATGCAAACTCGGCTACCCTAAATAATTTGTTAGGAACCATGAACTGCATTAATTTTTTATGTTTAAATATGAAAGTAATAAATAAAATTGACTCGTGCAACAATATAATTTTGTATTCTTTTTATCTTTGTTCTTTATAATTTTTTTATTATTATTTGATTGTAATATTGTATCTCTAATAGTCTAATTTGCGTTTATTGATCGACTCATGATCTTATGGGTTAAAGATTATTTATTGATCTCTATTATAGTCGAGAATATCCATGCGGCGTACGGGTCAAAAGTCTAGTTGATGATAAAACTCGTAAAACAACTTTCTTATGACCCCAGTTTGACCCTGAGAGCGTTCCTGATAAGTTCAAACCATTCTTTCTTTGTTGTAACGATAAAGAAGTTTTACTTATTTACCGTCAAATCACACCTACTACTTTACTACAAAGGAATTCACATGAATTCCTCCTTCCACTATTGTAAAGGGTTATGAAAAATGGTTTGATTGAGTAAAGAAAACAAATAATTTCTTATTGGTCTATTTAACTAAACAGACTTTCTAAAAAGCCTAAGCCAAGGCCTATCTACTAAACAGGCCAAGCCAGGTCAGACCAAAACAGGCTAGGTCGTAGGCCCCTGTAGGTCGGTATACACACCCCATTTCCCAAAACAACGTAATAAAGATAATATAATCAGAGTTCAACATCAACGGAGTATTACATCTACTTTTCAAAATTTATTTAAATAGAATCTAAAACTATTTAAATAACATCAAATCTCATTTTATAAAATCTGCAGCGGAAATCTTTATTTAAAATCATTATCCATCAACCACATCAATATCCTTGGCACAAAGGCCTCAACATAATAAAATAATATTCAATAATAGTTAAATCTCCAACAACAATAAAAGCTTCAACAACATGTTTCAAGAATTGATACATAAAGGAATGAAAGAAAACATTGCAACGATTTCCCATCCCGTTACGTATTAGAGCCCTAGACACTTGAGCCATCAACCTACTAGCCTTGGAAATCTGCACTTGTCCACAAGGCGACAATTTCAACAGAAGGGGTGAGTTCACAAATCAAAAATAATATATATATAATGAATCATCAACTTGAATTAAAACACATCAACAAATATATCAATATCCATACATATATGGCATCATCATTCATCAACAATATTACTTCATTTTAAATAATTACAACAACAACTTTTGTGGCGACATCACACCAACAACAACTCTCACCGACACCGACTATGCAACGACATCAACTATGCAACGACATCAACTACAAATGCAATATGCATGTGGTACCATTTTACGCGCGTTGAATGACAAGCATTCCAGGGCATGAGCCCTCAACAGTTGGATGGTTAAAGCATCCCAGGGCATAAGCCCTCAACAGGTGAATGATAAACATTCCAGGGCATAAGCCCTCAACGGGTGAATGATAAACATTCCAGGGCATGAGTCCCCAACAAATGCATATGAGTATGAATGGACTCAGTGGTGTATATCAGCATACAACCCAACAACATCTAATGGTGTATATCAGCATACAACCAACAACAACTTACTTAGAACGTCTACAATTGTGTCTAACAACTATGACATACTCCCCAACTGGATAACACCACTCAACAACATCAAAGGCAACTCAACTTAGCAAGGTATAATTATTTGCACGTAAGCATACATAATTCCATCTTATTCATCTTCATATACGAGTTTTACCACTTAAACAATGTTAAATAAATCCAACAAACACATTAGGAAGCTTAGGTTTGGGTCTGGATCACTTAGAAAAATTACACAAAATGGTCGTTCAGGACCAACTTCGCTTAAGCGAAGCATAGCTCGCTCGAGCGAACTCCAATGTCGTAACTCAGGATGTTCCTCGCTTGAGGCTCGCTTGGCGTTCGCTTGAGCGACGCTCACATGCTACAGGTTCTGGGCAGATTTTAGCGTCGTTCGCTTAAGCGACGGGAAGTTCGCTTGAGCGAACCAAATGACGAAAGTTAGGTTCTTGTTCGCTTGGCGCTCGCTTGAGCGAACTGACTTTTTAGAATTCTGGGCAACTACATGAATGCTCGCTTGAGCGACGGGTAGATTCGCTTAAGCGAAGCAACATCTGTACAGACTAAAAACCTACGATTCTCAAACCCCTCTTTCAACCAAAAACCCAATTTTGATCCCCCAATCACCCAAAATGAATCATTATAAGGTTTATGGGTTCAATATACAACAAAACATCAGAAACAACTCATAGAAACATAATCAACAACATCATTCAACGATAATTAGCATTTCATCATATTCTTAAACCTAACCCAAAACAACCATTTTAAATCCAAATTTCATGAAATCATACATATATATTATCAGTTGAAATGCTAGCTCACCCTTACCTGATTAGATGGACAATTAAGCTACAGAAATTCAAGCTCTCACTCCCTTCTAGCAATTTCCCTTGGTTCTTGGTTCTTCTCTCTTTTCTCCCAAAAGTCTGTTTTTCTTACTGAACGTACAATAGTTTTTGTCTGACTCTCTATTCTCTTTTCCCACAAAACAAAACCTCTCTTTCTCTTAACTCCCTTTAACTCTCATAATTAAAATGTAACCCCCTCCTCCTTAATTCTAATAATTCTCCACAATTCCTATTAATTATTATTATTACTCATTTCTATTAAATAATAAAATAATCATATAATAAAATAGCAAACACCAATAAATCACATAAATCAACATTTTCATATAAAATACACAAAACATACTAAAATCAACCAAAAATAGTAAAATAACAATTAGGGCGTTACAACTCTCCCCAACTTAGAGAATTTCGTCCTCGAAATATTACCTCAAACAAACAACTCAGGATAGGATTCTTGCATCTTACTCTCCAACTCCCAAGTCAAGCTTTCACCAGTTAGACCGCCCCAAACAACCTTCACCAAAGGTATTTCCTTGCCTCTCAGCTGCTTCACCTTACGATCCTCAATCCTCAAAGGTAAAGTCTCAACGGTAAGGTTATCCCTAACTTGCACATCATCTCTAGGAATAACATGCGAAGGATCTGCTACATACTTTCGTAGCTGCGACACATGAAACACATCATGCAAGTTCGAAAGATGTGGTGGCAGCCCAATCCGATATGCCACGGTACCAACTCTCTCTGAAATCTGGTAAGGACCAATGAACTTTGGAGTCAACTTCTTAGACTTCAATGCACGTCCTACACCTGTCATAGGAGTAACCCTCAAAAACACATGATCACCCTCCTGAAACTCAAGGGCCTTTCTTCGCTTGTCGTGGTAACTCTTCTGACGATCTTGCGATGCTTTCATCTTTTCTCTGATCATCTTGACCTTCTCTGTAGTCTGCTGAACCAACTCTGGTCCCAAAACCACACTTTCACCCGACCCAAACCAACACAAAGGAGTTCTGCACCTCCGACCATACAAAGCTTCGAACGGTGCCATACCAATACTCGAATGGTAGCTATTGTTATAGGTGAACTCTATCAACGGTAAGTGGCTGTCCCAAGCTCCACCTTGCTCGAGTACACACACTCTCAACAAATCTTCCAAAGATTGGATAGTCCTTTCCGACTGACCATCTGTCTGCGGATGATAAGCCGAACTCAACCTCAATTTCGAACCCAAGGCATCTTGCAAACTCTTCCAAAACCTGGAAGTGAACCTCAGATCTCTATCCGACACAATACTTGACGGAACACCATGCAACCTCACAATATCACGAATATAAATCTCCGCCAACTGAGCTACCGGATAACTAATATTGATTGGGATAAAATGTGCCGACTTAGTCAACCTATCAACAACAACCCAAATGACATCATGCCCTCTTGGAGTATTTGGTAAACTCGTTACAAAATCCATGGAAATGCTATCCCACTTCCACTCAGACACATCTAATGGAGTCAACAACCCTGCAGGCTTCTGATGCTCAACCTTGGACTTTTGACAAGTCAAACATGCATACACAAACTGAGCAACATCTCGTTTCAATCCGGACCACCAAAACAATTTCTTCAAATCATGGTACATCTTCGTAGCTCCTGGATGAATACTCAAGCTACTCTTGTGACTTTCTTCTAAAATCAACTTCTTCAAATCCTCATCATCCGGAATACAAATCCTCCCTCTGAACCTCAATACACCTTGGTCATCAACCTTAAAGTCACCATCTGCATTCTGATCACCAGCAGTCATCAAATCCACAAACTTAACATCAACCTTCTGTGCCTCCTTGATACTATTCAAGAAATCACTATTAATCTTCAACATGCCCAACCGCACACTCTGAGGCGACCTTTCACAAACAAGACTCAAGTCCCTAAACTATTCAAGCAACTCGAATTCTTTCACCATCATAGCAGACATATGCAATGTCTTTCTGCTCAAAGCATCAGCAACTACATTAGCTTTACCCGGATGGTAATTCAAGCCAAAATCATAATCTTTCAACAGCTCTAACCATCTCCTCTGCCTCATGTTCAACTCCTTCTGATCAAATAAATATTTTAAACTTTTATGATCACTAAATACCTCAAATCTGGAACCGTACAAATAATGCCTCCAAATTTTTAACACAAAAACCACAGCCGCCAACTCTAAATCATGCGTAGGATAATTCTTTTCATGGATCCTCAACTGTCTAGAAGCATAAGCTACTACCTTCCCATCTTGCATCAAAACACCGCCTAAGCCCAGTTTAGACGCATCACAATAAACAACAAAAGGTTCTTCTGGCTTCGGCAAAATCAAAATAGGAGCAGTCGTCAATCTTCGCTTCAATTCATTGAAACTACTCTCACATTGAGTATCCCACACAAATGCTTTACCTTTACAGGTCAACTGCGTTAAAGGAAGTGCCAACTTTGAAAATCCTTCAATGAACCTACGGTAATAACCAGCCAAACCAAGAAAACTTCTAACCTCGGTAACTGACTTCGGTATCTCCCACTGCGATACAACATCAACCTTCGAAGGATCTACAGCAATACCATTACCAGAAATAATGTGGCCAAGAAAACTTACTTCATTCAACCAGAACTCACATTTGGACAGCTTGGCATACAACTTCTTCTCCTTCAGCACTTGCAATACAATCTTCAAATGCTCTGCATGCTCTGCTTCAGTCTTAGAGTAAATTAGAATATCATCAATAAAAACCACAACAAATTGATCCAGGTACTCATGAAATATTCTGTTCATGTACTCCATAAACACACCAGGCGCATTAGTAACACCGAAAGGCATCACCTTATATTCATAATGTCCATATCGTGTCCTAAAGGCCGTCTTTTGCATATCCTCATCCTTCACTTTAATCTGATGGTAACCCGACCTCAAGTCAATCTTGCTAAATATACGAGCACCCACTAGTTGATCCATCAAATCATCAATCCTCGGAAGTGGATATCTGTTCTTTATCGTCACTTTGTTCAACTGGCAGTAATCAATACACAACCGCATGCTACCATCCTTCTTCTTAACAACAACACCGGCGCTCCCCAAGGTGAAACACTCGGTCTTACAAACTTCTTGTCAAGTAAGTCTTCCAACTGCTTCTTCAACTCAGCTAACTCCGAGGCTGACATACGGTAAGGAGCCATCGACACAGGCTTCGTTCCCGGAACAAGATCAATTGCAAACTCGACCTCCCTCTTTGGTGGCACATCTGGAATCTCATCAGGAAAAACTTCCGGAAACTCTTTCACAACAGGCAATCTATCAATTAAAGCTTGATTCTCCACTGACAAATACGCCAACAAGGAAAACATCAAGACTCCATCTCGTTCTAACTGCTTCCTCTCCTTAGTCGATAAAAATTCTGCCCCACTCTCTTCTTCAGCAGAAGAAAAACATACCGTCTTGCTAAAACAATTAATCAGGACATGATTGTATTCTAACCAATTCATTCCCAATATTACATCCATTCCCACCAACGACAAACAAACAAGGTCAACCTCAAAATCTCTACCAAATACAGACAACAGACAACTTAAACAAACAAGAGATGTAGTTACTGAACCCTTAGCTGGAGTTTCAACAACCATCTCCCCATTCATATCAGACATAATCAAACCCAATCTTTTTGCACAGTCAATAGCAATGAAACAATGCGTAGCACCAGTATCTATAATAGCAATTAAAGGAGTATCATTAAAGAAACAAGTACCTCTGATAAGTCGATCTTCATTATCGGTATGGGTACCAGTCAAGGCAAACACCCTCCCACTAGTCTGCGCCTTCTTAGGCTGCGTACACTGAGAGCCAATGTGACCTTCCTCATTACAATTGAAGCAAACAATATCACCACGCTTACATTCCGTGACAGTATGGCCCTTCTTTCCGCATCGGAAACACTTCTTCTCATCTCGGTTGCAGGCATTACTCTTGTGGCCTTTCACACCACACTTATAACAAACAATCTCAGCAGGAGCATCTCTACGTGCAGGTCTCCTCTCATCATGCATTCTCTGTTTGCCCTTATCAGCTGGGGCACTATAAGGCTTCGGGCGGCTCTGCTGCCCCTTACCTCTCCGGTCACTCATCACCTTGTAATGGGCTTTTGTATCCTCTTCGTAAATCCTACAACTGCTTACCAACTCAGAGAAGTCTCTTATCTTCTGATAGCCAATGGCCCGCTTGATATCAGCTCGCAGACCATTCTCAAACTTGATGCATTTGGAGAACTCAGCAATCTCCGCAGCATAGTGTGGATAGAACTTGGCAAGCTCCACAAACTTAGCAGCATATTCTGTGATAGACATGTCCCCTTGCTTCAGCTCAAGGAACTCAATTTCTTTCTTTCCGCGGACATCTTCTGGAAAGTACCTTCTTAAGAATTCTCTTCTAAACACAGCCCATGAAATCACAGCTCCTTCATTCTGAAGAATTGGTTGAGTGCTTACCCACCTGTCGTCAGCTTCCTCAGCCAACATGTGTGTGCCGAAACGCACCATCTGCACATCATTGCACTGCATCACCCGGAAGATCCTTTCGACCTCCTTCAGCCACAACTGAGCTCCGTCGGGGTCGTACCTTCCCTTGAAGGTTGGTGGATGGTTCCTCAGAAAAGTTTCAAGCATCCGCACACCTTCACCACCACCAGCACCTTGCTGTTGTTGTCCCACAACCTTAGCCATTGCTTACAAGGCAGCAGCAAGAGCAGCATCATTCCTTCCAGCCATTACGAAATTCTACACGACAACAACAAAGACAGTTAAAGCTGTCACACAACTCTACTAGGCTCGACACGACTCTACTAATTGCCCGGACGGACCGACCTGCTCTGATACCAATTGTAACACCCTGTTTCCCAAAACAACGTAATAAAGGTAATATAATCAGAGTTCAACATCAACGGAGTATTACATCTACTTTTCAAAATTTATTTAAATAGAATATAAAACTATTTAAATAACAACAAATCTCATTTTATAAAATCTGCAGCGGAAATCTTTATTTAAAATCATTATCCATCAACTACATCAATATCCTTGGCACAAAGGCCTCAACATAATAAAATAATATTCAATAATAGTTAAATCTCCAACAACAATAAAAGCTTCAACAACATGTTTCAAGAATTGATACATAAAGGAATGAAAGAAAACATTGCAACGATTTCCCATCCCGTTACGTATCAGAGCCCTAGACACTTGAGCCATCAACCTACTAGCCTTGGAAATTTGCACTTGTCCACAAGGCGACAATTCCAACAGAAGGGGTGAGTTCACAAATCAAAAGTAATATATATATAATGAATCATCAACTTGAATTAAAACACATCAACAAATATATCAATATCCATACATATATGGCATCATCATTCATCAACAATATTACTTCATTTTAAATAATTACAACAACAACTTTTGTGGCGACATCACACCAACAACAACTCTCACCGACACCGACTATGCAACGACATCAACTATGCAACGACAACAACTACAAATGCAATATGCATGTGGTACCATTTTACGCGCGTTGAATGACAAGCATTCCAGGGCATGAGCCCTCAACAGTTGGATGGTTAAAGCATCCCAGGACATAAGCCCTCAACAGGTGAATGATAAACATTCCAGGGCATAAGCCCTCAACGGGTGAATGATAAACATTCTAGGGCATGAGTCCCCAACAAATGCATATGAGTATGAATGGACTCAGTGGTGTATATCAGCATACAACCCAACAACATCTAATGGTGTATATCAGCATACAACCAACAACAACTTACTTAGAACGTCTACAATTGTGTCTAACAACTATGACACACTCCCCAACTGGATAACACCACTCAACAACATCAAAGGCAACTCAACTTAGCAAGGTATAATTATTTGCACGTAAGCATACATAATTCCATCTTATACATCTTCATATACGAGTTTTACCACTTAAACAATGTTAAATAAATCCAACAAACACATTAGGAAGCTTAGGTTTGGGTCTGGAGCACTTAGAAAAATTACACAAAATGGTCGTTCAGGACCAACTTCGCTTAAGCGAAGCATAGCTCGCTCGAGCGAACTTCAATGTCGTAACTCAGGATGTTCCTCGCTTGAGGCTCGCTTGGCGTTCGCTTGAGCGACGCTCACATGCTACAGGTTCTTGGCAGATTTTAGCATCGTTCGCTTAAGCGACGGGAAGTTCGCTTGAGCGAACCAAATGACGAAAGTTAGGTTCTTGTTCGCTTGGCGCTCGCTTGAGCGAACTGACTTTTTAGAATTCTGGGCAACTACATGAATGCTCGCTTGAGCGACGGGTAGATTCGCTTAAGCGAAGCAACATCTGTACAGACTAAAAACCTACGATTCTCAAACCTCTCTTTCAACCAAAAACCCAATTTTGATCCCCCAATCACCCAAAATGAATCATTATAAGGTTTATGGGTTCAATATACAACAAAACATCAGAAACAACTCATAGAAATATAATCAACAACATCATTCAACGATAATTAGCATTTCATCATATTCTTAAACCTAACCCAAAACAACCGTTTTCAATCCAAATTTCATGAAATCATACATATATATTATTAATTGAAATGCTAGCTCACCCTTACCTGATTAGATGGACAATTAAGCTACAGAAATTCAAGCTCTCACTCCCTTCTAGCAATTTCCCTTGGTTCTTGGTTCTTCTCTCTTTTCTCCCAAAAGTCTGTTTTTCTTACTGAACGTACAATAGTTTTTGTCTGACTCTCTATTCTCTTTTCCCACAAAACAAAACCTCTCTTTCTCTTAAATCCCTTTAACTCTCATAATTAAAATGTAACCCCCTCCTCCTTAATTCTAATAATCCTCCACAGTTCCTATTAATTATTATTATTACTCATTTCTATTAAATAATAAAATAATCATATAATAAAATAGCAAACACCAATAAATCACATAAATCAACATTTTCATATAAAATACACAAAACATACTAAAATCAACCAAAAATAGTAAAATAACAATTAGGGCGTTACACGGTGTAACACCCTATTTCTAATAAGCGGTAAAACGCGTGAATACATCAGACATATTCTAGAAATAGATGCTACTTCGCCAAAAACAAATTCGAAACATACATGCATAGTTATCCAGTTTCAAACATAGCAGCGGAACATACAAGTCATATAAATGATGTCACCAAATATCAAGATAACATATACATGTTTCCATCTCATCAAGAGAGTAATGAACAATATCTAACTCCAAAATCTCAAATAAATAACATGATCCAAATAAAATCCAACATGCCAGCGCTATCCTAGATCAGAGCCCTAATCTAGACACTCGCAAGAAAAGAGGAATCTTGCTCCTCGGCAACATCATGCACAACTAAGCATCCTACACTCCAACTAAGCATACGGAAAGGCAGGTGGTAAACCACTGAGGGTTAGCATTACATCATCGTAATCCATAAAAGATAAACATGAACATTGTAAATGATAATATATGATCAAATGATAAACAACATACTACACATAGTATTTCTCACAGTTATATCATTCAATATCATTCGCAACATCAATTCAATATTCACATGATCTAAGTGTATCAAACACATAACACAATTCAACCAAGTCAAATATCAATCACCAAACACAATCATCATGCACAAATTCAATGCATATCCATTTATCAAGACTCATGCATGACTCTAGACTCCTCTAGATGCATGTGGTACCAAGTCTCCAGGTCGTCACCTCCGATGCTATAAACACATCATGTGTAAGGCTCACCTCACTCCTTACACAATGGATATATGTCTGTAAGGCTCGCCTCACTCCTTACATAATTGACATATATCCGTCACCTTAACAATGAATGCATGAACATATGACTCGACTCAATGCATATGTTCACACAATAATTCACCAAACATGCATACCCTCTTATGCAATGTTCACCAAAAGCATGCATATACAATCATGCAATCACCATTAATATCATTCAATCAAGTATGTACACACCAACAATTGCACATGCAATCAACATACATATATTCATCATCATTGAACATGTATACAATCAACATTATCACCTTCTTCACATAGTTCACCATGAACAAGCAACACTTCATATAATTCAAGTAAAGAGGATAACATACTAGATCATGATATATCACATTATCATTATCCAACTTCATTCACAAGTATACAATTAACCATAGGAATCCATATCTAAAAAGGTTCACCATCAAATAAACTTCAAGGTAAAAATACACAAGTTCGTCTCATATTTCACAACTTTGAAAAATATTTGAAGTTAAGAACCAAAACCAAATAACAAGCTCAATTGCCTATGCCATGTATTCTCATAATTCACATATGTGTACAGTAGAGGTTACATAAGCATTTCATCGGCCACAGATGAGTAATTTATAAAGATCATGAAATTCGACACACTTAGTCATTTGCAAAACCAAAACATTTTTCAGAAGGAAATCAATTTTGATTCAACAAGACATAAGTTAAATACTCATAAAACATCTCAATTAAACCTCTAATAGTTAAGTTTTGAAGTTTGGAAACCAACCATAGGTTTTGGACTAATTTGGAATAAGTTATGCTAAGTTTTCTTAAAGTTTCCTCAAGACCCACCTTGAGTATTTTAATCATAACTTAAAATCCACAAAAAAATTTCACTTCAATCCAAAGCCATTGGAAAGTTAATTCAATTATCTACAACTTTCATGTTTACACCAAAATCCAATTCAAAACAGAAATGTGAGAAAAGACACAAGAACGCAGAACAGGGGATGTTGTTCAGGAGTTGTACGCTTCTGAACAGGCTCGCTTCTGATCAGGAGCTTCTGAACGGAGCTTCTGAACAGAGCTTCTGATCAGTAGCTTCTGAACAGTGCTTCTGATCCGGAGCTCCTGAATAGTGCTTCTGATCAGTAGCTTCTGAACAGAACTTCTGGACAGAAATTCAAATCTTCATGTTCAACCCATTTTCACCCAAAAATCCCGAATTTTGATTACCGCAAGTCCCAAAACGTGTTCCAGAAATTGTTTATGGTTCAAAATAGCTTCAATACACTTAAACAAACATGAATCAAGCATTAGAAACAACAATCCAACTCATTTCACCAAAATCATAAGATTTTCTCAAAACACCAACACAACCACAAATTTCTCCACGAATCCATAAACAACGATTCCAGTTTCACCAATTTGATTCCAACAGTTCAACAATCATCAACAACAACTAATGAACACAAATTTATGCATAATTCAACCTCACAACTTCATTTTGCATCAAATTTGCTCAAGAACACAAAACACCAACAAATGTGAATTTCAACATGTTAATTCATATATAGGCATACAATTATCATGTGATCATGTTACCAATCATAACAACAACAATTATGCACGAATTTCACAGCAACTAGATTCAATTCAACAATTTCACAAAAATCGGTAAAAATGCAAAATTACGAGATTATGAATGAAATCTATCCCTCTTACCTCTAGCACAAAGATTCTATAACCAAAGCTTCAATTTAGCTCCTAGAGATGAATTCCCCTCTTCTAGCTCTAGCCTCCAACCCTTCTCTTGCTCTCTACTCCAATTCTCCTCTTGTGTGTGTTGTGTGAAATGAGCAAAACCTTAACCTAATCTCTTAAGACTAGCTTATATACTCCCTCTCCCTTAATGGGCCTAATTCACAATTAATATGGGTTCACACTAAACTCACACAAAACCACCACCTAATATACTAACGGTAATTAATTAAAACGTCGGCTCTAATTAATTATCGCACACCGACAAATATAAAAATAAACGGTTCTAATCCAATAATAAAAATGCTAATCTCGCCAAAATTACTAATTACCCCTCAAATGCACACAATTAAAATAATACACGCAATAAAATAATTAAATAAAAATAAACGCGAAAAACGGGCTGTTACAGTCGGCCTGGCCTATTTTCAACCCTACTTAGGGCACAAGATAAGAATCTAAATATAGAAATTTAATCTTGAAAATTGTTGCATTCATAATCTTAAAAGCATAAAAGTTATCGTTTCAATGCAACATTTAATTTTTAATTGTATTTTTAGATCATTATCTTGTGCCCTACGGGCACAAGTTAGCATTTTCCAACAAAAAAATAGTAAGTTTGTATTGAATGCAACAATTGTTTAATTTTTAAAAAGTTAAATCTATCACTTTTCATCATTTCTCAATACAACATTTTTAAGTTTGTCACGTTAACCAGTGCACTAAGGCACTCTTTAGCATTTCTCTATAGCTAATCAAGTAAAGATCATATGTTCGGTTTCAGTGACAGATCCAAAAATTCTAAAAGTTTAAAGGTGGTGGGTCAACAATCCAACACAACTTTACACACACAACCAATTAAAACATTTATAATTGCTACATAAATTAAAAACATTAATTGATATGACAATTCTAAATGTTTTGATAGATTTTGTGTGAAAAATTATTTTAAATTGTCCACCCACCACCATCAAATTCAAATTTTAATCGGTGGGACAAGATTTTATGCCATAATTTATTTATTTTAATTTTTTATAAAAAATACATGAATCAATGTATGAGTATCAAAAATTTTGACTAGAAAGTTATTATATTTTATATCCAAAAATTAAAGATATCAAAATATCTATGAATTATAATTCTTTATGTGTATTTATATTTTAAAATTCCTATATGAGTTTTTTTTTTAAAAAATTTCAACACTAACAATTTATCTCTTATACCATTATATATGCGATTTTTTCAGAATTAAAATTTAGAATGTTTTTCATGTGAGGTCAATAATCTATGTTTAATAGAACAAAAATCAAATTATTGAACACTCTACAACAAATTAATTAAGTGGGTGGGGGCATATGCCCCCAATTTACTATACATAGATCAGGTGTCTGATACTCAAATTAAACATATATATCCAATCAAATCAAATGGAAAGTTGATTTTACACTCAAATTAAGTTGATTTTTTACTAAATAACTTTTGTTATAATTATCCATAAACTTTTGGTCCTCCAAATTTTTGCCATCTTCAACTTTTAATCAGTTAAAAATTTACTTTTATGTAATTTTCCCTAAATTTAATCACATAATAAGACCGAGAAAATTCATTTTTGGATTGAAAGTTTATGTCATGTAGATAAGCCTTACAAATTTTTTCTAAATGAAAAGAAATTGATACCCATCAAGAAATTGTCCAATCGATGCACCTTTAAAATACCACATGTATTATATTTCGTAGTATTATATGTTTCTTGCCTTTTCCAATTTATTATCGACATTATAAAGTTCCCCCCACCTGAACCTAATGAGTGAAGACGTTCATTCACATAATTAGAGAGCATAGATGGCCAATAATATTTACAATTGGCCATTTTTTTGAGAAAACAATTGGCCATTAAACACCACTAAATTAAATTTGGTTTTAATATATATTTCGTTCTTGCAATTAGGGGTCGTTTAAGAATTGGTCACTGTAAACGCTAATCCTTGTAAATTAATCTTGCATTGTTTAATCATTTAAAATTTCTTCCTTTGACCAACTTAATCACTCCCACGTTACTGATTAGCTTATGTAACTTGCAAAAAGACCAAAACACCCCTGGCTTCATCTTCTTCCTTTCCCCTCTCGTTTCCTTGCAGATTCACCTGCAACTCCCCCGTGTTCTTCTCCCAGCAACACAACTTTACCATAGTTTTTGAAAAAAAAACCAACAAAATTAAATTAATACCCAGCATCATCATCATAACACGTACCTATCAATTTTCCTCACCATTCCTTCCATATGCTTAACTAAAAAACCCAATTCATTCACATCTATAACACCACTAACAATAGAATCTCGAAAAGGAATTGATGAGAATCCACTCAAAAAATTTAGCAAACACATGGGAGCCATAAATTCAATAGAATTTTATCAACAACACATTGAAAGAAAAAGATCACTACACGAATTTGATTCCGGCTCCAGCCATTTCATGAATTTGATTCGGCACCAACAAGCTTCTGGGCATGATTCCTTGCGAAGAGAAAGGGGTTTTAAGGAAGTGAAGTGATAAGGGGTGTTGATTATCAAACCGTGAGCTGTTGATTATTGTTGTTTTGTGCTATTGATTCTTGTCAAATTTCTTCAATCTAGTTATGTTTTTGTTTCAAATTGTTTCGTTTTCTGGCGTACATGAAGAAGGTTGTTGATTATGGGTTTGCGACATGGTGTGGTGGCAACGGCCATCACCGGCGACGGCCACAATGTTGCCGTTCTCAATCATTTTTGTTTCCAGGTTCGTTGGGTTTTCCGGCCACATCGTGTTTCCGAGTTCGTTCGTTTGATTTGGTAGTGATTTTCTGAGTTCCATGAATTTTTATGGTGAAAGAGGATTTGATATTGAAGATGAAGGTTATGAGTGATTTTTCTAGGTTAAGCATGAATGAGAAGAACCCAGAATATAATAAAGCTTTGAATATAATTGTTCTTGTTTTGTTGCTAACATCTTTGATCAATTGATGAAGATCAATTTGATGCTATCTGAAAGATACGAATAGGGAAGAGGGAGTAGGAGAAGAAGATGAAAAGATTACAAGGGTATTTTTGTAATTTCATGTTTGTCTGAAAGCCTCGGGGGTATTTTGGTCCATTCAAATGAAATAAGCCAATCAGAACTGCCACGTCAGCTAATCAAGGATGTGGCAGTGATTAAGTTGGTCAAAGGACGAAATTTTAAATGATTAAACAATGCAAAGCTAATTTTCAAGGATTAACGATTACAGGGACCAATTTTTAAATGACCCCTAATTGCAAGGACGAAATACATATTAAAGCCATTAAATTTTAGGCTAAAGTGCATGTTTGGCCCTCTATCTTTCAAAAGGTTGCGATTTTGGCCCCCTATGAAAAAAAATGACAAAAGTGACCCCCTATGTTTAGGAAAATATGATCTTTTGACCCCTTATCTTCTCAAAAAGTTGCGATTATGACCCATTTTGGGACACGTGGCATCTTCTCAGCAATTTTGGAACGAAAGGGGTCAATATTGTAATTTTTTTAAATAGGGAACCAAAATTACAACTTTTAAAATTTAAGGGGTAAAAAGTGCACTTTAGCCTAAATTTTATTGACTCTTGCGACAATGTTCAATTTTATATATATATATATATATATATATATATATATATATATATATATAGTGGCCATTCTGATGACAATAGTGTTGTGGACATTAATCGTGAAAATTTAAGCAAAGAGATATCAGTATACATTTTTAGAGATGGAAGCAAACAAGAAGGTTATGATTGTGGGGATGTTGTTTGCCATTGCTAATGCTATGTTTGGTAATGGTGAATTTATGGTATGTAACTTGACAAGAAAAGAACGGATGGCATGTGAGTCGCATATTGTTCATCACGATCCATCCCCGGCATGCTGCTATGCTATTACCAAAGCTGATTTTCAATGCTTCTGTGAGTACAAGAATAATGTGTGGATTGTTTTCTATGGTATTCTTCCTAGAATAGCCTTGCAAATCCCAGTTAAGTGTAAGCTTGTGGACTCCTTACATTGTTAGTCATGTGTAGTAGTAGTAGAAAGAATGCATATGTAAGGGCTACTAAATCAATAATCAATAATGTAATCCATGATTTTGATTATTGATAGAAAATTAGCAAGTGTACTAATCTAAATCGCGTAATAAAATAATTTGTTTCCCTAGGGACTGTTTTGATATCAACTTAACAAGAACATTAACATTAAGATATAATAAAATTTGGGGGTGCCTTTGGCAATCAGATTTGAGTTCAATTGTAACTAAAATGATGAAAGTAACGTTGGTTTTCGAAATAATTTAAGAGAAATGACTAGATCAATTGATTCATCTGCACATCATTCATTAGCTACTTGTTTCTTAAGTCCACGAATATCACAAAGTTTACAACGAATTAACAAAATAACCTAGGTCAATCCCTTGATCCTAAGTCCTCTTATCTAATCATAATTCCCTAATTCCTTAGGTGAACCTATAATCATCAAAGGTTAATGAGTCCGTTAATTCAATTATCACAATCCAACAACTATCTATTCCTAAATTGTCCGTTGAATTGAACAGTATAACTATGTCCGAGTTATATGCTAGTGTCAATAGTCACATAATCTCTTGAATCAATCACATTTGGTCAGAATTATGAAGGCATTAAGAACAAAATATACTGAATAAACTAGATTGATATTCATAAAAGTAAGAGTTTCAGGTTACATCACATGAATTAGTACAGAATCATCTCTTGACCTAATCACAGAGAATTTAGCTACTCATGGCTAAAGCATAAATAACTAATGATAAAGAAGAATTCATTACATGAAATTAGTAACCGGTTATGAGTTTTTGATGGTCTCCCACCTTATGCTCAGTGATCCAGCTCCAAAAGTCTCCTTTTTTCTCTAAAATTTCGAACCCTTGCCTCAGAAATTAGTTTGGCTTTTATAGGAAAAAATCAGGTCACGAACAAATCGTACTACGATGCCCAAAATCGTAGTACGATGCTCATTAATTCTAGATCAACCTCAGACGCTCCCTTTCATCGTAGTACGATGCTGAAAGATCGTACTACGATTTTTTCAGTGGCCAGGCAAATAAAAACGTCCTCAAATCGTAGTACGATGCTAGAAATCGTACTACGATGCATCTTGTACTCATGCTCTTCAAATGTATCTTTTTGTAGCTCAAAACTCAAGCAAAACCACTTGAACTCGACTCAACATTACACGAAATTAAAGCAAAAGTGGTACATGATCTAGTGTCATCACAACCGCAAACTTGCATCGTTACTTGGCCTCAAGGAACTTATTTTAAACATGAATTGAGACAATAAAATAACACCTACCTCATCAATGGTATCTCAAAAGTTCATCTCCTAGTTAGCATTAGTGGGCTAACCTGCTTGCCAAACTTTCATCCCATAACTTCACGCAACATCATTGAAAAAAGGTTTATACAGTCGACACACTAACCACTATATTACCAAAACTTGAAAAACTTTTAAACATCAATAAAAATTACATCACAATACACACTTTTAAGGACTTTCAGGGTGTAACGGGACTAAGGTCACAGGTGGGATAATTTTGGGAAGTAGGCTTAATATAACAAATTGGAGTTAAGCATATCCTACTTACTTTGGCAATTGGAAACACCACACCCTGGAATAATTTACTCAAATTTGAGAAATAGAGAACACAACAGAAGTTTTCGGATCACTAAATTTACAAATCTTTGTCTCAATTTATTATATCACTATATACACACTTTTTTTTTTGTAAGTTGATTTTTTTGTGTCAACTTGATTTTTTTGTTTTTTGAGACAAATGTGATCTATTTAACTCATGTTCCCTATATCCCTCACCCCAAACTTAAAATGTTGTTGTCCCATGAGCAACCCCAAACTTAGGTTTTTGCAAACACATCACAATTGCCTAACTCCAAAATAAATTGGGATAGATTCTTAATGTCTTTAGGCTGAAAATGTGGTTTGTCACCGAAACAACGGGGTCTAACCTATTGGCTCAAATTTGGCTTAAAAATGGAAAAAAAAATTATTGCAACAGGTAGGCTCAAAGGCTCAAGGTACAAGCACTTTGCCTTAGTGTGTAAGTAATGTAACCAATTGACATAAAGAAAATTCGCAAGCCTCGGAAATAGTATTAGCATGGAACACTCATATTTTGTGAAAATTGAAAACAAAGATTTGGCTTTGAAACTTACTGGCTGAGGTTTATGGAAGTTGTTAATCCACAATGCCGTACACTTCAACAAAGAATCCTCATGCAAGCTCTTCCTCCTTGAACTTTTGAAATACCAATGATGAACAAATGCTACTAGACTGGTAAAATTCAAGAAAAAGTGAGTTCATCAATAACAAACAAATGCAGATGCAATTACAAACATAGGGTAAGCAAAATTCAGAACACTAGCAACAGTCACACACCAACAATGCTATTAGACAGAAACATAACAAAAAATGACAGAAACAAAATAAAAACAATTAACTACTGTCATACCTCAATTTTTGACCTAAGACACCACTGACACACGTCATTTAGCCCTGAATAATCTTCGACTTTTCGAACGAAATTTCGACAGAGGTATTTTAAAATACCTCATTTTTTGTTTCGAGTCAAGCCCTCTTCTCTCTTAATTTTATTTTTATTTTTTTTATCTTTAATTTCCATCTTTTATTTAATTTCTCAATTTTTATTTTAATTCTATTTTGTTCCGAGTCATTTATATTTTTATTTTTATTATTAATTGTCCAAAATTGGTCCAACAATATCCAAAAAAACAGTCTGCGCCTATTCCAAATCCGAATCCACATCCGGTACACGTTCGCTGGCTTCCTCCCCAATTCAAGAAGTGTTATCCACATTTTTGCTATGCTCTTTAACAAACCCTAACCCTATAAAAACAACCTGCAAAACACAAATTAGACGGCCAAAAAAATTTCACAGAACCTCATCAACACACAACAATCTCCATCGCAAACCTGCAAATCAAAACCAGCCCAACACAACAGAATCATAAAAAACCAATCTCAATACAACACACAAACCCGTACGGTCACAAGACAGCAAGCAACAGGGGCCGAAATTTACACACGGAAATCACAAACAGCAAGAAAACAATAGATACAAGGTCTAAACCAAGCCAACCAAACCCATTTTTGTGAACCGATTGACCAAACCATCCACAAACCACACGAATCTGTACGGTACAACACACACACACACACACACACACACACACATAACTTACAACAGCCACAAACGACAACAACAACATTAAAGTCGTTTCCACAACACCATCATAACCAAACACAACCGGTCCAAACACATACAGAGTCAGCCATTAACAACGAATCCATCAACCTCAAGACCGATTCAAAAAACAACAAAGGTATAATCGTTTCCTTTTCACTTAGATCTAGGTCAATTCATTTTTGTTTTAAAAGTTTTGAGTTTAGAAACGGGGTAAGGAGGGAGAGCCGGTTTAGAAAAAGCATTTTTTTTAAAAGGAGAACCTTTAATCTCCGGCGCGGCGGCGCAGCCGTGATGGCTCACCGGCCACCGCGCCGGAACCCCCTCCTTTACCCATTCTCCAATCGAAGAAGAAAAAGAAACATGAGAGAGAAGAGAGCTTTAGAAGTAGGAAAGAGAAGAGAGAGAAACTGTTGGGGAAAATGAAAGAAAAATAGGTTTACAACCTATATATACTCCCCAAACCGGTTCGGTTCTCCTAGAACCGACCCAGGGTCCGAATCGAACCGGCCCCAGCCTGTCTCTTTTAACCTAATCTCATTTATTTTACTTACTACACCCCCCCCCCCCCCCTTGTTTACTGCTACACCCCCCACCTTGTGATTGAACCCATTTTTTATTTCAAGTCTTGCATGCGTTTTGTTTTTATCTTTTAATTGTTTCTTTTATATTTTCTCATGCATATTTTAGGATTAGACTTATTATTTTGTCCACATATTTATTTATGTCATTTATTTTCGCAGACTTTAGAATGTATTAACAGGTTTAATGTAAATTCATGCATGTGGTTGTGCGTGCGCGTGTCTTTTATTTTCTTTACTGCTTTATGTATATACATGCGGAAAATGTCTAGATTAGGTCAAAAGACTTTGTGGTGATCCAATGTCACCATGAAGTTCTCGCGCACTTTTTTTATTGTTACGTTAGTATCGTTTTTTTAGGCCTTAGTCAATATTTAAAAAAAAACATGCAAATAACCACAAAAAATCACAGAAACATTTTTCACAATAAACCTTGGTTCAATAATCAAGTGATCCCTTTTTCTATTTTTTCTTAATCAAACAGTAATTTTTACCCCGAACTACGAGGTTCTGATCCCTCACCGGTACGTAGGCAAAAGACCTAGTCCTTCTGAATCAATAAAAATGTAGATAAAGGGTGCTAACACCTTCCCTTTGTGTAACCAACCCCCAGACCCCATCAAATTCAAATCTTTTTTAAATCAAAGTCGTGAAATAATTTAGTGAGTCAAAAGCTAATCAAATGACGCGACATAAATGGCGACTTCACTGAGGAGAAATTCGAGGGTTAAGCCTAACTTGGCTTTATTTAATTTCTTGTGCTATAACTTACTTAACAAAAACAAAAATAAAAGATGAAAATACATGTATATATGCTTCCTTCGTGTATATATGTTTCTTTGATGGCCTTGATCTGAAGGCGTATGGAGACTGCCATGGATCACGCACACATGAACGTTCAAACAGAAACTAGTATAAAAGTAAATTCAACAAAAAAAACAACACAAAACTCAAAACAACCTCTCTCTAAAACTTATTTTAGAGAGAGAGAGACTGCAAATGACTCTTTCTTCTCCGACGTAACATGTGAACGCCGGCTCGGTGGCTGCCGGCCAATAGGCGGCGGCGCCGCCGCGCCGGAGAAGAAAGTGCCTCCGATCCAAAACTTTTTCACCTTTTTAAATATCCTTTTTCACGCAGGTTATGAAACCGGACTCATTTTTATGAAAAGAAGCTTTAATAAGTGTAGATCTGACGATTAATATGCGAGAAAAAAACAAAAGAAAACGCTATACCTCTTCCTTCTTACTGTTTTGGTTCGACCTCTCTCTCGGTTTGGCCGGTTCGAACCGGTGGTGTTACTTCAGATCTATCACTGGACGAGGATTTGAGCTCTGATTGTCTTGTTCGAAAATGAGTTGTTGCTTCTTCTTCTTTGCTTCGGTTTGGATCTATATGTCTTCTTTCTTCTTGCTTTTCGGCGCGGTTTAGCCTCTGTGTCGGTCCCTTGTTCAATTACGTTTGGATACTTGAAAGGAGGCTACGGCCTGGTTGTGATTCGAACGAAACTAAAAGCTTGTGGTGTGTTGATGATTGTGGTAGGTTGTTCACGTTACTGTTGTTGTTTGTTGTGAAAGAACAAACTCGCAAATATTGGTGTTAGATTGTTATGAGATTTCTCAGGAATTTTGAGTTTGATCTTGACAAGTTGAAAGAAATTGGGAATTAGGGTTTTTGACGGTGATTGGTTGGTGCGGCTGCTACTGTCAGTCAGTACAGTGATTGGTCCTTTAACAGTGTAATAAATGACAGTCTATTTATAGACTGTCAAAACTAGGGTTTAAAAAAACAGAATTAAAAATACCTAATAAAAATAATAAAAACGAAAATAATATATAAAATATAAAGATAACTAAAAAAATGACATAAAATGGAATATGAGATAATGAAAATGGCTAAAAAAATAATAATAAAATGGAATAATAAAACTCCTAAAATTGTCCCTTTATAACCAAAAAAATGAGGTATTTTAAAATACCTCGCTGCCGAAATTTCGTTTGAAACGACGACACTTTTCGACGAACAAATTTTTCACAAGCAAATAAAAACGAGAAATAAAAATGCAAGTGCGAAGAGATTTTAAAAAAGCAAATTAAATTGAGAATTAAAAGACGAACACGACGAGCGTTAAAGTACGGTTAAAATGCAGATAAAAATGCGAATAAAAAGGGGATCAAAGACGAATGAAATAAGTTTTAAAAAGCACATAAAATGATGGTTAAACGGAGGACCTTGGTTAAAATTTGGGGTATGACATTACCTAATACAAAACCAAATAGGTTTACCTCATGTTTTAAATCAAGGGACACATTCAACCTTCCCATTTATAAAATTTAACATATAGGCTAAAATCACGTTTTCGCGACAAGGAACATTCCAAGACATTCATTTTACCAAATACAAAACAAAATATGTACAAAGATCATGTTTTAAATCAAAGGACAAGTTCAACCTTCTTATTTCTCAAACTTAGAAGCATATATGCCAAAATCTCATTTTCGTGACAAGGAACATTCCAAGACATTCATTTTACCAAATACAAAACAAAATATGTACACATATCATGTTTTAAATCAAAGGACAAGTTCAACCTTCTTATTTCTCAAACTTAGAAGCATATATGCCAAAATCTCATTTTCGTGACAAGGAACATTCCAAGACTTTCATTTTACCAAATACAAAATAAAATATGTTCACATATCATGTTTTAAATCAAGGGAAATGTTAACCTTCTTAATTTTCAAACTTGTAAGCATATAGGTCAAAATCTTATTTTCGCGACAAGGGACATTTCAATATTTTTCATTTTACCGAATACAAAACCAAATAGGATCACAAATCATGTTTTAAATCAAAGGACAAATTCAACCTTCTCATTTATCAAATTTGCAACCATATAGGCTAATATCTCATTTTTGCGACAAGGATCATCCCAATACCTTTTATTTACCGAATCTAAAACCAAATAAGTACAAATACCATGCTTCGCTTCAAGGGACATCGAGGGACAAATTCAATCTTAAAATTTATCAAACTTGTAACCAGATAGGAGAAAATCTCATTTTTGCGACAAGGGTCATTCCAATATTTTTAATTTACCGAATACAAAACCAAATAGAATCACATATCATGTTTTAATTCAAGGGACAAGTTCAACCTTCCTATTGAACAAATTTGTAATCATATAGGCTAAAACCTCATTTTCGCGACAATGGTCATTCCAATTCTTTCATTTTACCTAATACAAAGCCAAATAGGTTTACCTCATGTTTTAAATCAAGGGACACATTCAACCTTCCTATTTATAAAATTTACCATATACGCTAAAATCACGTTTTCGCGACAAGGAACATTCCAAGACATTCATTTTACCAAATACAAAACAAAAAATGTACACATATCATGTTTTAAATCAAAGGACAAGTTCAACCTTCTTATTTCTCAAACTTAGAAGCATATAGGCCAAAATCTCATTTTCGTGACACGGAACATTCCAAGATTTTCATTTTACCAAATACAAAATAAAATAGGTTCACATATCATGTTTTAAATCAAGGAACAATTTCAACCTTCCCATTTATCAAATGTGCAACCATATAGGCTAATATCACTTTTTTGCAACAAGGGTCATCCCAATACTTTATATTTACCGAATTTAGAACCAAATAGGTTCAAATATCACGTTTCGCATCAACGGACATCGAGGGACAAACTCAACCTTCATATTTATCAAAAATGTAATCATATAGGATAAAATCTCATTTTTGCGCAAGGGTCATTCCAATACTTTCATTTTACCGAATACAAAACCAAATAGGTTCACATATCATGTTTTAAATCAAGGGACACATTCAACCTTCCCATTTATAAAATTTACCATATAGGCTAAAATCACGTTTTCCCGACAAGGAACATTCCAAGGCTTTTCATTTTACCCAATACAAAACAAAATATGTTCACATATCATGTTTAAAATCAAGGAAAACGTTAACCTTCTTATTTCTCAAACTTGTAAGTGTATAGGCCAAAATCTCATTTTCACGACAAGGGACATTTCAATACTTTCATTTTACCGAATACAAAACCAAATAGGATCACAAATCATGTTTTAAATCAAGGGACAAATTCAACCTTCTCATTTATCAAATTTGCAACCATATATGCTAATATCTCATTTTTGCGACAAGGATCATTCCAATACCTTTTATTTACCGAATTTAAAACTAAATAAGTACAAATACCATGCTTCGTTTCAAGGGACATCGAGGGACAAATTCAACCTTAATATTTATCAAACTTCTTGCCATATAGGAGAAAATCTCATTTTTGCGACAAGGGTCATTATAATACTTTTAATTTACCGAATACAAAACCAAATAGAATCACATATCATGTTTTAATTCAAGGGACAAGTTCAACCTTCCTATTGAACAAATTTGTAATCATATATGCTAAAACCTCATTTTCGCGACAATGGTCATTCCAATTCTTTCATTTTACCTAATACAAAACCAAATAGGTTTACCTCATGTTTTAAATCAAGGGACACATTCAACCTTCTCATTTAAAAAATTTACCATATAGGCTAAAATCACGTTTTGGCGACAAGTAACATTCCAAGACATTCATTTTACCAAATACAAAACAAAATATGTACACATATCATGTTTTAAATCAAAGGACAACTTCAACCTTCTTATTTCTCAAACTTAGAAGCATATAGGCCAAAATCTCATTTTCGTGACAAGGAACATTCCAAGACTTTCATTTTACCAAATACAGAATAAAATAGGTTCACATATCATGTTTTAAATCAAGGGACAATTTCAACCTTCCCAATTATCAAATTTGCAACCATATAGACTAAAATCACTTTTTTGCAACAAGGGTCATCCCAATACTTTATATTTACTGAATTTAGAACCAAATAGGTTCAAATATCACGTGTCGCATCAACGGACATCGAGGGACAAGCTCAACCTTCATATTTATCAAAAATGTAATCATATAGGATAAAATCTCATTTTTGCGCAAGGGTCATTCCAATACTTTCATTTTACCGAATACAAAACCAAATAGGTTCACATATCATGTTTTAAATCAAGGGACACATTCAACCTTCCCATTTATAAAATTTACCATATAGGCTAAAATCACGTTTTCGCGACAACGAACATTCCAAGACTTTTCATTTTACCAAATACAAAACAAAATATGTTCACATATCATGTTTTAAATCAAGGGAAAGGTTAACCTTCTTATTTCTCAAACTTGTAAGCATATAGGCCAAAATCTCATTTTCGCGACAAGAGACATTTCAATACTTTCATTTTACCGAATATAAAACCAAATAGGATCACAAATCATGTTTTAAATCAAAGGACAAATTCAACCTTCTCATTTATCAAATTTGCAACCATATAGGCTAATATCTCATTTTTGCAACAAGGGTCATCCCAATACTTTATATTTACCGAATTTAGAACCAAATAGGTTCAAATATCATGTTTCGCATCAACGGACATCGAGGGACAAACTCAACTTTCATATTTATCAAAAATGTGATCATATAGGATAAAATCTCATTTTTGCGCAAGGGTCATTCCAATACTTTCATTTTACCAAATACAAAACCAAATAGGTTCACAAATCATGTTTTAAATCAAGGGACAAATTCAACCTTCTCATTTATCAACTTTGTAACCATATAGGCTAATATCTCATTTTTGCGACAAGGATCATCCCAATACCTTTTATTTACCGAATTTAAAACTAAATAAGTACAAATACCATGCTTCGCTTCAAGGGACATCGAGGGACAAATTCAACCTTAATATTTATCAAACTTGTTGCCATATAGGAGAAAATCTCATTTTTGCGACAAGGGTCATTCCAATACTTTTAATTTACCGAATACAAAACCAAATAGAATCACATATCATGTTTTAATTCAAAGGACAAGTTCAACCTTCCTATTGAACAAATTTGTAATCATATAGGCTAAAACCTCATTTTTCGCGACAATGGTCAGTCCAATTCTTTCATTTTACCTAATACAAAACCAAATAGGTTTACCTCATGTTTTAAATCAAGGGACACATTCAACCTTCCCATTTAAAAATTTTACCATATAGGCTTAAATCACGTTTTGGCGACAAGGAACATTCCAAGACATTCATTTTACCAAATACAAAACAAAATATGTACACATATCATGTTTTGAATCAAAGGACAACTTCAACCTTCTTATTTCTCAAACTTAGAAGCATATAGGTCAAAATCTCATTTTCGCGACAAGGAACATTCCAAGACTTTCATTTTACCAAATACAAAATAAAATAGGTTCACATATCTTGTTTTAAATCAAGGGACAATTTCAACCTTCCCATTTATCAAATTGGCAACCATATTGGCTAATATCACTTTTTTGCGACTAGGGTCATCCCAATACTTTATATGTACTGAATTTAGAACCAAATAAGTTCTAATAATACGTTTCGCATCAAGGGACATCGAAGGACAAGCTCAACCTTCATATTTATCAAACATGTAATCATATAGGCAAATATCCCATTTTCGCGACAAGGATCATCCCAATACCTTTTATTTACCAAATTTAAAACCAAATAGGTACAAATACCATGCTTCACTTCAAGGGACATCGATGGACAAACTCAACCTTCATATTTACCAAATATGTAATCATATAGGCTAAAATCTCATTTTCGCGATAAGGGACATTTCAATACTTTAAATCAAGGGACAATGTCAACCTTCCCATTTATCAAATTTGCAACCATATAGGCTAATATCACTTTTTTTGCGAGAAGGGTCATTCCAATACTTAATATTTACCAAATTAAGAACCAAATAGGTTTAAATATCATGTTTCGCATCAAAGGAAATCGAGGGACAAGCTCAACCTTCATATTTATCAAACATGTAATCATGCAGCTTAAAATCTCATTTTCGCGACAAGGGACATTTCAATACTATCATTTTTCCGAATACAAAACAAAATAGGTTCACATATCATGTTTTAAATCAAGGGACAAATTCAACCTTCTCATTTATCAAATTTGCAACCATATAGGCTAATATCTCATTTTCGCGACAAGGATCATCCACATACCTTTTATTTACCGAATTTAAAACCAAATAGGTACAAATACCATGTTTCGCTTCAAGGGACATTGAGGGACAAATTCAACCTTAATATCTATCAAACTTGTAACCATATAGGGGAAAATCTCATTTTTGCGACAAGAGTCATTCCAATTCGTTTAATTTACCGAATAAAAAACCAAATAGGTTCACATATCATGTTTTTATTCAAGGGACAAGTTCAACATTCCTATTGATCAAACTTGTAATCATATAGGCCAATATCAATTTTTTGCGAGAAGGGTCATCCCAATACTTTATATTCACCGAATGTATAACCAAATAGGTTAAAATATCACGTTTCGCATCAAGGGACATCGAGGGACAAGTTCAACCTTCATATTTATCAAAAATGTAATCATATATGTAAAATCTCATTTTTGCGCAAGGGTCATTCAAATACTTTTATTTTACCAAATACAAAACCAAATAGGTTCACATATCATGTTTTAAATCAAGGGACACATTCAACCTTCTCATTTATAAAATGTTAACATATAGGCTAAAATCACGTTTTCTCGACAAGGAACATTTCAAGACTTTTCATTTTACCAAATACAAATCAAAATATGCTCACATATGACGTTTTAAATCAAGAGAAATGTTAACCTTCTTATTTCTCAAACTTGTAAGAATATACGCCAAAATCTTATTTTCGCGACAAGGGACATTTCAATACTTTCTTTTTACTGGATACAAAACCAGATAGGATCAAAAATAATGATTTAAACGGACAAATTCAACCTTCTCATTTATCAAATTTGCAACCATATAGGCAAATATCTCATTTTCGCACCAAAGGTCATCCCAATATCTTTTATTTACCGAATTTAAAACCAAATAAGTACAAATACCATGCTTCGCTTCAAGGGACATCGAGAGACAAATTCAACCTTAATATTTATTAAACTTGTAACGATATAGGAGAAAATCTCATTTTCGCCACAAGGGTCATTCTAATACTTTTAATTTACCGAATACAAAACCAAATAGATTCACATATCATGTTTTAATTCAAGGGACAAGTTCACCATTCCTATTGAACAAACTTGTAATCATATGGGCTAAAATCTCATTTTCGCGACAATGATAATTCCAATTCTTTCAATTTACCTAATACAAAACCAAATAGGTTTGCCTCATGTTTTAAATTAAGGGACACCTTCAACTTTCCCAATTATAAAATTTACCGTATAGGTTAAATCAAGTTTTCGCGACAAGGAACATTCGAAGACATTCATTTTACCAAATACAAAACAAAATTTGTTCACATATCATGTTTTGAATCAAATGACAAGTTCAACCTTCTTATTTATCAAAGTTAGAAGCATATAGGCAAAAGTGTCATTTTCGCGACAAGGAAAATTCCAAGACTTTCATTTTACCAAATACAAAACAAAATAAGTTCACATATCATGTTTTAAATCAAGGGACAATTTAAACCTTCCCATTTATCAAATTGGCAACCATATTGGCTAATATCACTTTTGTGCGACTAGGGTCATCCCAATACTTTATATGTACAGAATTTAGAACCAAATAAGTTCAAATAATACGTTTCGCATGAAGGGACATCGAAGGACAAGTTCAACCTTCATATTTATCAAACATGTAATCATATAGGCTAATATCCCATTTTCGCGACAAGGATCATCCCAATACCTTTTATTTACCAAATTTAAAACCAAATAGGAACAAATACCATGCTTCACTTCAAGGGACATCGAAGGACAAATTCAACCTTCATATTTACCAAATATGTAATCATATAGGCTAAAATCTCATTTTCGCGACAATGATCATTTTCATTTTACTTAATACAAAACCAAATAGGTTTACCTCATGCTTTAAATCAATGGACACATTCAACCTTCTCATTTATAAAATTTACCATATAAGCTAAAATCCATTTTCGCGACAAGGAATATCCAAGACATTCATTTTACCAAATACAAAACAAAATATGTTCACATATCATGTTTTGAATCAAAGGACAAGTTCAACCTTCTTATTTCTCAAACTTAGAAGGATATAGGCCAAAATCTCTTTTCGCGACAACGAACATTCCAAGACTTTCATTTTACCAAATACAAAACAAAATATGTTCGCATATCATGTTTTAAATCAAGGGACAATTTCAACCTTTTCATTTATCAAATTTGCAACCATATAGGCTAATATCTCATTTTCGCTACAAGGATCATCCCAATACCTTTTATTTACCGAATTTAAAACCAAATAGGTACAAATACCATGATTCACTTCAAGGGACATCGAGGGACAAATTCAACCTTAACATTTATCAAATTTGTAATCATATAGACTAAAATCTCATTTTTGCGACAATGGTAATTCCAATTCTTTCATTTTACCTAATACAAAACCAAATAGGTTTACCTCATGTTTTAAATCAAGGGACACCTTCTCATTTATAAAATTTACCAAATTAGCTAAAATCACGTTTTCGCAAGAAGGAATATCCAAGACATTCATTTTATCAAATACAAAACAAAACATGTTCACATGTCATGGTTTGAATTAAAGGACAAGTTCAACCTTCTTATTTCTCAAACTTGTAAGGATATAGGCCAAAATCTTATTTTCGTGACAGGGGACATTTCAATACTTTCATTTTACCGAATACAAAACCAGATAGGATCAGAAATAATGATTTAAACGGACAAATTCAACCTTCTCATTTATCAAATTTGCAACTATATAGGCTAATATCTCATTTTCGCACCAAAGGACATCCCAATACCTTTTATTTACCGAATTTAAAACCAAATAAGTACAAATATCATGCTTCGCTTCAAGGGACATCGAGAGACAAATTCAACCTTAATATATATATATATCAAACTTGTAACGATATAGGAGAAAATGTCATTTTCGCTACAAGGGTCATTCTAATACTTTTAATTTACCGAATACAAAACCAAGTAGGTTAACATATCATGTTTTAATTCAAGGGACAAGTTCACCATTTCTATTGAACAAACTTGTAATCATATAGGCTAAAATCTCATTTTCGCGACAATGATAATTCCAATTCTTTCAATTCACCTAATACAAACCAAATAGGTTTACCTCATGTTTTAAATCAAGGGACACCTTCTCATTTATAAAATTTACCAAATAAGCTAAAATCACGTTTTCGCAAGAATGAATATCCAAGACATTCATTTTATCAAATACAAAACAAAACATGTTAACATTTCATGGTTTGAATTAAAGGACAAGTTCAACCTTCTTATTTCTCAAACTTAGAAGCATATAGGCCAAAATCACTTTTCGCGACAAGGAACATTCCAAGACTTTCATTTTACCAAATACAAAATAAAATATGTTCACATATCATCTTTTAAATCAAGGGACAATTTCAACCTTCTCATTTATCAAATTTGCAACCATATAGGCTAATATCACTTTTTTGCGAAAAGGGTCATTCCAATACTTAATATTTACCGAATTTAGAACCAAATAGGTTCAAATATCACGTTTCGTATCAAAAGACATCGAGGGACAAGCTCAACCTTCATACTTATCAAACATGTAATCATATAGGTTAAAATCTCATTTTCGCGACAAGGGGCATTTCAATACTTTCATTTTACCGAATACAAAACAACATAGGCTCGCATATCATGTTTTAAATCAAGGGACACATTCAACATTCTCATTTATAAAATGTTACAATATAGGCTAAAATCACGTTTTCGCGATTCCAAGACTTTTCATTTTACCAAATACAAAACAAAAAATGTTCAAATATAATGTTTTAAATCAAAGGAAATGTTAACTTTCTTATTTCTCAAACTTGTAAGCATATAGGCCAAAATTTCATTTTCGCGTCAAGAGACATTTTAATACTTTTCATTTTACCGAATACAAAATCAAATAGGATCACAAATCATGTTTTAAATCAAGGGACAAATTTAACCTTCTCATTTATCAAATTATCAAATTTGCAACCATATAAGCTACAAGAATCATCCCAATACCTTTTATTTACCGAATTTAAAACCAAATAGGTACAAATACCATGTTTCGCTATAAGGTACATCGAGGGACAAATTCAACCTTAATATTTATCAAACTTGTAATCATATAGGCTAAAATCTCATTTTCGCAACAATGGTCGTTCCAATTCTTTCATTTTACCTAATACAAAACCAAATAGGTTTACCTCATATTTTAAATCAAGGGACACATTCAACCTTCTCATTTATAAAATTTACGAAATAAGTTAAAATCACGTTTTCGCGAGAAGGAATATCCAAGACATTCATTTTACCAAATACAAAACAAAACATGTTCACATGTCATGGTTTGAATTAAAGGACAAGTTCAACCTTCTTATTTCTCAAACTTAGAAGCATGTAGGCCAAAATCACTTTTCGCGACAAGGAATATTTCAAGACTTTTATTTTACCAAATACAAAACAAAATATGTTCACATATCATGTTTTAAATCAAGGGACAATTTCAACCTTCCCATTTGCAACCATATAGGTTATTATCACTTTTTTTGCGACAAGGGTCATCTCAATAGTTAATATTTACCGAATTTAGAACCACATAGGTTCAAATATCACGTTTCGCAACAAGGGACATCGAGGGACAACCTCAACCTTCATATATATCAAACATGTAATCATATAGGCTAAAATCTCATTTTTGCGCGAGGGACATTCCAATTCTTTCATTTACCGAATACAAAACCAAATAGGATCACAAATGATGTTTTAAATCAAGGGACAAATTCAATCTTCTCGTTTATCAAATTTGCAACCATATAGGCTAATATCTCATTTTCGCGACAAGAATCATCCCAATACCTTTTATTTACCGAATTTAAAACCAAATAGGTACAAATACCATGTTTCGCTATAAGGTACATCGAGGGACAAATTCAACCTTAATATTTATCAAACTTGTAATCATATAGGCTAAAATCTCATTTTCGCAACAATGGTCATTCCAATTCTTTCATTTTACCTAATAAAAAACCAAATAGGTTTACCTCATGTTTTAAATCAAGGGACACATTCAACCTTCTCATTTATAAAATTTACGAAATAAGCTAAAATTACGTTTTCGCGAAAAGGAATATCCTAGACATTCATTTTACCAAATACAAAACAAAACATGTTCACATGTCATGGTTTGAATTAAAGGACAAGTTCAACCTTCTTATTTCTCAAACTTAGAAGCATGTAGGCCAAAATCACTTTTCGCGACAAGGAATATTCCAAGACTTTCATTTTTTACCAAATACAAAACAAAATATGTTCACATATCATGTTTTAAATCAAGGGTCAATTTCAACCTTCCCATTTATCAAATTTGCAACCATATAGGTTATTATCACTTTTTTGCGACAAGGGTCATTCCAATAGTTAATATTTACCGAATTTAGAACCACATAGGTTCAAATATCACGTTTCGCATCAAGGGACATCGAGGGACAACCTCCCCTTCATATATATCAAACATGTAATCATATAGGCTAAAATCTCATTTTTGCGCAAGGGTCATTCCAATACTTCCATTTACCGAATACAAAACCAAATAGGATCACAAATGATGTTTTAAATCAAGGGACAAATTCAATCTTCTCATTTATCAAATTTGCAACCATATAGGCTAATATCTCATTTTCGCGACAAGGATCATCCAATACCTTTTATTTACCGAATTTAAAACCAAATAGGTAAAAATACCATGCTTCGCTTCAAGGGACATTGAGGGACAAGTTCAACCTTCATATTTATCAAACATGTAATCATATAGGCTAAAATCTCATTTTCGCGACAAGGAACATTTCAATACTTTCATTTTACCGAATGGAAAACCAAATAGCATCACAAATCATGTTTTAAATCAAGGGACAAATTCAACCTTTTGAATTATCAAATTTGCAACCATATAGGCTAATATCTCATTTTCGCAACAAAGATCATCCCAATACCTTTTATTTACCAAATTTAAAACCAAATAGGTCTTTGCTTCAAGGGACAAGCTCAACCTTCATATTTATCAAACATGTAATCATATACGCTAAAATCTCATTTTCGCGACAAAAGACATTTCAATACTTTCATTTTACCGAATACAAAACCAAATAGAATCACAAATCATGTTTAAAATCAAGGGACAAATTCAACCTTCTCATCTATCAAATTTGCAACCATATAGGTTAAATATCTCATATTTGCGACAAGGATCATCCCAATACCTTTTATTTACCAAATTTAAAACCACATAGGTACAAATACTATGCTTCGCTTCAAGGGACATCGAGGGACAAATTCAACCTTAAAATTTATCAAACTTGTAACCATCTAGGAGAAAATCTCATTTTCGCGACAAAGGTCATTCCAATACTTTTAATCTACCGAATACAAAACCAAATAGGTCCACATATCATGTTTTAATGGGACAAGTTCAACCTTCCTATTGATCAAACTTGTAATTATATAGGTTAAAATCTCATTTTCGCAACAATTGTCATCTCAATACTTTCATTTTACCGAATACAAAACCAAATAGGTTCAAATCATGTTTTAAATCAAGAGACACTTTCAACTTTGCCATTTATCAAACTTTGTAACCAAATAGGCTAAAATCTCGTTTTCGCAACAACGGTCATTCCAATACTTTCGTTTTACCCAATATATAACAAAATAGGTTCACATCATGTTATAAATCAAGGGAAACATTTAACCTTCCCATTTATCAAACTTGGTAACCGTGTAGGCTAAAATCTCATTTTTACGACAAGGGTCATCCTAATATTTTATATTTACCGAATATAAGGCCAAATAGGTTCAAATATTATGTTACGCACCAAGGGACATTGAGGGACAAGTTCAAACTTACTATTTATCAAACATGTAACCATATAAGCTAAAATCTCATTTTCGCGGCAAATAGAAGAAATAAATCAATAAAATAAAAAGAAAAAACTCAATTATAAATCGAAAAGACAATCGGTAAAAAAAAAACATGCGAAAAAGATTATATTTTGACGACAAAATTCAATAACTCAAAAACTAAAAAACAAATGGTAAAAGATGAATAATAAGAAATGTTGCGGTGATTATAGAAATTAAATTTACAAGAGTTACACGACTAACCTGGAGAGGACTGCATATTGAATAATTGATCCATAAATTATGAAGCTTCGTATTTCTGCCCATTTTTTGCATTGTCTTCATACATTGTTTGATCCAGACGATAAACAGGAAAGCCAAGAAAATATTTTGCAGCAAAGGCATCCTTCCCATTTTTTACACTTGCTTATCACATCAATAATTATTAACGACAAAATGTTTAGAATTCAAAAAATGAAAAAAATAATGCATGTATTAGATAGGAACAAGAGAGCCACTAACATTCAAGGACTGCACGGTACATTAGAAATATTTCTTTAGAAGAAAGAAAAACACATTATGTTCACATAAAGAGAAGAAAATGTAGTATACCTGGAGCGCAAGACTTAGGCCACATTTTCTTCATGGTCGAAATGTGATAACTGTTGAAAGATGATTATTCAACACCATTAAAAAATATCAATTATAAATCTGACATATTTATAATTGCAGGACATGTCTTCCTACTTATTCAAAGTTTCAAATGAATTTAAGACATGTAAAATTGATCAACATTTGAGTTATTATCATGAAATAATGATCTCACAAAGTAGATAAAAACCATGACCGAAACTCTAGTAAATTCAAAGTTCTGGTTTTGTATGAATAATATAGTATGCTAAAATCTCTATACTTCACTACTACTTGAGTGTTACAAAAACAGGAAAGGTTCTGGGAATTGATGCGAAATAATGTATATCATTTCAATATGGTTTGAAGTTACAGTCCCAAATAGAACTAGAAGTGTTTGCATCTTGCATGTGCAGTAATGCTAGAGAACAGATGGAAAGAGAGTAAGTGGCAAGTACCTATGCAATGCATAACCTACATTTGCTGCAATACTCCAACATCTATTCAAAGCCTTTATCGCCACTCGTAAGACAAACACATCCCTGCAACAAGTACGCGAAGTTTTACAGCAAGAATTCATAAAAAGATCGGTATATTTTGAAACTTCCATTTGAAAATCAAAAAACGAGAAATACCTAAGGCAAATTAGTTTTGTCGGACTCAGCTATGAGAACATCCATCTCCACTTCGCCTTGAGAACTTCCTCTGTTGTTTCGGTTTTAGCACTGACCTGTAAAACAGCTTACATAATTACATTATGCTAACTTCACTCATCAAATATCCAACAACTTCCTTCTATAATATTGAATTTTAATAATCAGTTCAGGTTTCATGAAGCATCAAGATATTGCAAGTCGTCACAATTAACATAACAAGCAAAATAATCAATTATAATGAAATCCCCAATATCCAATAGCAGCTTTTATAACCCTTCATTCTAAAATAGACCCCTGTTTTTACTGAACAATCATAAGTCAAATTGTTGGCTTGTTAATAAAAAAAAAATCAAAATATTAACTGTAAAAAAAAATCTTAGGTTATGAACTAAAACTAAACATTGATATTCTAATAAATCACTAACTAATTTGGGATCCAAATCCCAATTGGAAGTGACATATCATAGGGAAAACAAAGAATTCATAAATACAAGCTGCCGCTATTTAAGCTGCCACTATATACAGTAACTAACTACTAAACAAAGCTACAAGATAATTTAATTTAGTGTTGGACATCAAATTATCCTAAACCAAGCACTTATCAAACAAATTATATATTTATCAAGTATTCCCAATTTATTCTATATGTGTTGGTCACAGTAAATTTAGTATCCATGGATTCCAAGTTTATAAATTTGTATCATGAATATTTAGAAATATGTATCATGAATACCTGCACAAATGAGGCAGATACACAGGTAGGATATTCATCCACATGCGGGTAGCAGGGGCCTAATACTCATTCACTTTCATACTCCTACATCGAATTGCCTGTATAGTTCCAACCCAACATGTTTTAATTTAAATCTAACTACACTCAAATCCCAAATAAAAGATAAATTATATACTGTAAGACAAAAGGAAATCATCAAACAAGGGTGTACCTCCATTTCTGCATCGTCTTTCAATAGCTTTGTGGCAACCTCACGTTGGAAAGAGATTCAACCTTTACTCGTGTAGAAGTAAAAATAATGTCACTAGTTAAACAAACACAGGTAAAAACTATATTCAAATCTATTTCTAGTAAAACTAGGAACATTTGAGAAGGAAATTGGCCTATCAGGGACAACAAGAAGATATCAATGCTAAAATTGTAGAATAGTCACAAATGAAAGTGTATAAAATAAAACTCCTCGTATGAAAACCATATGCCAACCAGAATAAGAAAATTATAATTATACTTTACGCCAACAAGAACAAGAAAATCACAATTATACTTTAAGAAATTTAGAGATATTATTAATTTAAATAAATATCTATATGTGAACTAGATAAATTAAACAGATAGAGCTTATGCATTTTATTAAATCCAAAGTCCTGAGCAATTACAGTGCAGAACCCTCTGCAACAAGCCCATAACCAATTATAGAATATGCCAATCCAATGTCTTAAGCAAAAAAATCCAGCCACATATGACCATGACATTGAATGAATTCTAATATAGGTAAAGCAAACATATAGCTCTTTGTATCAAACGAAGAAGATAGAAAAGTACCTACACGGGAAAAAGGTAGGGGCAATACATGGAGGAAAATGAAAAAACGGCTATATTTCTTACCTGATTATTTGCTCTAGAGCTTTCCTGTCAAATTTATCAATCACATCAGCTAGTCTTTTGAGAACATTGTATGCCTAAGAAATTTGAGAAACAAAAATGGTTATTTTATGGACGAGATAAGCAAAACAAGAAAGTTGAAAAGCTAACACAGTGCCCAAAGAGCTAAAAACAAAGGTACCACACATGCGAACTACATCATAATCTAGACATAAAAATTCAGGTTTTAGCTGGTACAAAGGCTTCTGAATAATGATATGTAAACTTAAGTTCAAGGGGAAAATGTGTTCTTGCATTATGCTCACCCATGAGAACACTAATATTCTTGAATTCTTGAATTACACGCATCCAAAAGTAGAAATTATTCACATATCCTATGTGGCTTCTACCTTGAAGGACTGTTATAGGTGGTGCACGGTTTTTTGAGGCATCGACAACAACCAACCGGACTTCCAATCTGATTCATCACTGTCTTCGTCAAGTATGCTAACCCAAAAAGTTATGCTTCTTTATTTTGTGATGTACTGTGTTCTTCCTCCCTCCTAATGACACCACCAGCCCAAGTAACCATTCACTTTCCTTTCTCTCGCAAAAACTACCACCTCTTCCCACCACCTCTTCCCATCGCCTAATGAAAAAGCACAAACTCTATTTAGGGTATAATGAAATTGGCACAAACAAGATATGATATTACCATCGTCGCTAATAATTATTTCATATCACACACACTATATTCAAGTAAAACAACATTAACTATGACATTTAGTGGTGTTGCTAATTCAATCAATCTAATCTAATGAAATGTACTCAATAAATAAAAAGTCATTCAATGATTAAGAAATCTGGAAAATTGAATGTCACAGATGCCAATGACTGCATATGATATAACTACCCAAATATATAATGAATATATAGGAAACCATTGTCATAACAAACAAATAAATCAAATTATTCCAAGTGTAAACTAGAAAGTAACTGGAAGAAATCTCTGAAAAACAAAAATTGTAAATATTGACAAAACGCACAGGAAAATTAAAGTTATACCTGTCATCAGCATAGTGTGGCAAGTGCCTCTCATTGGCATAGCGTTTCTCCCTTTGACCGGGTAGGTGCCTTTCATCGGCATATTGTTTGTACTTGGTAAGTTTTGACCATGTGGCTTGCAGAAATGGAAGTTCATGGTATACTAATACAAATGTGTTGTTCGCTAAATCAAAAGAAGAGAACAATGGTAATCACACAATGATATTCTCTTATAGAGTAGATGCATCGGAAACACATGCGAATAATATATAACAATATCAAACAATAGTCACATGCATCTAAATCATGTTTTAGTTCCATATTACCCATATTTATGTCTTCAGAATTCTACTTCAAACCCAATAGAAATTTAAAAGCATGTCCATATGGCGAAGAAAATAGATGCATCTGCTACTTTAGTGATGATGAAAACCTTCTAAAACCATAACTTACCATCCATCTTAACTAATACATAAGATCTTAATTCAGCTTTTTCGAACAAATTAAGATGGGGCCAGTCCAACAAAGGTTCAGGGTAATGATACGAAGCAATGTGTATTGTTTCAATATTCTTTGGAGTCACATTTCCGGATAGAAACAAAAGTACAATGATTAAAATAAGCTGCAAGTATATAGAAAGAGTAAGTCGTAAGTACCTATGCAGCGCACAAGCTTTGCATTTGTTGCAATACACCAACGTCTCTTCAAAGCATACATCGCAACATGTAAGACAGACAAGTATCTGCAACAAGTAGGAATAGTTTTAATTCAGTGATTCATAAAGGTATATAGCTAAAAAAAACACATATTTCAAGAAGAAAAACAGTATTATTTGAAACTTCCCAGGGAAGTCAGAAAATGAGAAAAACCTGGGGCAACTTAGCTGCCTCTGACTCGGTGACGAGAACATCCATCTTCACTTCCGATTAAGAACTTTCGTCTACAGCTTTAGTTTCAGTACTAACCTCTGCAAGAGTATCATTCTCCACTGCAGCTTCCGATACTTGAGGTTCAACTTAGTATGTAGACAATGTTCAGTTAGGTGCTCAAAACATAACACTGATGCATCTGGTGGTGCGGATGCAAGTGGTGCTGTAACAACTTTGATTGCTGCATAATCAGAACCAGCAGGGTCTGTCATATTAGAGCCCGTTGAAGCATTCACCAAATGAGGCTGATTATTCTTTCCCACAATATTTTGAAACTTGTGATGTTCTTTGCCTTTGGACTCTTGAGACAGTGAGGCTGAGACATGTCAAGACTGTATTTCAAAACTAGATCCCTCAAGGAACAAATTTAACCTTCTCATTTATCAAATTTGCAACCATATAGGCTAATATCTCATTTTCGCGACAAGGATCATCCAATACCTTTTATTTACCGAATTTAAAACCAAATAGGTACAAATACAATGCTTCGCTTCAAGGGACATCGAGAAATAAATTCAACCTTAATATTTATCAAACTTGTAACCATATAGGAGAAAATTTCATTTTTGCGACGAGAGTCATTCCAATACTTTTAATTTACCGAATACAAAACCAAATAGGTTCACATATCATGTTTTAATTCAAGGGACAAGTTCAACCTTCCTATTGAACAAACATGTAATCATATAGGCTAAAATCTCTTCGCGACAAGGGACATTTCAATACTTTCATTTTACCGAATACAAAACCAAATAGGATCACAAATCATGTTTTAAATCAAAGGACAAATTCAACTTTCTCATTTATCAAATTTGCAACCTTCTCATTTATTCAACCTTCTCATTTGGTTTTAAATTAAATGACAAATTCAACCTTCTCATTTATCAAATTTGCAACCATATTGGCTAATATCTCATTTTCGCGACAAGGATAATCCCAATACCTTTTATTTACCAAATTTAAAACCACATAGGTACAAATACTATGCTTCGCTTCAAGGGACATCGAGGGACAAGCTCAACCTTCCTATTGAACAAACATGTAATAATATAGGCTAAAATCTCATTTTCACGACAAGGGACATTTCAATACTTTCATTTTACCGAATACAAAACCAAATAGGATCACAAATCATGTTTCAAATCAAAGGACAAATTCAACCTTCTTATTTATCAAATTTGCAACGTTATAGGCTAATATCTCATTTTCGCGACAAGGATCATCCCAATACCTTTTCTTTACCGAATTTAAAACCAATTTAATACAAATACCATGATTCGCTTCAAGGTACATCGAGGGACAAATTCAACCTTAATATTTATCAAACTTGTAATCATATAGGCTAATATCTCATTTTCGCGACAAGAATCATCCCAATACCATTTATTTACCGAATTTAAAACCAAATAGGTACAAATATCATGCTTCACTTCAATGGACATCGAGGGACAAGCTCAACCTTCATATTTATCAAATATGTTATCATATAGGCTTCATATAGGCTAAAATCTCATTTTCGCGACAAGGAACATTTCAATACTTTCATTTTACCGAATACAAAACCAAATAGGATCACAAATCATGTTTTAAATCAAGGGACAAATTCAACCTTCTCATCTATCAAATTTGCAACCATATAGGTTAATATCTCATATTCGCGACAAGGATCATCCAATACTTTTTATTTACCGAATTTAAAACCAAATAGGTACAAATACAATGCTTCGCTTCAAGGGACATCGAGAAATAAATTCAACCTTAATATTTATCAAACTTGTAACCATATAGGAGAAAATTTCATTTTTGCGACGAGAGTCATTCCAATACTTTTAATTTACCGAATACAAAACCAAATAGGTTCACATATCATGTTTTAATTCAAGGGACAAGTTCAACCTTCCTATTAAACAAACATGTAATCATATAGGCTAAAATCTCATTTTCGCGACAAGGGACATTTCAATACTTTCATTTTACCGAATACAAAACCAAATAGGATCACAAATCATGTTTTAAATCAAAGGACAAATTCAACCTTCTCATTTATTCAACCTTCTCATTTGGTTTTAAATCAAAGGACAAATTCAACCTTCTTATTTATCAAATTTGCAACCATATTGGCTAATATCTCATTTTCGCGACAAGGATAATCCCAATACCTTTTATTTACCGAATTTAAAACCAAATAGGTACAAATATCATGCTTCACTTCAAGGGACATCGAGGGACAAGCTCAACCTTCCTATTGAACAAACATGTAATAATATAGGCTAAAATCTCATTCGCGACAAGGGACATTTCAATACTTTCATTTTACCGAATACAAAACCAAATAGGATCACAAATCATGTTTCAAATCAAAGGACAAATTCAACTTTCTCATTTATCAAATTTGCAACCTTATAGCCTAATATCTCATTTTCGCGACAAGGATCATCCCAATACCTTTTCTTTACCGAATTTAAAACCAATTTAATACAAATACCATGATTCGCTTCAAGGTACATCGAGGGACAAATTCAACCTTAATATTTATCAAACTTGTAATCATATAGGCTAATATCTCATTTTCGCGACAAGGATCATCCCAATACCTTTTATTTACCTAATTTAAAACCAAATAGGTACAAATACCATCCTTCACTTCAAAGGACATCGAGGGACAAGTTCAACCTTCATATTTATCAAACATGTAATCATATAGGCTAAAATCTCATTTCCGCGACAAGGGACATTTTAATACTTTCATTTTACCGAATACAAAACCAAATAGGATCACAAATCATGTTTTAAATCAAGGGACAAATTCAATCATATAGGTTAATATCTCATTTTCGTGACAAGGATCATTCCAATACCTTTTATTTACCGAATTTAAAACCAAATAGGTACAAATACCATGCTTCGCTTCAAGAGACATCGAGAGACAAATTCAACCTTAATATTCCAATACTTTTAATTTAGTGAATACAAAAGCAATTAGGTTCACATATCATGTTTTAATTCAAGGGATATGTTCAATTTTCCTATTCATCAAACTTGTAATCATATAGGCTAAAACCTCATTTTCGCGACAATGGTCATTCCAATTCTTTCATTTTATCTAATACAAAATCAAATAGGTTTACCTCATGTATTAAATCAAGGGACACATTCAACCTTCACATTTATAAAATTTACTATATAGGCAAAAATCTCATTTTCGCGACAAGTAACATTCCAAGACTTTCATTTTACCAAATACAAAACAAAATATGCTCCCATATCATGTTTTAAATCAAGGGACAATTTCAACCTTCCCATTTATCAAATTTGCAACCATATTGGCTAATATCACTTTTTTGCGACTAGGGTCATCCTAATACTGTATATGTACCGAATTTAAAGTCAAATAGGTTCAAATATTATGTTACGCACCAAGGGACACTGAGGGACAAGTTCAAACGTACTATTTATCAAACATGTAACCATATAAGCTAAAATCTCATTTTCGCGGCAAATAGAAGTAATAAATCAATAAAATAAAAAGAAGAAACTCAAAGTTATAAACCGAAAAGACAATCGGTAAAAAAATAATAATAAACATGTGAAAGAGATTATATTTTGACGACAAAATTCAATAACTCGAAAACTAAAAAATAAATGGTAAAAGATGAATAATAAGAGATATTGCGGTGATTATAGAAATTAAATTTACAAGAGTTACACGATTATAGAAGTTAAATTTACAAGAGTTCCACGACTAACCTTGAGAAGATGCATATTGAATGATTGATCCATAAATCAAGAAGCTTCGTATTTCTGCCCAATTTTTTGCATTGTCTTCGTACATTGTATGATTCAGACGATAAACAGGAAAGCCAAGAAAATATTTTGCAGGCATCCTTCCCATTTTTTACACTTGCCCATTTTTTACACTTGCTTACTACATCAGTAATTATTAACGACAAAATGTTCAGAATTCAAAAAATGAAAAAATAATGCATGTATTAGATAGGAACAAGAGAGCCACTAACATTCAAGGACTTCACGGTACATTAGAAATATTTCTTTAGGAGAAAGAAAAACACATTATGTTCACACAAAGAGAAGAAAAGTTTGTATACCTAGAGCGCAAGACTTAGGCCACATTTTCTTCATGGTCGAAATGTGATAACTGTTGAAAGATGATTATTCAACACCATTAAAAAATATCAATTATAAATCTGACATATTTATAATTGCAAGACATGTCTTCCTACTTATTCAAAGTTTCAAATGAATTTAAGACATGTAAAATTGCTCAACGCTTGAGTTATTATCATGAAATAATGATCTCATAAAGTAGATAAATAACATGACCGAAACTCTAGTAAATTCAAAGTACTTTCAAAATTTGGGTTCAGTTAGATCATATATTTAAAAAATAATTGCAAAAAAGTCACTCTACATTAAGCAAAACAAAAATCTTGAGGTTAGCAAGTTGAACATAACTGGCATCCAACCTTTTTATTAATATAAATGGCAGAAAATTAAGATTAAAATTGAACCTTATCAAATTTAAATTAACGAGAACATCAAACATTAAAAACTCCAGTCAACGTCTAGCAACAATACAGTAGTTTGCAAGCTTGCTTTCGTGTCATGAATAGTCTATATTAATTCATAAAAATTGAAAGAACCCCAGCTTGTCATAGATTAATTCATTAAAATGGAAGAGTACCCTCAAAAATCATAAATTCACATGTAATAAACGAATGAAGGAAAAGATCTGGGATCATGCATCTCTATGTTGAAATACAAGTCTTAAACTTTTTAGCACCGGCCGACAATTCATATTGAAGGTATGGCTTATGTCTGACACGTATCATAGTTCAACACCGACATGACACCAACACATATATTCAATCATTTATATTTTGTTAAATTATTATCAGTGTTTATGTGTCCCCATTAATGGCATGTCCGGTGTTTGGATTTCATACATAGGTCTCGACCATGTGGCTGCAGTGTAGAGTGTTCATACTCTCTCAAATCAGGTCCTGATTGGATCAGCTAATTTGAGCTTATCTACTAACATAAGTTAAGTAAGTCTTTGGAAAAACATATAAAAACAGCTGATCAAATACGTACTAACATTGTCCATTAGCTATTTTTAGCTTATATTCACAAGTTTCCAGAAATAGCTTATGAAAACAACTAATAGCTTATACGAAAAATAGTTTAACTTTATTTTGTCTTTTCCTATAGAAATAGCTTATACATAAGCGCTTATTATAAGCAGAAAATAGGCTATTTAGCCAAACAGGGCCTAGGCCTCTCCATATATGAAAGAATTACAACCAAATATGCTCATGTTATAGCATCATCATCACTTAAAAGGTATAACAAAAACAATTTTCGACCACTGAAATGTTCTCAAAAACAAAACTCGACCCACTACATAATACATATCACAACTTAAACTATACACTATCTTCCTAATTACTGTCATGCCTATTCCACTTCTACAAAATCAAAATCCACATTATCCATCATTAACCATAACACATAAATTAAAATCAAATATTTATAAATAACCAATCAAAACCACAAAACCCCTGATAAAAAAAATTCAACTATACCCTCCAAAAACCACAAACTCAATTCAATTTTAAAAACAAAAATCAAAGAAACCTACTTAAGAGCCATTTTCAGATAAGCAGATTTAATTTCTTGATCAGCAATCAAAATTACTTTTAAAATTGGGATTCAGTGAGATCATATATTTCAAAAATAATTGCAAAGAAGCCATTCTTCAGAAAGCAAGAACAAAAATCTTGAGATCAGTAGGTTGCGCATAACTAGCATCCATACCTATATTAATATCAACGGCAGAAAATTAAATTTGAACCTTGAATTTGCTTTTGTCTGATGACTGCACTCGATAAACAAATACAGCTCTTGCTTCCTCTTCTGTTATTGTAACTGAATAGAAATGTGCACATTGCTTCTCGACCTGTGAGATGAAAGCAACCAAAGCATAAATAAAAAATATAATGATTGTAAACTGTAAAGAGATCAATCAATCGGAAAAAAGTATAATGACCGTAAACTGTAAAGAGATCAATCAATTGGAAAAAAGTACTAACCCTTTTAGATACAAATTGTCCCAACGAAAGTTGACGAACTGTAACTGAACCATTGAGTGCATCTTGCAAAACAGCCGAAGATACAGTTGTCTTAATTGATACACCAAGTTTGTTGTCATGTATAGAGAAAGTTTATGTTACAAGCAGTGGAAAACCAAAGCACGGAAGAATTGGAAGGAATAAAAATTCTCTACTACGCAGTCAAAAAGAAAAAAAAAGGTGTTGGTGTAAATGGGAAGAGAGCCAAATTAGGCCTTCTTACCTAAAGAGTGCAGCAAACAATGATTTGACAGCACCCAAACTTAAAAATCCAACTCTAACTTTTGGCTATCTGATTCAACGGCCTACGCAAATCATAAGACCTATCAATTGATTTTCTTCAAAAAAATACACTAAAACTTTATATTCAAAGACTACCAGGTTATGTAAGTATCATTCAATACTAATTAGCATTAACCTTATCAAATTTTGATGAACTATAATATGAAGCATTTAAAACTTCAGTCAACGCCTACGTAGATCATAAAACCTATCAACCAGGTCAGATTAATTCTAGGTCAAGAATCTTTGAAAACCTATCAACGAATACGTACAGTGGAGGAAATCATAAAAATGAAAGAACACCCACGCAAATCATAAACTCCCCTGGAATAAACAAACGAAGGAAAAGATCTTCAAGGGACCATGCATCTATATGTCGATATTGAAGGTGTGCGATAGAACCCCGAAATTCAATATAAAGAAATTGTATTATTGAATGTAAGTGGATGAGATGGTGATAAAACAGAAAAGGAAATGATAAACCAGAGTTCAGAGAACTCCTACCAGAGCTAAGCTCCTATACCAGAGAAACTCTCCTAACAAATTCTTAACAATAATTCTCAATGCCTGAATCACTCCCCCTTTCCTCTCTTTTATAACCCCATTCACATGACAATCAATGTCACCTTATTAATAATTCGGAATGGATGATTTAATTCCCCTTTCATCTCCCCATTCACATGACAATTAGTGCCACCTTATTGACTAACTTTAACTCTCCACCCCTGAACCCACTTCAACCTTTCAGGTTCCTATCAGTGTGGCTTATGTCTGACACATCTCAATTGTCAATGCCGACATGACACCAACAGATATATTCAATCACTTAAATTATTAACAGGGTTTGTGTCCATATTAGTGTCATGTCCGGTGTTTGTACTTGGTGGGTTTATACCATGTGGCTGCTAAGATTATTTTAAGAGATTATTTAAACTGCATATTATGACTTAATTTTTCACCACAGTGACCACGTGAAAGGCATCAAGTTATATAGTTCTAAAGTGACAAACAACCTACTGTTCTGGTTTTGTATGAATAATATAGTATGCTAAAATCTCTATACTTCACTGCTACTTGAGTGTTACAAAAACAGAAAAGGTTTTGGAAATTGATGTGAAACAATGTGTATCATTTCAATATGGTTTGACGTTACAGTCTCAAATAGAACCAAAAGTGTTTGCATCTTGCATGTGCAGTAATGCTAGAGAATAGATGGAAAGAGAGTAAGTGGCAAGTACCTATGCAGTGCATAACCTTTACATTTGCTGCAATACTCCAACGTCTATTCAAAGCCTTTATCGCCACTCGTAAGACAAACACATGCCTGCAACAAGTAGGCGAAGTTTTACAGCAAGGATTCATAAAAAGATCAGTATATTTTGAAACTTCCATTTGAAAATCGATAAAACGAGAAATACCTGAGGCAAATTAGTTTTGTCGAGACTCAGCTATGAGAACATCCATCTCCACTTCGCCTTGAGAACTTCCTCTGTAGTTTCGGTTTTAGCACTGACCTGTAAAACAGCTTACATAATTACATTATGCTAACTTCACTCATCAAATATCCAACAACTTCCTTTTATAATATTGACTTTTAATAATCAGTTCACGTTTCATGAAGCATCAAAGATATTGCAAGTCGTCACAATTAACATAACAAGCAAAATAATCAATTATAATGAAATCCTCAATATCTAATAGCAACTTTTATAACCCTTCACTCTAAAATAGAACCCTTTTTTTACTGAACAATCATAAGTCAAATTGTTGGCTTGTTTATAAAAAAAATTCAAAATATTAATTGTAAAAAAAATCTTAGGTTATGAACTAAACATTGATATTCTAATAAATCACTAATTTGGGATCCAAATCCCAATCGGAAGTGACATATCATAGGAAAAACAAAGAATTCATGAATACAAGCTGCCGCTATTTACAGTAACTAACTACTAAACATAGCTACAAGATAATTTAATTTAGTGTTGGACATCAAATTATTCTAAACCAAGCACTTACCAAACAAATTATATATTGATCAAGTATTCCCAATTTATTCTATATGTGTTGGTCACAGTAAATTTAGTATCCATGGATTCCAAGTTTATAAATTTGTATCATGAATATTTAGAAATATGTATCATGAATACCTGCACAAATGAGGCAGATACACAGGTAGGATATTCATCCACATGCGGGTAGCAGGGGCCTACTACTCATTCACTTTCATACTCCTACATCAAATTGCCTATATAGTTCCAGCCCTAACATGTTTAAATGTAAATCTAACTACAGTTAAATCCCAAATAAAAGATAAATTATATACTGTAAAACAAAATGAAATCTTCAAACAAGGGTGTACCTCCATTTCTGCATCGTCTTTCAATAGCTTTGTGGCAACCTCACGTTGGAAAGAGATTCAACCTTTACTCATGTAGAAGTGAAAATAATGTCACTAGTTAAACAAACACAGGTAAAAACTATATTCAAATCTATTTCTAGTAAAACTAGGAACATTTGTGAAGGAAATAGGCCTATCAGGGACAACAAGAAGCTGTCAATGCTAAAATTGTAGAATAGTCACAAATGAAAGTGTATAAAATAAAACTCCTCGTATGAAAACCATATGCCAACCAGAATAAGAAAATTACAATCATACTTTACGCCAACAAGAACAAGAAAATCACAATTATACTTTAAGAAATTTAGAGATATTAATTTAAATAAATATCTATATGTGAACTAGATAAATTAAACAGAGAGAGCTTATGCATTTTATTAAATCCAAAGTCATGAGGAATTACAGTGCAGAACCCTCTGCAACAAGCCCATAACCAATTATTGAATATGCCAATCCAATGTCTTAAGCAAAAAAATTCCAGCCACATATGACCATGGCATTGAATGAATTCTAATATAGGTAAAGCAAACATATAGCTCTTTGTATCAAACGAAGAAGATAGAAAAGTACCTACACGGGAAAAAGGTAGGGGCGATACATGGAGGAAAATGAAAAAACGGATAGATTTCTTACCTGATTATTTGCTCTAGAGCTTTATGGACGAGATAAGCAAAACAAGAAAGTTGAAAAGCTAACACAGTGCCCAAAGAGCTGAAAACAAAGGTACCACACATGCGAACTACATCATAATCTAGACATAAAAATTCAGGTTTTAGCTGGTAAAAAAGGCTTCTGAATAATGATATGTAAACTTAAGTTCAAGGGGAAAATGTGTTAATTGCATTATGCTCACCCATGAGAACATTAATATTCTTGAATTCTTGAATTACACGCATCCAAAAGTAGAAATTATTCACATATCCTATGTGGCTTCTACCCTGAAGGACTTATATAAGTGGTGCACGGTTTTGTGAGGCATCGACAACAACCATCCAGACTTCCAATCAGATTCATCACTGTCTCCGTCAAGTATGCTAACCCAAAAAGTTATGCTTCTTTATTTTGTGATGTACTGTGTTCTTCCTCCCTCCTAATGACACCACCAGTCCAAGTAACCATTCACTTTCCTTTCTCTCGCAAAAACTACCACCTCTTCCCATCGCCTAATGAAAAAGCACAAACTCTATTTAGGGTATAATGAAATTGGCACACACAAGATATGATATTACCATTGTCGCTAACTAGATCGTCTACCTGTGCTATCACACGGGTCAATGACGAGCACACAATATATTAGCAACGTAAGAGTCCAACATCATATAAAAGACAATTAATTAAATTAGATTGAAGAGATATAATATATTAGAAATTTAGGACTACAACATCACATGAATATAAATTAAAACAACGTAAAATATATTATAATTAAAACTTCATTCCAATTTCACATCGGTAGTAATAATAATATTAATTAACAACCATTTTGGAAAACTTTTTTGTAAACTACATTAGATGTAACATTTGGTATCTTCACCTTCCTTAGCAGTTAACAATATCTTTAACCTTTTCTTGAAGTAACTATGGACTATTTACTTGTGCATATTAAAAATCACAAAAAGAATTTAATAGATATATAATATGAGATAAAAATCGTTCAAAATGTCTTTCAAAGGCATTTATCGACAAACTTTTTTTTAATATTTTTACATGATACACATTTCTTAAAAAAAAACTTCTTATTAAAAATTAAATACATTTTTATCACAATCTTCACTATCATAATGGAAATTCAATATATTTTTGTAAGTAGCTAATGAACATTATGAAATACATCTATGTAAACTACATTTGACATTACATCAACATCAATTTTTTTCGTCAATTACCGGTATCTTGAAGCCTTTCATTGAAGCAACTCTCCAAATTGATTGTGGTAGATATACTCCAACATGTCTAAGAGATTGCCTTGACTTTTGTTATTGTCCTCCACTGATATCTACTACTGGCTATGGCATGAGAGACTACTACAAAATTCGAAATACATAAACTCCATAAAAGATGGTGATATAGAACATAATATAAAACTAAAAAATTCACATAATTATAACAACATGGTTGCTGCATACACGGTTGAAGCATAATACATTTATATTCATTGTAGCACCTTCAAGTTAATGCCCAATGTTAGTAAAGCATATCAAAGATGAAGTCAATTAATCATAGTCATGGCAAGTAGGAGAGAACTAAAAAGCTTTGTTGTATTTTAAAAAAAAAAAAAAACTACCATTTTTTTCAATCAAAAAGAGTAACCAAATGACCATCATTGCTAAGTAACAATCTGTTTCAAGAAAAGGAAGAAAGGGAGTGATGTTTTTAATTACTTTTTGTTCTTTGTTCGCTATAAAACTTAAGAGTAACCAAAGGACATTAGTAGTAACATTTGTTAAAATGAACAATCACGGCTCAAATATGCATAATGTATCAGCAAAGTATATATAGTTGTCACTTCTCATATCCTATTTGTTAGTGTTGGAACCCAAAAGGGTGTCTTTTGCGGTAGTTTTGGTGTTTTGGCAGCGCGGAGGTTGAGGCTGCGGTATGCTATGCCTGCTGCTAACGTTTTTCTGGTTTTTATGACAGCTTTGTATATGGCAGCATCAATGTTTTCTGTTTTTGGGTTGCTGGTTTTTTGGTGTTCACAGCATGTTCTGCTACTTTTCTGTTGTACAATGTTTTTCTATTTGGGATTGGTCTCTGGTGTTTTGGTTTTGGGGCTTCTGGTATATCAGAGCCTTGTATTTGTTTCTTTCTTGCCGCGAGTTCTTGGTGGTGCTTTGCACACCCTCGATGCGAAATAAACTTTTGCCGATTCTAAAAAAAAAAAAAAAGTATACACATGAATTAATACAATTTGCAATATCATATCAGCCGATATACGCACTAAATAGACATATAAAGAAAATTTTGCAGAAAATTAATCAACAAATGCCTCAGAAGATAAATAGCATTTCAGATAGAAATTAACATTTAAGTAAATATAGGCCTGAACTTGCACCAACAGTTGTCCAATCCCTATGCCAAAGCCGCTATGCTCCATAAATTATGTAATATGCAGAAAAAATCTGCAATCAAAAGTATTATCGAATTCCTCAATTGCACATCCTGCTACACCAATACCAAACATGCTGCAAGATAACCTATGACACCTCAAACCTTTCACACACACACACACACACACAAAACTCTGCTGAAACAAAAAAATTAAAACTTGCACATTCTGTACCAATGCACATAGATGGTAACACGATAATCAAATCATGTATTTGTAAAACCAGCTTCTAGAACATATGTTCTCATTTATGCAATTATCAACCGGGCTCTATTACACAATGGAGATAATAGAACTTCTTAGAATGAATGCAGAAATCTAGATGTTGGTATTTATAGGAAAGCTTAACTTTATAACTTCAAATAAAGCTATTAGCAATAGCAAATCACGTGCATCAGCATCTAATAAAGCTTGAGTGGTGCATCAAATCACAATGGATTCTATAAAGCTTTTAATAAAGAATTATCACGTGTATAGTATCATAAGGTTACGAAGTCATCCCCAAATACTGAGGAATATATCATCAAAAGGCTTCTATGTGTAGCAGCTAGTAGCTATGTTCTTAATGCTACTTCTTTACTCAATCAAATCTTGACATAATGTTTATGATTTCATTGATTAAACCAATTAGTTAATGACGTAGTAGTGGTTAAGTCTGCAATAACACAGCAAGGGTTTCTTTAAAAAACAGTTTACCAAGCATGGTCATGGTTAGGGTTGGTCTGCGTACACACAGTTAAACATGCAAAGACATAGTTATGAAAGAGTTTAAACACAATTTACTATGTGAACAGCTGGTTAGAGCAAGGCTGCCCAATGATAATTTTTACTAAAAAACTCAGAATTTACTTATCTTTATCAATTTTAAACCATGCTGAAACCACACAACCAGAGAGAACGAAACATCATCAATAGGCTGGTCTGTGTAACAATAATAGTTATGTTCTCAATGCTTAATTGTATAGCCAATCAAATCTTAGCAAAATAAAGTTATAGCACAAATAACTTAGGTGTTTTTAATACTTATGCAGTTCTCACCAAAATCAACCTCACAAATATGTTATTAATGGCTTTATCTTATTTTAAAATAAGTAATATAACACAACATGTTCACTGATCAAGTCAATATAAATAATGAATTTGGTTGATTGGATACACATTCTTAGTAGAATTCCAAATGATGATGAAAAAAGTAAATTAATAAGCAATCACTTAAAGGGAGGAATTGAGTTGTAAATCAGAACAAAGCGCACAACAAAAAAACCATGTGATGCGACAATATCTTAAAGCAAACGAGCAACATCACACACTCAAAATATAACTATTTCTGAAATATTAAAAAAGCATAGATAGCAAGAGGAACAATAGTCCTAATTAGTCCAGAAATACCTCTCATAGCGATAACTTGGACCATTTGTGCTAGGTCATTTAGAATCATTTTGACAGCTACGTCAAATTCATTGTGCTAGGTCGACATCCCATTGTTGTACCCTCTAGAAACACCTAACAAATGGCAACACAGAATGAAAAATACAAATACTTCAATCACTTTTCAAGTTAAACATGGCAGAAAGGACCATGAGATTACAATTTCTACTTAAACCATACAATCTCAAAGTTAAATATGGCACATATCCTTTGTTAGTCCCTTTTTTTTTTTAGCTTTCAACCAAACAAATATAGTGAAGGGCAAGACTGCATAATAATGTTCCAAATCAATTTTAGGGGTTGCTTATTCATCAAGTAATTACAATGCAGAGGCCTAAACCAGAATGCAGAGGCTCTAACCAATGACATATTTTGGTCTTCAATTATCAAAAGCAAAAACAGTGCAAATGCTTTCATTAAAAGATGCCTTAAATCAATGGCAGTTTCTTCATCATATATTCTCAAAGTTTAAACTATTGCATCAGGTTCAATTCACACATGATTCATAACTTTATCCAAAATGACTCCAAAGTCTTAATCATGAAAACATAGCAAAAATATAAATGAACAACAAAAATTTATGATTGCTTAATCTTCAAGTCACTGGAATACAACACAGTACACAAACTTGACTGATAAGAAAAAGAAAGTAAGAGTACATTCCCATTCACTATGAAATGGTAGTCGAGAGAAGCATAAAGAGAAGTATGACTCAAATTAAAGCTTGAACCAATTGAATGAATATAAAGAGAAGTATGAAATTGCAATGAAGAGAAGCATAAAGAGAAGTATGAAATTGCATCATAGATACTTCAAAAACTAAGAAGCCATGAAATTGTTCACAAAGCATAAACCAATCTAAAACAAAATGAATTGCATATGACAATAAAGCTCTTAATAAAAACCATAAGTACATCCCTTTCCAAAATTATTTTACAAAGCGGATCAAGAATTCTCAATTATTATATATCCATCAAGATTATAGCCCATTTTGTTTGTAAAAAAAAATAAAATTGTTAGTTATGTAGAACTCACATGAAAGTGCAATCCATCTTACCCGATTGATGCTTTTCAAATCACTCTTACCCAAAAGGCTTATTACAATTTATCTATCAACACAACAAAAGATCTAAAGGATTCCTATCATATTGAGTTACTATTTTTAGAAGGAGGAGTGTTTTCCATTTTCATTGAGTTAATTACAGGACTAAAAGGTAGCAGCAGAGGAAAAGAAAAGGGTTGTAGCAGAGAGATTCATCATTGAAAAGATAGATTCAAGAATTAATCAAGAATAAGGCTTTGCTGCCTTTAGGACAAAAGCAACACACTTCTGAAGTACGTATCCAGTGATCATTGTAAACTTCTCATTAGGGAATCAATTTAGTAGGGGAGTTCACTTAACAATTAACAATATCGCTAATCTTCAAACACTGATTTTTCATCGAATAGAAGAATGACTTGAATAAAAAGAATAGAAGAATAATAACTTTACCATCGGTATTGAAGAATGACTTGAATAAAAAGAATAGAGGAATAATAACTTCACCATCAACATTGGTATCCATTCCAAAGACCAGAAAAACTCAAATCAACTTATCATTGCTTTCCATTCTACAAAATAAAAAATAGAAGAGGAAGGGTGAGATGAGAAATTCGAATATGTCAAAAGCATCAAATAAGCCTACATAAACTTATTGCAATCTAAATCATTACATGTTATAAGTCCATATACTGTGTAAAAACATACAAAAAGATGTACCATTTTACTTCCTACCTTTTGAAGTGGTTTTAGAATATCTTCATTTTTTTCGCCGATAATTAGAAGAGTTTTATTAAATAGCGTAACACATCTAATAATGGCCAAGGAACATCTTATGGCCCATAAAAATCATACAAAATAGATCAATACCATCAAAGAACAAAACAATCTAATGTTATAGCCTATAAGTCTAATGATCTTGCAAAACACCCAATGCAATGAACTACCTACTGCTTCAAGCAATGAGATTTAACACCAAGGCCCCCCACTCGACTAATGAGAGCTCTAAAATAGCCAAACAATGAAACATAATCAGCAGGAAAACTTTGCACACCAGAGGTAAAAACCAGAAGAAAAAAAGACAGCTGGAAATACTCTTGTACATCACCTAGTTTCCATAATCCTTCTCAATTTACTAAGAGAACACCAGCAGCAGTAAATACTCTTGTACATCACGTGACCACAGTTTTTCTGCAGTCCATACACATGCCCAAAAGAAAACTTAATTATTTTAAAAACAACCTAATCTTTTATTACCATGTCAATTTATTTCTCTATTGAAACAAATGAAAATTATACTCAAAGTAAGTGTGTAGGTGTAAAACATATGAAGACAATTTTCAAATTCTTGATCCAAAGTTTCAGCAGCAAGCAAAATCAAATGAAGGCAAGGCACCGAATTTATTCATCTATGTATCTATAGCAAGCAAAATATAACAAATTATTAATCAATCATTACCTTAACTACTTCCTTTGATGTGAGATACTCTTCTCGCTCTCAATCTCACGATTCTCCTTCGAACTTATCACTGTAACAGATGGATCACAAATCAAGCAACACAATCCTGAAAGAAGATTGTACATGGCTGAAATGATTTTGAAAACAGAACCCAGCAAGTGAAATAGAGAGAAATGGAACTCCAAATGCTTGAAACTTACCAGTTACCACACATAAGAATTGATTCATAAAATGAAAAACAAATTGTAATGATTTTGGTTGATTGTGAGCTGAAATTGGAGATTGAAACCGTATGGTAGAAAATTGAAAATGGATTGGGAGGAGAAGAAGAATAAGTTGCCGTATGGGAGAGAGATAGGGAAAAAGTTGTTCTTCTGTTCTGAAACCGACCTTATGCTCTAATTGCTCCATTTTCTATTCTGTCACCGACCTTATGCACTTGTCATTATGATGCCTAGGTTTTCTAAACATGTGATATCAGAAGGTTCACTCTTCCCATCAGCAACTTGGCAACCAATGTATTGCTCATCACAGAAGGGCAATGCAGTCTTTCTAGCAACTTAGAACCCTAGGGTTTTCCCGCTCAAGGAATCAACATGTTAAAAATGGTTGAACTGCCTTAGGGTTTATCTAGGGTTTGTATGCAGTTTTGCGTTCCCTTTAATATAGTATGATATGATAATTATTTCATATCAAACACACTATCTTAATATTATAAAAGGAAGATCAAGGCTGCCCATTTGCCCTAGAAATCCCTTTGAAAACCTTTACATTTTGTACTGCAGGAAAACCCTAGATGGTTCAGACTGGGCTTTAAATTACCCTTTTACCCCTCTGCTGGGCGCCAAGCTCATATGGTTTTAAAATTGCAAAATGACAACCCTATCCTTACTGATATCACCGCACAACTAGCCAATAGCATTTGATGCTTCATGTGAGAGAGCAGAAAACTGAGCAATTGGAGAAGCAGGTCGGTAACAACTTCTTTCTCTTCTCCCAATCCGTTTCAATTTTCCATTCACACACTCAAGAGCCCTCTCCCTCTCTCTCCCATACGGCAATTTCCTCTTCTTCCTCGTCTTCTCTCCCTTTCTCTTCTCATTCTCATTACCAGCCTCTTCTTCTTCTCCCTCTCTCTCTTAAAACCAGATATCTCCTTCCTCCTCTTCTCCAAAACCCATTTTCACTTTTTCTTTCACAAATTCAAACTCTTTCTTTCTCTCTCCGAAACTGAGACGACAGTGGCAACATTACAACCGGAACCGAAAGAGAATAAGTGACCGATTGTGATACGATCTTCCATTTGTTCATGAGTTCAGGAAAAGATTGATGGTGTTTGTGATAGCGAGAGTGGATTGCAGTGGAGTAACGGGAGGAGAACAATTTTTACAGGTTTTTTCGATTTCCATATTTCCTTATGCTTCAATCATTTGATCTTTTTTTTTCTTCGTTTTCATTATTTTAGTAGGTTGATTCATTGTGGAAAATTTGATTTATCATTATTGATTGGTTCTGAAATGAATTTGCCAACAGTTAGCTATGAATGTCAGTGATTGTTGATCAAATTTATTGAACTGTGAATTGGATGGATTGAAGACTATAGCAGAAGATGACTAAAAAGATTACAGATGTAGGGTTTATTGGTTCCTCAAAAGATTTTCATGTTCGGATTTTATGTTAACCCTTTTTTTCTTATTTATGTCAGTAAATAATTTATCTGAATTTGTTTATGTTTTCTCCAGTTTATGATTTTGTTCCTGTAAATTTTTTTATTGTATTATTCCATCTTATATTTGGAAGTGAATTGAGATTTTAAATAGTAGTTCTACTAATTTTATATATCATGATTGGTTCTCTCGGTGGTTTTGACGAAAGTTAATTTCTATTTGGATCCATTTCTCACAAAAAACTGGTTTGAGTAAAATGGATTGGTTCATAAAACAGAACCATAAAAGTGGATTGGTTTACATGATTTGGATACCCATGCACACCCCTATTTGTTATGTTTGCAATTTTACTGATGTAGATGACTAGCTCAGTGTCAATGATTTATGCTTACTTAACCTTTGATACTTTAATTTCTACTCTTTCCTTTTTGTTTTTCTGATCTCGTGTTTTATAAAGTTTTCTCTCATTTTATTGTCTTTTTTGTTAGGTATTGCATTTACAGAATTTGAGAGCAAGTGAGCATCAAATCATTTGCAAAATGAGAAGGAGACATTTGAGAATCTGATTGTCAATCAACCTTTTCTTTAGGACTTCTCATTTTTAGACAAGGACCATTTGTTTTATTTTGTTGTGGATTTTAAGATAATATTTTGACTTTCACGTAGGCTTTACATGTGTCTAAATGCGTTTCAAAACATTCATCGTAATCATCTTCAGGTACTTACTCTACTCTACTCTACTTTTTTTGTTCATGTAGCTTTTTAAAGATTGAAGTTTTATGCTGAAAACTAATTGATATCAATGTCTTCAAATTCATGAGCAGTAGCTAGCATATTCTTTGAATTCAATATATTCAGGGCCCTATCTTTATTAACAGGAAAACACAGAGGTTTGTGAAGGACATTACACACAACAGAACCTCAGTCGATGCTTCTACACGGTTATTGGAATTGAAAGTTATATAAAACAAAGCTTCATTTTGTGTCATTACTTTACGACATTCAATGAATTGAGGACCGACTTAATAGAGAGTTGATTCAATCTGTAAGAAATGTGACTGATACGACGCTATTAAGCAAAACAAATCCAATTTCTTCAGCTACAACGTATTCTTGAAATCCAACATGTCAACACAGACGTCATGTTTGTGTTTCAGGTCAAATCTTGATCTCCATCCTCTCTTCAATTTTGTTCTGATTTTATCGCAAATTCACACTGTCTTCTAACTTATCAATGAGATTTTATATATTTATTTTGAATTTCTTCTCAAATTGTTGATTAAAAGTATAATGTAGGTTGCATTTTCATAAGGTCATTTTCTGTTTTTGTCAGTGTTTATTGTTAGAATAGTTGTGTCTTAAACTGAGCCAAATTCTTCTATTTTATAATTTTTGATGCTATTGTTGTCTTATCTGCTGTTCATAATAATATACAATTAGTTTTTATCTGCTACGTTGTGAGGAAAATAAAATTGGATATTTTTGTTCTCTAATTAGAAATTAGATTGATTAAGTTATCTGTAACTTATATTATAATATATGCCTTTATATCCTCTGCCTAAACTTTAACTAAATAAATGCTTTTCTAAATGAGTTGCTAGCATCATTGATTTATATGTGTCGCCCAAGTTATAACCCACACAATGAAGATAGAAATTTATACAACGATAGTTTGCTGATTGTACTGCATAATTGTAGACATGCCTTCTAAGTTCTTATTACTTGAAATCTGAATTTATTTGTTTTCACCACCCTGCTGCTGCTGTGTAATTCTTTGATGCTTCTTTATCTATTATCATTTTAAAAAGAAGAATGGAAAAAAAGAAGAAAGTCATTGACATTGCTCTTGAGGATTTAGAGTAAATCTTGGTATTCTGTCTCTTTTATATTTCAGTTGTATTCTTGCACTATCCTTTAATTTTCTCTCCATTTTCCATGGACTTTGTTGGTGTATGCATGTTTAGCTTTATAATCTAACAATTGATTACATACATAAACAATTTAATAAACTGCTCTCTATAGAGTGATTTTGCTGAAAAAATAGAGTCATATTTTGCAACACATGACATGTCTTCACCAGTGATTTAGATCCTTAAGTTTGGCAAGTTAAGGAAGTATTTAGGTGCTATTTTGGTGCTTAGGTCATTTTAAATGGTGATTTACCTGAGGTTGATGCATATAAGAGTGGGTAGGATTAATTATGGTATACAATTTAGTATTCTTACCTTGATTATAGATTATCAAGTGCATATAATTTAATCTTCATGCTAAACTACTGTATAAAATAGGATGAACAATGGAGAAATTGAATTGACTCAAAACTATTAGTCAGAAGTCTGTACAAAACATTGTAGCATTGACTGAGGATATGGTTAAAACAAAGCCGATGACAATTGAAAATCTGATCGAGTCAACCGAGGTATTTCTTACAACCTGGCTTTTAATTATTTTTTGAAATAATTGCACAACACCTTAAGTACCTTTTTTTAATGTTGTTTTAACTTATATTGGCATGTTGCGGATCAGTGCTGGCGACCATTTGTGAGATTGAAACAGGTGCTGAATGGTATTTTCGATCATGTACTCAATGTACATCATTGGTTACTATTGTTGATGGAGGAATTTGGTAGTATGCTTCCTTCCAAATCTTCTATATGATTTTTCACAATTTGGATTAATTCCAGGAGATGTAAATTCCACCACTTTTTTGTAGTTATATTCTTGATGGCATTCACCTTTTATTGTAATCTTTCTGTTCTCATTAGTTGATGGCATTCACCTTTTATTGTGATCTTTCTCTTCGCATTAGTTTAGACAGTCTGCATGGTTAGTTTTTTATTAAAGGTACACTTTTTGTAGTTAGTATCACTTATAGCTGATTGGTTTAGCTAATTTCTATAGTTGTGCTTCTAATATTTTTTCTCATCTGCAATTCTGATTTCATTTTCCATTCTAACAGCAGCAATTTATGGTATTGATGAGTACAAGATGTCTATGAACAGAGCTATGTTGAAGATGCGAACTTATCTGTTTGAATTTGTGATGCATGCCTAAGTATTATGCTTCTCATTCTTGAAGTGTTTTAATAGGTAATGATTAACCATAGAACGTGGAAAACTTTATATTTAAGCTCTATTATGATCAATAGCTTTATATTATGTTGCTATAAATACAGTGCTCACACTTCTCATTCAATCTGCAAAGTTTTTTTCTCTCAATCAATTGCTAAGTACAAAAGTTGAACTATGATGGCTAAGAGAGGTAAATATCTATGTCTTATATGTGTTGAAAGGAGATGCTTCCTTATGGAAATACTACATTATTGTTTAACATTTCAAAGCAATGCAGTCTGATCATGCATATTTATTTTGCTATTTCAGTTGCTGCTCCAAAGATGACTGAAATATCTGAATCAAGTGTGGGAAGATTGAGTTGGCTTCAAAGGCTAGAGTCATTCGCCTGTGGAGTATTCCTGATCGAAACAATCCTGCTGAAGAGGGTAGCCTTCATATGCTCCTGCTGGATGAAAAGGTCCCAATTTCATTTCTATTCTATTTTTCAACTCTTTTTATTTCAAAAATGAAACTAAATATGTGAATCTTTAAATGGCAATGTATAAAATGCAAGGATTTATAGGAGCATTTTTTTATCTAATTCAAAAGGTATTCTCTAATATGATTCTAATTTAAAAATGATTCAAATGTCCATTTTTTTTGTTTATAATATGTATTCATTTACTGAATGTTCTTTGTGTATTAGTTAGATGATATAGGAAGCAGCTAATTAGATTACATGAATTAATTTAACTTTCGTAGGAAAAGAATCACACAATTCCTTTTAGTTAAATTTTGTAATGTAGTAACTTGACAATGAAATAATCATTAGTTTTTGATCTGTATGCCTGTAATTTATTTTGGTCTGCATGCTCATATATTTAATGTTTTGATTTAGAATGCATGTATTTCTCATATTTTCCATTGTTATTACTTTATGAACTCAATTTTCTAAGTGTTTGGCATTGATTTTATATCATGAAATGTGGAAAAATCCATGCATCCATAAGGAAGAATCTGATCTCACTCTTCAAGGATCAGATTGATGAGGGTTCGACTTATGTCTTTGAGAGTTTTATGGTTGGATCCAATGATCATGTTTACAAGACTACTGACCATAAGTATAAGCTGAATTTTTTGGGCGGCACAAAGGTCTTCAAAGTCTCCTCTACTAACATTCCAGCTACTCATTTCAAATTTGTGCCAAATTGTGTCTGCACCTAGGGAAGACAAGTTGCTTGATAAGATAGCATTTCTAACGCACTTGCATTGAATTCATTTCAGTTACATTCTAATGTTTTCTCCTAATCTGACATTGTGTGTTATAGATGTTATTGGTCATGTAGCGGAGAAAGATGTTGTCAAGGAAACCGAGAAGAAAAGGTTATGGATATTGTTCTTGAAGACTTGAAGTAAGTTGGTTATTTCGACGACGGCGGTTTTCGTTGGCTCTTTCACTTAATCATGTCGGAATTTATCTTCCCCAGTCAGTATTTTCTCATGGTCAGTTGTATATTGCTATGTATAGAGTTACTTCAAGGAAAGACCTAAATATATTTGTGATTAACGACGAAGGTGAAAATATTGATGTTACGTTTAATGTAGTTTACAAAGAGGTGTTCTAGAATGTTCGGTAGTTAATGTTGTTATTGCATGTTTAATTGTACGATTGTATTTTAATCAACTTATATTTTGCTTTGTTTTGACTTGCTATATTTCATGCTAATTTTTGCTTCTACGCTTCTCATTGGTGGTATTGCTCCTACATTGTTATCGTGATGTGCTCATTATTGACCCGGTCGGCCGACTAGTATTCAAGTAAAACAACATTAACTATGACATTTAGTGGTATTGCTAATTCAATCAATCTAATCTAATGAAATGTACTCAATATAAATAAAAAGCCATTCAATGATTAAGAAATCTGGAAAATTGAATGTCACAGATGCCGATGACTGCATATGATATAACTACCCAAATATATAATGAATATATAGGAAACCATTGTCATAACAAACAAATAAATCAAATTATTCCAAATGTAAACTAGAAACTAACTGGAAGAAATCTCTGAAAAACTAAAATTGTAAATATAGACAAAACGCTCAGGAAAATTAAAGTTATACCTGTCATCAGCATAATGTTGCAAGTGCCTCTCATTGGCATAGTGTTTCTCCCTTTGACCGGGTAGGTGCCTCTCATCGACGGTGTTTCTCCATTTGACAGGATAAGTGTATCTCAACGGCATAATGCTTTTCCCTTTGACGAGGCAAGTGCCTTTCATTGGCATATTGTTTGTACTTGGTGGGTTTTGACCATGTGGCTGCTATAGAAATAGATTATACAAAAGTGATTATATGGTTAAAGCAGCAAATAAGCTATTTATGGAAACAAGGCCTAAGTTTCTCAGAGAATAACAACCAAAAACAGTCATGTTATATGTTACATCAATACATTAAAAAACCCTAATTTCAAAATCCTACTTGTAAACACAGCTTATCAAATAAGTGCTAACATTGTCCATTAGCTATTTTGAGCTTATTTTCACAAGTTTACCGAAATAGCTTATGAAAACAACTAATAGCTTATATGAAAAATAGTTTAACTTTATTTTATATTTTCCTATAGAAATAGCTTATACATAAGCGCTTATCATGATATAAGTAGAAAATAAGCTTTTTATTCAAACAGGGCCTACACCTCTCTATATGTGTGAGAGGATTACAACAAAATACGCTCATGTTATAGCATCATCATCACTTAAAAGCAAGAATAAAAACAATTTTCAAACACAAAAGAAGAAATGGAAAGATACAATTTGTTACACAAACAAGATAATACCAGCATCAGCATAAAGACACAATATAACAAAAAAAAAATAATGTTATTAAGGTATAAAATTTAGTTGCATAATCATGAATATAACAACAATTAACATAATTCTACTGATCTATGTTTTGAAATGAAGATATTTGATTGATCCTATAGCAAGTAGTATCTATGATTAAAAACAGACAAAAAAGTTAAAACAAGAACCTGATTACTAATCATTAATCATTGCGGTATCTTTCATAGACATCTTTGACCATTTTCAAGACGGTATCAGCCCTCTCAGCAATGTTAGGCAGTTTATAACTTTGAGCAACGTAAACTCCAGCAAATAATCTATTTATGGAAACAAGGTCTAAGTCTCATTGAGAGAATTACTACCAAATACAGTCATGTTATATGTTATAGCAATACCTTAAAATACCCTAATTTCAAAATCAACATTAACCTCATTAACCATAACACACTAAATCAAAGTCAAAAACAATAATCAAAGAAACATACTTGATTTCCAGTAGAATTCCGTGAGACGCCAAGGACTTCATACGCGTCTCGCGGGAGTAGCATCTTTCTTCTCCGACTTCCACCATCCTAAAACGACGCCGTAGTACAGAACCCTAATTTGTGGGTCTTGTGGCTGCTATAGAAATAGATCATACATAAGTGATTATATGCTATAAGCATCAAATAAACTAAAACCACACACTATCAAAATCAAAATTAACATTAATCGACATTAATCGAAATCAAAGTCAAAAAAATTAATTTCAAAATCAAAATCAAAGTAAAAAACAAAAATTGAACCAATTTCCGGTAGAATTCCGTGAAACACCAACGACTTCATATAGTTTCGCTGGCACCACCGGCTCCGTCTATGAACCCCTCCGCTTCCACCACCACCAGGAAAACTCTCCGCTTCTTCATCTGATTCGTTTATGAACCACTCCGCTTACACCGCCAAGAAAAAACGGTATCTCATTCGCACCTCCTTCCTTCGACGTCTCCGTCAGCGGCACCGTCGTCTTTTCCTGGCCACAAAACCTCGTCCGTGACAGCGCATACTCCTTTTCCACCGCTACCGATTACATGTGCTCGTGACGGCGTCGGCGTCGCTTCGTTCTTCTCCGTTTTCGACCGTTCGAAAACGACGTCGTAATACAAAACTGTAATTCGTTTTAAATAAAAACAATAATCGGAATCAAAACCGAAGAAAAGGAGTTTGTTGAAATTCATTCACGTTGAGAATGAATTTGTGAATGTGAAATGGAAAATGAAGAGAGAGAGAGAGAAGAGAGAGAAGAGAAAATGAAGAGAGAAAGAAGAGAGAGAGAGAAGAGAACGTTAGAAATCAGAAGAAATAATTTGAATTTTCAATATTTAATTTGTTTTTATAGGTAAATAAACTATAGTTACTAGGTTGGTTAATTAGGGAGTTAAGGCGGTCTTATTTTTAACTTCACTTAAAAGGAGAAATAGAGCCAATTACTTTCTATGAAAAGATCTAAAAAAATAAAGACCTTAATTTTAACTAAAATGATACTATGAATGATATTTTTTACACATAAAAAAATGTTAATAATTACTCTCATCGTAAAGTCATACGTAGAGCTGTCAAAACGAGCGGCCCGGCCCTAAACGGGCCGGCCCTAACGGGCTTCGGGCTTTATCAAGCCGGGCCAAAAAACCCGGTTGAAAAACGGGCTTGAAATATACTAAACGAGCCCGGCCCTACACGGGCTGCGGGCTAACGGATCGGCCCGTATTAAAAATTACATTTTTTATATATAAAACAAGTATTATAAAATACTCCTATAATTTTTTTTTTTATAAATAATATTTTTAATATGTTTAAATAATGTCTAGCACAAAAATAAATTGTAAATATTTTCGTACACTAGTCGTAAACTAAAACGGCAAGGAAAACAATTTTAAATAAATTAGATACGTTATGGTTATAGATATTTATATATTCGATTTTTAAAATTATAAATAGTGAAACGAGTAAATATAATTTTATATTACATTTATATGTGTTAATTCATTGAATTTTCACTTTTATTTTTTACTTTGATAATCAACTAAGTAAAGATTTATTTGAAAAATTAAATATAATTTATAGGATTTTTTTTGTTATGCGGGCTAGCCCTAACGGTCACCGGGCTTTTTAGGGTCGGGCTAAAAAGCCCTATTAAAATTCGGGATCAATATTTAAGGCCTAAGCCCTAAAATTAATTGGGCTAAACGGCCCAGCCCGTACGGCCCGGCCCATTTTGACAGCTCTAGTCATACGGTTCACACTTTGAAAAAGGTGGTACACATGTCTAGCAAAGATAGAAATGTTGTTTTACGTACTTTGAAAAAAGAGAGCTAGTAAGAATAAGCAGCCTGCTAGTGAAGATGGTTCTCAAAGTAACTATGACGAAGCTGCTTCTTCAGCTTTTGTTAACAAAGAGTGGAATAATTGGGTGGTGTTACATGGAAAAGAGAAGGGGGCGGCTGAGGATGTGTGGGGGATAGGGAAGGCTATAGGGTTACAGTTTGAAGGGGACACACACAACATGTTTGGAGCGCTTGCTAGGAAAGGGAGTGGTAAGAGGGAGTTAAGCAAGGGCGACGTGTAACGCCCACTTTAGATTATTTTAATTATTTAATTATTTGAATTATTTGAGGAGTCTAGATATATTTATATATATTTTAAGAGATGTGGAGATTAAGATTTAAGTGATTTTTATGTGATGTGGTGACTTATTTTATTGTTTAATAAAATAAGATTTGAAAATAAAATAAATATAGAGATGTGAGGTAGTTTTGAGATTTTAGAGAGTTTTGTGGAAGAAAGAGTAAATAAGATAATATTTGTTGGGAATATAAAAAGGAAAATTAGGTCAAGAGTTGTCAGTACGTACGTTTTTGGAGAAAAAGGGAGAAAAACCAGAGAAGAGAGAAGAGACCAAGGAGAGCTGCGATTTCTGCAAAACTAAGGTAAGGGTGAGCCTAGCATTTCAATTCTATTAAACTGTAATCCATATAATTATAATTAACAAGTGTAGGGTTGATTTTAGTGAACTGGAGAATTAGGTTATTATGATGAATTGATGATTAGATAATGTGAAGTTGTGAAACTGATGTATGAATTGAATACAAAACCTAGAATAATCATATGGCTAATGTTCCTGATAGTTTTGAGGTTAAACATGGTGAGATTTGTGACTTTTGGTGAGAAATTCGCAGAACCCGTAGCCTGTCTGTTCATCGCTCTCCTATGCGAGCTAAGCAACTCGCCACGGCGAGTAGACGTTCATCGCTCGCGAGGCGAGCAACCCAACTCGCTATAGCGAGTAGCACTTGACCCCTCGCGAGGCGAGCAATCCCACTCGCCATAGCGAGTTGACCTGTGACAACTGTGATTTTTAGAATGTTGTTTTAAGACGTGTTTTAGATGGTTTTGAGTGCCTTGATGTATATAAGAATGATTAGATAAGTTTTTAGGCTCAAATTGGACCTAGGGAACTTATAATTGACGTTTTTGGATGAAAAATGTGAAAAAGGCCGAGAGCACCCAGTATTGCTCGCCTTTAGTTCGCCCCCAACTCGCCAAAGGCGACTAACCCCTAGTTGAGCTCGCGAGGCGAGTAGATCAACTCGCCATGGCGAGTAGTGCGGTTTCAGACTGCCAAAACCTTGTGTTTTGGGATCTGTTTCGCGTAGGACCTTGAGAGTTGACCCTTGGGTAGTAGTGGAAGATAACTATATTATAAATGACGATCTGTACTGATGCTTTGAGATGATTTAATGTTGTGATGATGATTTGTGATTTATGTGAATCATATGCGAAGAATATTTGTATTGTTTTGAATGATGATTCCCTTAGTGTTGCTATATGCCGTGATTGATGATTTGCTAACATGTAGTTGTACATTTAAGAGTTCAAGCTGCATGTGTCGATCCAAGATGTTTGAGACGTTTTAAGATGTTTAAGATGTTTAACTTGTTGAAGTTATAAGAGATTGAGTCTCATGCATACTCATTCAGAGATGAGGGCTTATGCCCTGGAGTTTTTACTCACCAGCGACGAGGGCTCATGCCCTGGAGCTTTTGCTCACTAGCGACGAGGGCTTATGCCCTGGGAGTATATTTATGCTCAAAGCGACGAGGGCTTATGCCCTGGATTGGTACCACATGCATTTAAGATGTTAGAGTTGCATAGTCAAGTGAAGTTGCATTGTCGAGTCAAGTTGTATAAGATGTTTATGAAGATGAATTATGATGATACTTGTGATGCGGCCTGCGTGCCAAAACTTTTTATGATTTCGCTGCAATGTTTAAGATGTTTTAATAAAGAATAAATTGTTATTTATTCATATATGAGATTTATGTGAAATGTGATGCTCCATTATGCGATTAACTCTGATTTATTTAAAGAAATTTTTATGTCGGGAAAACGGGGTGTTACACGAGGAGGAAGGGAGGGGCAGTTCCGTTGGTGGTGAGAGATAGGTGTTGGGGGTCGATGGTGTTGGGGTGAGGGTGTGTAAGATGAGGATTGTGTCGTGGAATGTGCATGGGTTAGGTGGGTTGGAGAAGCGGAAGGAAGTTAAGGAGTTGGTGAAGGATAAGGCGCCCCTTGAGTTGTGTATTCAAGAAACAAAGCTGCAAGTTATTGATGATTTTTTATGTACATCGTTGTGGGGGCCTTCAAATCATGATTTTTCTTACAGTCCGTCAGTGGGGGCGTCTATAGGTTTGGTTACGATATGGGATACTTCAGAGGTGGAGGTGTGGCTAACTGCTCGAGGTGAGCACTTCCTGATGATTCATGGCAGGTTTATCAAATCTAATGAAGAGTTTTATATCTTCAATGTCTATGCACCCTGTGATCGGAGTGCTAAACAAGTGTTGTGGACGTCTCTATCATCTCGGTTGCCATCTTTAGGTAGCAGTAAAGTGTGCTTGTGTGGGGACTTTAATTATGTGAGGTCAGTAGGTGAAAGGCGTTCAATTAGGGGTACCCAGGTGGTATATGATAGTGCACCTTTCAATGAATTTATTGAAGATAATGTTTTAATTGATTTACCGTTGTGTGGTCGAAAGTTTACTTGGTACAAGGGGGACGGGCGTTCGATGAGTAGGTTGGACAGGTTCTTGCTCTCGGAAGATTGGTGTCTTGTGTGGCCTAACTGCCTCCAGGTTGCTCAATTAAGGGGTCTATCTGATCATTGTCCTATTGTGTTGTCGGTTGACGAAAAGAATTGGGGTCCTCGGCCGGTGCGTTTGTTGAAATGCTGGCAAGATATGCCTGGGTACAATAATTTTGTTCGTGAAAAATGGAGCTCTCTTCAGGTGTCCGGGTGGGGTGGTTTTGTTCTTAAAGAAAAGTTGAAACTCATTAAACTTGCCCTTAAGGAATGGCATGCATTGAATACTCATAATCTTCCGGCAAAGATTGATTCCTTAAAAAACAGACAAGAGTTCTTAGATAGTAAAGGGGAGGAGGAGGAGTTGTTTGAAGAAGAGCTTGCTGAACTTCATGGTATTTCGACGGATATTCATTCATTGTCTCGTCTTAATACTAGTATTTGTTGGCAACAATCGAGATTGAATTGGATTCGTGATGGTGACGTTAATTCCAAATTCTTCCACTCAGTTTTGGCAGCATGTAGAAGATTCAATTCCTTGTCTTCGATTTTGGTAAATGGGGCAGTAGTGGAGGGTGTTCAACCAGTCCGCCAAGCAGTGTATACGCATTTTAAAACACACTTTCTTGACCCAAGAATGGAGCGGCCTAGGGTGGGACATTTGCAGTTTCGAAAACTTTCGTTTATAGAAAGGGGCAGTTTGACCAAACCTTTTTCGGTGGATGAAATTAAGGCGGCGGTGTGGGACTGTGACAGTTTTAAGAGTCCGGGTCCAGATGGTATCAACCTTGGATTTATCAAGAGTTTTTGGCACGAGATGAAGGATGATATTGTGCGTTTTGTTACAGAATTTCATAGAAATGGCAAATTATCGAAAAGAATAATTTATACGTTCATAGCTCTAATTCCTAAAGTCGATAGTCCTCAATCTTTGAATGAGTTTAGACCTATTTCGTTGGTGGGGAGTCTGTATAAAATTTTGGCAAAAATCCTAGCTAATAGGTTGAGACAAGTTATTGGAAGTGTTGTGTCAGAAGTTCAGTCTGCTTTGTTAAAAACAGACAAATTCTTGATGGAATTTTGATTGCTAATGAAGTGGTCGATGAGGCTCGGAAATCTAAGAAAGACCTTTTGTTGTTCAAATTGGATTTTGAAAAGGCGTGCGATTCTGTTGATTGGGGGTACCTCGATGAGGTTATGGGGAGTATGTCGTTTCCTACGTTGTGGCGGAAGTGGATTAAAGAGTGTGTCTGTACTGCCACTGCTTCTATTTTAGTGAATGGCAGCCCCACTGATGAGTTTCCTCTTGAGTGGGGTTTATGTCAGGGTGACCCTCTATCTCCCTTTTTTATTTTTATTGGCTATAGAAGGTTTGAATGTTTTGATGCAAGGCAAAATATGCTTCCCTATCATCTTCTAAAAATCTCAAGGCAAAACATGCTTCCCGGAAAGTAAGATATTGAACTCCTTTAACAAATTTTAGATCTTTATAACATCTTGGTCCCTTACAAACAGTCAATATCATTTTTAGATAATATAATTCTCCAGTACTTTGAGGCACCCACATTAGTCTTCCAACTGTGTATCCTTTTTTCCGAGGTTTCGACAACCTCTTTTTTTTTACATAAACAAACTTAGAAACAAATTCTACATAGGTTAATAATCTTGCTTCAGGATACAATTTATTTGCCTCCATCCAGGAAGTGAACATTGATTCAGTCACACTCGCCCTAAGCAAAACATCACCAATTTGCTAACGATCTTTATAGTAAACAGAATTTTCGCCCTCATCATGAAAAAATAACCTATCCACAGTAGGCTTTCTACCATGTATTGAATAAGAAAATATTCTCCAACATGCCTCACTTGCTGAAACATATCTGCAATTAAGATATTGTTTTATTTCATCTAATCTGGTATGTTGAGAAGATGAGGCTTGGACTTCAGCTGGTTCAATTACAGCGCTAATCCTATCCGAACCTTTATTAATGTACTTGAACAAATACTTAATTGAGGAACTTTGATTGCACCATTCCATATTGATGTGAGTCTGATACTTGAGAAGCAGAGTTGGATTGTGTGGAACAACATGTGAATTATTAAGAAGAATACCTGCTTTCTTTATGGTACGGTCATTTTTTCTTCTTCTGTAAATAGGGAATCCTTTCCTGATCAACAACTGTGACTGACTGAAATTTCTTAGGATAGTATTTAAAGCATCTTCCATCCCTCATGCAAGGTGAGTTTCCATTTGTCAAACCACATGGACCATGAATCATGTGTGCCTTAACCAAATTGTACAATTATGGTTCTTTTACAGGATCAGGTATTTCTGCAGAAATGATTCGGTCAATATCATCTGGAGTAAGATACTTGTTCGACGGATGAAAGAAAAGTAGAATATGCGCATGAGTTAGAGAAAACATATAATTAAGAAAACAATAAAACAATGAAAGTAATAAAGTTAGAGAAACCTTACATGCCAAGACTTTTCCCAATATTGCCTTATTTGTCAAGTCCAACATGAGTTGATCAAATTTCATCTTAAAGATTCTTGCCACAATGTCGGGTCGATCGTGTGCTGTTTGACGCAAAGGAGTCAGCAATCTCACAATTCCTGGCCATTTAGGATTACATGTAAAGGTAATGAAAAGATCGGGAAACTCAACTTTGCTGCATATAGCCATTCCATCAAAGTAAATTTGATCCATAAATCGACGGCTTCCAACATAGGTAGACGGTAAAACATATATTTTTCCTTTACTTGATCCCAGAACATTATTCTGCGGACTTTCATCATTAAGATTCTTGTATTTCAAAACTCTAAGCTTTCTTTGTTTTTTTCTAAGCCAAATCAGTTTTTCTGCTTCTAACATTGTGAAACCATCCATTAAAAATTCTTGAAACAACTTTCTTGAGGATAGCAATGTCTTGGCTTCAAATAACCTTATCTGAATTCTATATGCAAGCCACTCTCTAATTGTTAACCTATTATGTTTGTTGACATTCACAACATCATCACCTTTTTCGATATCTCTGTGTGCAATATTAGGTCTATATCCATCTTCTCCATAAGGAAAAAGCAACGGATACTGATAAGCAAGATAGCTAGCATGAAATTCATCAATCCTTTGCAATTGACCACCTTGAGCGTGAATAATAATATATCTTTCTTCAGCATCACCAACATTTCCTACAATTAATGCATCAACTTCGGATACAGTCGGAAGATTGTAAATTCGACCATCTGTTTTCCTATCCGATATTAACCTTAGCTTAAGGTCAAGAACATGTATATCAGAATTTAATCTTTCTCTTGCCATTTTGAAACACTTTGCATGAGTGTTATTTTCATACAACATCTTTGATAAATTTTCAACAATTGTAGGATCAATATTTCTATTGTTCCTGCAAACAAATTATAAATATTTACAAATATCAGAACCTACACTGATAATGTATTCGACTGCGACTAAATTTCAAATTTAAAATTTCTTAATACATGCAGAAATAAATCATAATATTACCTTACGCCTTGAATTCAATTTTGTATTTCATTTTCTATGTCATAGATGTAAAGCTGACCAAACCTAGGAGGCTCTCCATCCTTTGGTAACAAACTGCTAATCCTATGACAAAATTTGTTGGAACAAAGGGTGTTTCACAAATATACCACTTAAGTTTTGATGATAACAAGGTATTAAAAATTATCAATTGGATATGCCAAAAGTTTATTCAAGTGTACAGGACCAATTAATAAAAAGTTATTTACAAGAGGTTCTGACTGAATGAATTAAAGAGCAAAGAAATTTTAGATTGAAGCTTGAAGAGCATCTGATTGAAAGCGCTCTTGGAAAGTCAGAAGCACGGTGCGTCTGAAGAAAGCGCTCCTGAAGATGACGTCATCAGAAGCCAGTTCTCCAGAAGCAAGTTCATCAGAAGCCAATTTCTTCAGAGGCTGAAGAGCGTTGACAAAGTACAGTGTACGAAATGTACAACCATTAAGTCTGCGCATGTCTCTGCAACCACCATCTCTGCACTATGTCTCCTATACAAGACAAGAATAACAACAATATTCGCAGACATTGTTCCATTTGTTTTTGGAATGAATTTGAAATTGTTTTTGCTAGGACAATCTTCAAATCAGGCAAAGGATCAATGGTGATAAATCAAAGCTTCGGTCAAGACAGATTGATGAGCTGGCTAGTTCCCAACGTCTCTCAAATCCTCTATATATAGAGATGAAGACTTGAAGAACTGTGACACACATACACATACGCGAGCAAAGCTATTTCTCATATTCAAAGTCACAAACATTGCTCATCAACAACTTAGATAATTCTTACAAAAGTTCATATTTTAGAATTTCTAAGTATCTAAGAAAAACAGAGTCTGTTCTGTTCGTTTTGTTTTGTGAATACCTCTGATTGTATATCAAGTATTCAAAACTCTTTTCAATTCTCTGTAATTGTTTAGAAGTCTCTTGGAGTTGTCCTTGAGCATTGAAGTCTCTTTCTTGTGTGATTGAGCAAAAGAAGTCTCTTACTTGTGTGTTTGAGCAACTTGTAATTTGATATTACATTTTAGTGGAACTCTCCTTGGAAGTGCAAGGGGGACAAGACTACTTCCGGATTGTGGAAGGAACCTGTATAAATTGCTTGTGTTCTTCTTTTGTTTTCTGCTTTCTTACTTTTTATCCGCTGCACTAAGACTCTGAACTCTATCAGACTCTGATCCTGAGAACAGTTGCTTATTTTCGTGAGAAAGAAACGTTTTTGAAAACACAATTCAACCCCCCCCCCCCCCCTTCTTGTGTTTTTCCCACCTTCAGTTGGTATCAGAGCTACGGCTCTGTAGCTAGCAATTAACCGTGTTACAGTAAACGATCGGAGAAAAACATGTCTGGGGAAGAAGCTTCTGGTTCTGGTTCTGGTTCTGGAGCTGTTGTTCACTATGATTACAGCAACAACAACAGAAATGAAAGATCTACTAATCACAACAAACCTCCCATGTTTAATGGTGATCCAGAAATGTTCTCTTGGTGAAAGACCAAGATGTATAGTCACATCATGGGAATGGATGAAGAGTTGTGGGATGTTCTTGAAGATGGTGTTGGTGATTTGAAGTTGGATGAAGAAGGTGCTGCTCTTGATAGGAAAGCTCACACTGCTGAGCAGAAAAAGCTTTATAAGAAACATCATACGATCAGAGGCATTCTTGTGGCTGCCTTGCCTCATAAAGAGTACTTAAAGATGAGTGACAAATCAACAGCAAAGGCTATGTTCACCTCATTGTGCTCACTTTATGAGGGTAACAAGAAAGTTAGAGAAGCCAAGGCCACTATGCTTGTTCATCAGTACGAGTTGTTCAGAATGAAGGAGGATGAAAACATTGAGACCATGTACTCAAGGTTTCAGACTCTTGTTTCTGGACTTCAGATTCTGAAGAAAAGCTACGTAGCGTCTGATCATGTGAACAAGATTCTGAGAAGTTTACCTGCAAAGTGGAGACCAAAAGTGACAGCCATTGAAGAAGCTAAAGATTTAAACACCTTGAGTGTTGAAGATCTTATAAGCTCCTTAAAGTGTCATGAGATAGGTCTTAATGAGCATGAATCCGTCAAGAAGCCTAAGTCCATTGCACTGAAATCTAGAGGCAAGTCTAGTAAGGCTCTGAAGGCATTAGGGTCTGAAGAAGAATCTACATCTGAAGATTCTGATGAAGATCCTGAGATTGTTCAGGAGATGGCTATGCTCACTAACATACTACAATATCTTGCTAAGAAGAACAAGAAGTTCATGAGCAGAGGCAATAGTCACAAAAGTTCTAGAAAAGAAGATCAGAAAGGTTGCTTTAACTGCAAAAAGATTGGACACTACATTGCTGAATGTCCAGACCTGCAGAAAGAAAAATCCAAAGAAAAATCAAAGAAGCAAATCTTCAAATCTAACAAATTCAAGAAGCAATTCAAGGCTTGATTGAACTTAAATGCATGACGGCCTTACACAACTACATCAAAAGAGGTTGAAACAAACTTCCAGCAAGAAGGTTCGTCCCCGTGGATTTCAAGAAACCTTGTGCTAAAAAATACACTATCTTTCCAACCAGACTCCAGGGACATGTGGATGCCTAACTATATGAAGACCCATGTGCAGTGACTCTTGTGACTACAAATGTTAACAAACCCGCATGCCGGTGCAATCAATAGATACTTTGTCAAAATATACAAAAATCAATCAAATCAAAAAATCAAAAATCCAAAAAGCTCGATGAGTCGCGAACCTGAAAAGGCGACTTAGGCAAAAATGAGCGTCTCGGTGGACTGAAAACCCAAAAGGGCGGTCCAGACAAAATTAGAGACATGAACAAAAATAATTATCTTGATAGATTGAAAAACCCGCAAGGGTGATCTATGCAAAAGTTAAGGATCAAAAGACAGTAACTGCATCCGGTCAACACAGTCAACTTGGGGTATTCAGTCATCAAAAGACCTCCGATTCGAAGCAAATCAAAGACCCGAAACAGGGGATATTCAAATTTGTTAGGGAGAATAGTGGTTACTGTGTTCAACGTACCCTTCCCATATATTTACCATTTTCCAAATTTTTCAAAATCCGTGGAGTCGTGCCATTGGCGGGCCACCACTCAATTCATCAAATTTGAGTCTGTGCCCATTTATTTGGAACTCCCATTTTATTCTATTTGCAAAACTTCTTATATTTTTTATGGCAATACTTGAAGCAAAATTTTCAAAATACAAAACTTTTTGCATCTTTTGAAAAGTGTGAACAACAAACACACTCTTTTTGAATTCGTGAGTAGGTGAAACATACATCAGCATCTGCCTCGAGGACGGTTACATTCCGGAAGAGAAACACAGCTAAGCACTACGGAGAGGACCTCTACTTTGAGGAAGATGCAGTCATAACACAAAATACAAAAAATACAAAAATGAGCTCGGTAAGCTGAAAACCTGAAAAGGCAGCTTAGGCAATAGAGAGCGTCCCGGTGGACTGAAAACCCGAAAGGGCGGTCCAGGAAAAAATTAGGGGCACAAAAAAGGAATACATTCCCGGTGGGCTGAAAACCCGAAAGGGCGGTCCAGGCAAAAATCAGGGATTTTAAAAAAAAACAAAACAAAAACAAAAACAAAAAACATGACTGCTAAAGCATGCCGAGGGAAGAACACTCTGCGCCCATTTACAAATGGCGACTTCTCCTAGACTTTCGATCGACAATGAACTGTCTCCCTAAGAGGCATCAGTTGCCACCTTGTGCCAGGTTTTACACCGTCAATGGCCCGATTTATTCACAATAACATCAACTCCAAGGAAGTTTGTCGAGTGTTTGTATTGCAATGTCGATCCACTTCCTATCTTACCAGTCTTGTCTCGTCTCGTCGAATCCATCTATCACATACAATATGTATACAATCATACGAGTTACATACATACATTCATACATCCATACAGCCTTACATTCATCCATACATTAATACTTTCAGGTATTCACACATTCATGCATACACCGCATATACACAACATCAATTCATACATGATTGCATTAGTCACCCGAAGTCTTAGTCGGCCGCATCCTTCCGTCTCACTTCTTTGCCTTGTTTCAAGTGGTTAGTCCTAAACAATGGACAACTTGAGTTTACCTTTTATCATGTTTCAAGTGGTTACTCCTAAACAATGCACAGCTTGAGTTTACTTTTGTCTTTTGTCAAGTGGTTAGTCCTAAACAATGGACAACTTGAGTTTACTTTTGTCTTGTTTCAAGTGGTTAGTCCTAAACAATGGACAGCTTGAGTTTACCTTTTGTCTTTGCTTCAAGTGGTTAGTCCTAAACAATGGACAACTTGAGTTTACTTTTTGTCTTTATTTCAAGTGGTTAGTCCTAAACAATGGACAACTTGAGTCAAGTGGTTAGTCCTAAACAATGGACAACTTGAGTTTACTTTTGTCTTTGTTTCAAGTGGTTAGTCCTAAACAATGGACAACTTAAGTTTATCTTTTATCATGTTTCAAGTGGTTAGTCCTAAACAATGGACAACTTGAGTTTATCTTTTATCATGTTTCAAGTGGTTAGTCATAAACAATGGACAACTTGAGTTTACTTTTGTCTTGTTTCAAGTGGTTAGTCCTAAACAATGGACAACTTGAGTTTACCTTTTATCTTGTGTCAAGTGGTTAGTCCTAAACAATGGACAACTTGAATTTACCTTTTGTCTTTGTTTCAAGTGGTTAGTCCTAAACAATGGACAACTTGAGTTTACCTTTCGCCTTGTGTCAAGTGGTTAGTCCTAAACAATGGACAACTTGAGTTTACCTTCCGTCTCGTTTCAAGTAGTTAGTCCTAAACAATGGACAACTTGAGTTTACTTTTGTCTTTGTTTCAAGTGGTTAGTCCTAAACAATGGACAACTTGAGTTTATCTTTTATCATGTTTCAAGTGGTTAGTCCTAAACAATGGACAGCTTGAGTTTACTTTTGTCTTGTTTCAGGTGGTTAGTCTCAAACAATGGACAACTTGAGTTTACTTTTGTCTTTGTTTCAAGTGGTTAGTCCTAAACAATGGACAACTTGAGTTTATCTTTTATCATGTTTCAAGTGGTTAGTCATAAACAATGGACAACTTGAGTTTACTTTTGTCTTGTTTCAAGTGGTTAGTCCTAAACAATGGACAACTTGAGTTTACCTTTTATCTTGTGTCAAGTGGTTAGTCCTAAACAATGGACAACTTGAATTTACCTTTTGTCTTTGTTTCAAGTGGTTAGTCCTAAACAATGGACAACTTGAGTTTACCTTTCGCCTTGTGTCAAGTGGTTAGTCCTAAACAATGGACAACTTGAGTTTACCTTCCGTCTCGTTTCAAGTAGTTAGTCCTAAACAATGGACAACTTGAGTTTACTTTTGTATTTGTTTCAAGTGGTTAGTCCTAAACAATGGACAACTTAAGTTTATCTTTTATCATGTTTCAAGTGGTTAGTCCTAAACAATGGACAGCTTGAGTTTACTTTTGTCTTGTTTCAGGTGGTTAGTCTCAAACAATGGACAACTTGAGTTTACTTTTGTCTTTGTTTCAAGTGGTTAGTCCTAAACAATGGACAACTTGAGTTTATCTTTTCTCATGTTTCAAGTGGTTAGTCATAAACAATGGACAACTTGAGTTTACTTTTGTCTTGTTTCAAGTGGTTAGTCCTAAACAATGGACAACTTGAGTTTACCTTTTATCTTGTGTCAAGTGGTTAGTCCTAAACAATGGACAACTTGAATTTACCTTTTGTCTTTGTTTCAAGTGGTTAGTCCTAAACAATGGACAACTTGAGTTTACCTTTCGCCTTGTGTCAAGTGGTTAGTCCTAAACAATGGACAACTTGAGTTTACCTTTTTATCATTTTTCAAGTGGTTAGTCTTAAACAATGGACAACTTGAGTCTACCTTTTATCATGTTTCAAGTGGTTAGTCCTAAACAATGGACAGCTTGAGTTTACCTTTTGTCTAGTTTCAAGTGGTTAGTCCTAAACAATGGACAACTTGAGTTTACCTTCCGTCTCGTTTCAAGTAGTTAGTCCTAAACAATGGACAACTTGAGTTTACCTTTTTATCATTTTACGAGTGGTCAGTCCCAAACAACAAACAACTTGTGTTTACCGGTCATTCTATCAAGTGTCATCCCTAGTATGTCTGGTCAAGAGGTGTCTCCATTAAACTATCATTCCAAACCAATACAATAGTGCACCACCATTTTCCCCAGTGAAACTATACTATCCCCTAGCGGAGTCGGATACCTTTCTCAACGAATTCAGGTATCTCATTGTGGGTTCTCGTCCCAGTCAAAATGTCTTCGTCGTCTTGCATTCATAATTGCATCACAAGCATTTATAGCATCTTAGGTCAAAAATGGTGTACTTTGTATTCAAGTCTCTTCGACCAGTCGAATCAAAGATTTCATCTTCAAATCTCCGGACGAAGAAACTTAAATAGCGGCATCTGTCATACCCCAATTTTTGACCTAAGACACCACTGACACGCGTCATTTATCCCTGAATAATCTCTGACTTTTCGAACGAAATTTCGGCAGAGAGGTATTTTAAAATACCTCATTTTTTGTTTTGAGTCGGGCCCTCTTCTCTCTTAATTTTATTTTTATTTTTTTTTATCTTTAATTTCCATCTTTTATTTAATTTCTCAATTTTTATTTTAATTCTATTTTTAATTAGTCATTTTTTATTTTCATTTTTTTGTTTAAATCACATTCATTTTTATTTTTATTTTTATTTTTATTATTAATTGTCCAAAATTGGTCCAACAATATCCAAAAAAACAGTCTGCGCCTATTCCAAATCCGAATCCACATCCGGTACGCGTTCGCTGACTCCCTCCCCAATTCAAGAAGTGTTATCCACATTTTTGCTCTGCTCTTTAACAAACCCTAACCCTAATCCTAACCCTATAAAAACAACCTGCAAAACACAAATTAGACGGCCAAAAAATTTTCACAAAACCTCATCAACACACAACAATCTCCATCGCAAACCTGCAAATCAAAACCAACCCAACACAACAGAATCATAAAAAACCACTCTCAATACAACACACAAACCCGTACGGTCACAAGACAGTATGCAACAGGGGCCAAAATTTACACACGAAAATCACAAACAACAAGAAAACAATAGATACAAGGTCTAAACCAAGCCAACCGAACCCATTTTTGTGAACCGATTGACCAAACCATCCACAAACCACATGAATCCGTACGGTACAACACACACACACACACACACACACACTCACACGCACACACAACTTACAGCAGCTATGAACGACAACAACAACATTAAAGTCGTTTCCACAACACCATCAGAACCAAACACAACCGGTCCAAACACATACAGAGTCGGCCATTAACAACAAATCCACCAACCTCAAGACCGATTCAAAAAACAACAAAGGTATAATCGTTTCCTTTTCACCTAGATCTAGGTCAATTCGTTTTTGTTTTAAAAGTTTTGAGTTTAGAAACAGGATAAGGAGGGAGAGCCGGTTTAGAAAAAGCATTTTTTTTTAAAAAAAAAGAAGAAGAACCTTTAATCTCCGGCGCGGCGGCGCAGTCGTGATGGCTCACCGGCCACCGCGCCGGAACCCCCTTCTTTACCCATTTTTCAATCGGAGAAGAAAAAGAAACATGAGAGAGAAGAGAGCTTTAGAAGTAGGAAAGAGAAGAGAGAGAGAGAGAGAGAGAGAAACCGTTGGGGAAAATGAAAGAAAAATAGGTTTACAACCTATATATACTCCCCAAACCGGTTCGGTTCTCCTGGAACCAACCCAGGGTTCGAACCAAACCGGCCCCAGCCTGTCCCTTTTAACCCAATCTCATTTATTTTACTTACTACACACCCCCTGTTTACTACTGCACCCCCCCACCTTGTGATTGAACCCATTTTTTATTTCAAGTCTTGCATGCGTTTTGTTTTTATCTTTTAATTGTTTCTTTTATATTTTCTCATGCATATTTTAGGATTAGACTTATTATTTTGTCCACATATTTATTTATGTCATTTATTTTCGCAGACTTTAGAATGTATTAATAGGTTTAATGTAAATTCATGCATGTGGCTGTGCGTGCGTGTGTCTTTTATTTTCTCTACTGCTTTATGTATATACATGCGGAAAATGTCTAGGTTAGGTCAAAAGACTTTGTGGTGATCTAATGTCACCATGAAGTTATCGCGCACTTTTTTTACTGGTACGTTAGTATCATTTTTTTTAGGCCTTAGTCAATATTTAAAAAAAAAACAACAAAAAAAACATGCAAATAACCACAAAAAATCACAAAAACATTTTTCACAATAAACCTTGGTTCAATAATTAAGTGATCCCATTTTCTATTTTTTCTTAACCAATGTCAATCAACTTAATTTTATTTCGAGTACTTTTCTTCAATATTAAAAAACACAAACCAATTTCTTATTTGCCACTTGGCTTTTTACTTTAAAACTTTTTACAAAACTAATAAAAAATACAAAACAAATCAAACAGTGATTTTTAACCCGAACTACGAGGTTCTGATCCCTCATGGGTACGTAGGCAAAGGACCTAGTCCTTCCGAATCAATAAAAATGAAGATAACTAGGCTTTTTTTTCTTTATTCACCATTCATTCCATTTTTAAAAGCAAGTAATTTATAGCACAAAAATAAAATAAAGTCGAAAGGTTCTCGTAGAGTACTACAAACATAAAAGGTGCTAACACCTTCCCTTTGTGTAACCAACCCCCGGACCCCATCAAATTCAAATATTTTTTAAATCAAAGTCGTGAAATAATTTAGTGAGTCAAAAGCTAATCAAATAGCCTTGATCTCCGAAAAATGACGCGACAACTACTGAATCAAGGAATGCAGAATCACTGATCATGCAGATCATGCTTCTCAAACCCATCTTGATGTGGTGGTGGATCGGATAGTATGCCTGCGAGCTCTACGCCTTCCCAATACGTGTAGTCCTCCTCAATGTCATGCTCCCTCTGAACAGCTCTATCCCTAGTCACCTGGAAGTAACTTCTCATCTACTCTCGGGAACTAAACCTCTCAAATGAACCCCTCGTCTTTCTCTTGTACTTGAGTGTCATTGCGGCGAACTGATCCGAGAACCTTGGGGGCTCTATGTACATCTGAGAAAATGCTTCATCCATCCAATTAGCTGAGGTATAGATATATTCAGCCAGTGCTGGGTGCATGGGTGGGTACTCCTCCTCAGGTTCTCCGTGCACATTCGGCTGCTCCTCTAGTTCATTTTGGATACCACCCTCCTCTCTCAACTCTCTCTCGTAACCCTCCAATGATGTGTCGGTAATAGGTAGCTTAGACTTGACATACACATCTAACGGTTTCGTTGGAACTCCAGCTTTTTCACACAGAAAATTAATCAAGCAGCTGTGACCCAAAGTCGTGTTGCTAGTGGTCACCATTTCTTTAATGCTAGCAGAAATCAGTCTCCCCACATTCATCTGCTCTTGTTCCGAAAGGAGCACTAAAAGAATGAAAACTCTACTCACAATCATTCTGCAGCAGAAGATGTTCCTTCAATTGTGGCGTTAATGAACGACGCCCACGCCCTGTACACCGGTAGCAAGTGTGCTGTATTAATCCTTTGAGGATTGCTTGCTGGTGTTTTTCTCCTCCACCCTTTACCCTCTTTCATAAGCCCTACAAGCATCTCATCCCATTCCTCATGAGATGTACGGTAGTTAAACGGGTTCCTTCTCCGCTCCACATCACAAACTTCAGGCACGGGTAGCCTCAGCATACGGTTAATGTCGCGAGATGCATAACTCGCCTCCTTTACCCTCACTATCGCAAAATAATTTTTCTTCGGCTCCACATAAGCGTTTGCAAAGAATTCCAACGCAATCGACTCGTTACTCGTTTTTTTCACCATGCCATTCAGACCTTCCCAACCTTTCTCCCTTAAAGTGGTCTCAAATGTGGGGTGCCTAGTGAGGTTTATGACATCAAATGCCCGTTCTCCAACAAAATCCCGCTCCTTAATCTCTCGGTACCTCTCTTCCGCCTTTTTCGACTTGAACCTTAGGTAAGTGGGTGGTTGGGTTGGTTCCGGTTGTGGGTTAGATGTTGAGGCTTGTTGTGTTTGGCGTCTAGTTCGCTTCTTGGTTTGTGGATCGGTGTTAAGGGAAGTTTTGGGTGGCATTTTGTGATGCCTGCAAGGTGTTTGATAAAATGGGTGAGAGAATGTTTGGAAAATTTGTGAGTTTGGATGGTTTGATTTGTGTGGGAAATGTTTGGGTAATGGTTTTGGCAAAGAAAAATGGTGATTTGGTCGTACAAGTGAGCTTGGGTTGGAGATGTAAGGATTTGTGAAGAAAACTCAGCAGAGCTTCGCTAGGGAGAAGGAGAAATGTGTTGGGTTTATGTGGTTTCAGGATAAATAGCAGGTCGTATCGTAGTACGATTGTGCATATCGTACTACGATGGAGTTAGTACGTAGTACGATTTTTCCAGACTGACACTTTTTCTTGGCACATTTCATCGTACTCCGATGAATACTGTCGTACTACGATGAAATGCCCCCCCCCCCTCTTTTTTCATCGTAGTACGATTTATGGGTATCGTACTACGATTTTTTCAGACTGACACTTTTTCTTGGCACATTTCATCGTACTCTGATGCATACTGTCGTACTACGATGAAACGTGCCCTTTTTTTATGTACATTTGCAGAAAATAAAACTTACCTGAATCTTAAATTCAGTGGGTTGCCTCCCACTCAGCGCTCGTTTTCCGTCATTAGCTTGACTTCAGATGACCTCTTAAAGGTCAGTGAGTACCAAACCTACCCTTTCTTTGGGCAAGTCACCTCCATAATAGGGCTTCAGCCTTTGCCCATTCACCTTAAAGATTCTCTCTCCATTAGGTGTTGTCACTTCAACAGCTTCGTGTTGGGACGCATTCTTCACTATGAATGGTCCAGACCACTTTGACTTTAATTTTCCTGGGAATAACTTTAACCTGGAATTCAACAATAACACAGGTTGTCCAGCATAAAACACCCTAGAAACAAGGTTACGGTCATGGTATTTTTTTGTTCGTTCCTTGTAAATCAACGCATTTTCATACGCCCGCAACCTCATTTCTTCCAATTCATATAAGTTGAGAAGTCTTTTCTTACCAGCTAGAGCTTGATCAAAGTTTAAAAATTTAATAGCCCAGTAGGCTTTATGCTCCAACTCAACTAGTAAGTGACAAGCTTTCCCGTAAACTAATTGATATGGTGAAAAACCAATAGGAGTCTTAAAAGTTGTTCTATACGCCCACAATGCATCATCAAGTTTCTTTGACCAATCTTTCTTAGACGATGCTACAGTTTTCTCAAGGATTTGTTTAAGTTGTCTATTCGACACTTCAACTTGCCCACTGGTCTGAGGATGATAGGGAGTAGCAACTTTATGCTTAACATTATATTTTGCAAGAACACTTTCTAAATACTTATTGCAAAAATGCTTCCCCCCATCACTGATCAAGACCCTAGGGGTTCCAAACCTAGGAAAAATGTTTTTCTTTAAAAAATTAACCACAATATGGGCATCATTAGCTGTGCAAGCAAGTGCTTCCACCCATTTGGTATCATAGTCCACACAGACCAGTATATACAGATTAGAATACGAAGAAGGAAAGGGACCCATGAAGTCGATGCCCCAACAATCAAAAGGCTCAACCTCAAGGATTCCATTGAGAGGCATCTCATTCCTCCTGGAAATGTTACCTGTCCGTTGACACTTGTCATAGTGTCTGAAAAATTCTTGACAATCCTTGAACAAGGTTGGCCACCAAAAGCCACTTTGTAGCACTTTGGCTGCGGTCTGTTCACCGCTGTGATGGCCTCCATAGGCTGAGCTATGGCAGTGCCACATAATGCTTTTCACTTCATCACCTGCAACACACCTACGTAACAAACCTTCAGTGTTAGTTCTAAACAAGTATGGGTCATCCCACACATAAAAATAAGCCTCCTTGAAGAATTTCTTCTTCTGCTGGTACGTGAACTCTTCGGGAATCAAATTCCCGACTTTAAAATTTGCCATGTCTGCAAACCATGGTCTTTCAGCTAAAACAAACAATTGTTCATTCGGAAACTCGTCCTCAATGGCCTTCTCTTTCTTAGTAACTTCATCATTTTCCAACCTAGAAAGGTGGTCTGCGACCACATTCTCCACTCCTTTCTTATCTCTGATTTCCAAATCAAACTCTTGCAACAAGAGTATCCATCTCAGCAACCGGGGTTTAGAGTCCCCCTTAGTAAGTAAGAATTTCAGGGTTGCATGATCTGTAAAGATAATAACTTTGGAACGGATGAGATATGACTTGGTTTTCATAATAAATGGCATGGAAAAATTTCTCATGGCGTTGGCCAAGAACTGCTCCAACCACATAATCGCTTGCATCACACATTAATTCAAATGGGATGTCCCAATTTGGTGCAATGATTACTGGCGCAGTGACCAACTTTTTCTTAATAACAGAAAACGATTCTAAACATTCAGCATCAAAAACAAAATCATTTTCCTTAACAAGGAGGTTACAGAGGGGCTTTGCAATTTTTGAAAAATCTTTTATAAATCGCCTATAAAAACCGGCGTGCCCCAAAAAACTCCTTGCCCCCTTCACATTGATGGGAGGAGGTAATTTTTCTATAACCTTAATTTTAGCCTGATCAACTTGGATGCCTTTCCCAGAGATCTTATGCCCCAAAACTATACCTTTGGTCACCATGAAGTGACATTTTTCCTAGTTGAAAACAAGGTTAGTTTCAATGCATCTCTTGAGAACGACATATAAGTGATATAAACAGTGATCAAAAGACTTACCGAAAACTGAAAAATCATCCATAAATACCTCTATGTTTTTTTCGAGCAAGTCTGAGAAGAAAGCAAGCATGCACCTTTGGAACGTGGCTGGTGCATTGCACAATCCAAAAGGCATTCTCCGATAAGCAAACATGCCGAATAGGCATGTGAAAACGGTCTTCTCTTGATCATCCGGAGACACCGCAATTTGGTTATACCCCGAATACCCATCTAAGAAATAGTAGAACGCTTGTCCAGCTAACCTCTCCAACATCTGATCCATGAAAGGTAGGGGAAAGTGATCTTTCCTCGTGGCCTGATTCAATCTTCTGTAGTCAATGTACATTCTCCACCCGGTCACCGTCCGCGTAGGAATTAATTCATTTTTTCATTTGCTACTACAATCATCCCACCTTTCTTTGGTACCACATGCACCAGACTAACCCATGAACTATCCTTCTTCTTAAGAACCTCCTTCTTGACAACCTCTTTCATTGTAGGATTAAGTCACCTTTGGGGTTGGACCACCAGTTTGTATTCAACCTCCAAATGAATCTTGTGCATGCAATAGGCTGGACTGATTCCCTTTAGGTCTGAAATATTCCACCCAAGAGCTCCTTTGTTGTCTTTCAGGACTTTCATAAGTTTTTCTTCATCAAGGGCAGACAAAGAGCTACTAATGATTACTGGCTTGGTTGTACCTTCACTTAAGAACATACACTTCAGATGAGATGGGAGCTCTTTCAATTCTGGTGCATCTAGTTTTTCAACTACCTTTGCTTCAAAAGCTTCAAATTTCCTTTGAACCGATTCAACCTTTAATGCTTTTAATTGCTGCACACAACAAGCAACTTCCTCATTCATATCTTTGTCACTGCATTCAATGGAGTTGGCCATCACTCTTTCTAAAGGCTGAGCAGGAGTTTCTTCTCGAGTGGTCTCATCAACTAAACCATCAACCACATCGACCCTATAACACTAAGGGTTCTCATTCCTATGCTTTATAGCTTCAAGAATATTAAAGACAACCTGTTCATTTTGAAACCTAAGCATCAACTCTCCCATCTCCACATATATCAAGGCTCTTCCTGTTGCTAGGAATGGTGTCCCCAACAACAGAGGTGTCTCATCCTCCTCCTCCATGTCTAATATCACAAAGTCAGCAAGAAACAATAAATCATTTACTTTCACCAATACATCTTCCAAAACTCCATACGGGTAGGAAACAGAGCGATCAGCAAGTGTAAGTGTAATTTTTGTTGGCTTTGGCTCCCCGCATCCTAACTTTTTCATCATAGACAAAGGCATAAGATTGATGCTTGCTCCCAAGTCACACAATGCTCTCCCAACACTCACCTTCCCAATAGTACAAGGAATGGTGAATGCTCCCGGATCTTTCAACTTAGGGGCAAGCTTCTTCTGGAGAATTGCACTACAATTTTCTGACAATGCGATGTTCTCATCATCTATAGGCTTCCTTCTTCCAGTCAGCAAGTCCTTCATAAACTTTGCATACACAGGCATCTGATCAAGAGCTTCACTGAATGGAATGTTCACCTGCAGCTGAGAGCATAACTCCATAAACTTCTTGAACTACCCTTCTTGCTTTTCTTTCTTTTTCGACAAGTGAAGGTATGGTAGTTTGACATAAGGAGGCACCTTCTGTTTTTTCTCTCCTTCTGCTAAAATCTGACTTTTTGTCCTTCGAAGGATAGAATTTACATCGAGCAACCTCTCATTGTTTTCTCCCTCATCTCTCTCTCTCTTTTTCTTATTAATTTTTTCTCCCTCTGAATTTTTTTCTTCCTTTTCATTTTCGACTCCACCAGTTTCATTTTCAACTCCATCTTTTTCTTTTTCAACTAACAACTCATCTTCCTTCACCTCTTCCACTTCTTTCCTCTTTGGAACAACATGACTCAACACCTTCTTACTTCTCAACTCAATCGCCTTGCAACTTTCATTTTTAGGGTTATCTTGTGTGTTACCAGAAAACCCTCCATTTGATTGGTTTGCCATTTGCTTAGCTAACTGCCCAATTTGATTTTCAAGGTTTTTGATTGAAGCCTCATGATTCCTTTGTATTGCCTCTTGACTTGCTTTCATTTCATGCATATTAGATGTAGACATCTTCACAAAGTTAGTCATGGCCTCTTCAAAAGCTGAAGGTTTCCTTTGTTGTTGAGGTGTTGGATTGGCTGTGAGTGGATTCAGGGTGTTGTTGTTAGAATATTTGAGGTTAGGGTGTTGTGCCCATCCATGATTGTAGGTGTTGGAGTAAGGGTTATTTTTTTGGTAGTTCCCCATGTAGTTGGCTTCCTCACTCACTCCTTCGGGTACACACTCCCCATTGGCATGGCCTTCTCCACAGAAATCACATCTAAGGGTTGTTGCTTGTTGAACTTGACCTTGATTAACACTCATACTTTGAACATGTTTGGTTAAGGCTTCAAGTTGTTTACACATGGCAGCTTGGTTAGCAAGGATAGCATTGTTCTCACTCACCCCAAACAACCCCTTTTTGTTTCACTCATTTTCAACACAGTATTCATTATGGGCCATATTTTCAATCAAAGTTTGGACCTCACGGTCAGTTTTAACTCTCATGCTACCTCCAGCTGAGGCATCTAAGAGCATTCTTTGGCTAGTCCTCAACCCCTTGGTGAAAATTTGCATTTGGACTTTCTCAGTAAAGTCATGGGTTGGACACCTTTTTAACAAAAACTTAAATCTCTCCCATGCATCATAGAGGGATTCACTATCTCCTTGTTTAAAATTAGAGATTTCATGCTTTTTCTCCCAATATTTAGACATAGGGAAAAACCTCTCAAGAAACTCCAGTTCTAACTCATCCCAAGTTTGTATGGTTCCACTCGGTAATGACAACAACCAGTCCTTAGCTCGCCCAGTCTAAGTAAAGGCAAAGAGCCTTAGTTTCTTTTGGTCCTCGGTGACATGGGCTGGTGGAACACAATATTGGCAGGTTTCATAAAACTTGCTAAGGTGTTCATGAGGGCATTGGGCTTCTCTCCCCTCATATTGGTTATTGATGAGCCCTTGTTGTACATATGTTTTAATGTCAAAGGCTACAGGGTTAGCTGGCTGAAATATGTGAGTTAAGCGACCACGGTATGTAGTTAATCCGTAGTCGCCCATGAAAGGTCTAGATGGCGGTGGTGGTTGTTCTCCCATGGTGATGAGTTTAGTTTCAGCGGGATGGGTGATTATAGGTGAAGAGTATCTAGAGGTACCTTCAGCTAATCTAGCTAACCGAACTGCTTTTCGATTAGTTTTTGCGGTCTTTTCGATCTCAGGATCGTGTTGCAAATCTTCATGTCTGGTTTTACCTCGCATACACAGCAAAAGAATACCTTAGTAGCACTGCACCAATAGCAACCAAATAAATTTTTCAATATACAAGCAAAATTTAAAGGACAAAAATCTTAACAATTAACGTTGTGCCTTGTTGAAATTAATCAACAGTCCCCGGCAACGGCGCCAAAAACTTGATAGAAAATTAGCAAGTGTACTAATCTAAATCGCGTAATAAAATAATTCGTTTCCTCAGCAACTGTTTTGATATCAACTTAACAAGAACATTAACATTAAGATATAATAAAATTTGGGGGTGCCTTTGGCAATCGGATTTGAGTTCAATTGTAACTAAAATGATGAAAGTAACGTTGGTTTTCGAAATAATTTAAGAGAAATGACTAGATCAATTGATTCATCTGCACATCATTCATTAGCAACCTATTTCTTAAGTCCACGAATGTCACAAAGTTTACGACGAATTAACAAAATAACCTAGGTCAATCCCTTGATCCTAAGTCCTCTTATCTAATCATAATTCCCTAATTTCTTAGGTGAACCTATAATCATCAAAGGTTAATGAGTCTGTTAATTCAATTATCACAATCCAACAACTATCTATTCCTAAATTGTCCGTTGAATTGGACAATATAACTATGTCCGAGTTATATGCTAGTGTCAATAGTCACATAATCTCTTGAATCAATCATATTGGGTCAGAATTATGAAGGCATTAAGAACAAAATATACTGAATAAACTAGATTGACATTCATAAAAGTGAGTTTCAGGTTACATCCAATGAATTAGTACAAAATCATCTCTTGACCTAATCACAAAGAATTTAGCTACTCATGGCTAAAACATAAATAACTAATGATAAAGAAGAATTCATTACATGAAATTAGTAACCGGCTATGAGTTTTTGATGGTCTCCCACCTTTTGCTCAGTGATCCAACTTCAAAAGTCTCCTTTTTCTCTAAAATTTCGAACCCTTGCCTCAGAAATCAGTTTGGCTTTTATAGGAAAAAATCAGGTCACACACAAATCGTACTACGATGCCCAAAATCGTAGTACGATGCCTCATTAATTCCAGATTAACCTCAGACGCTCCCTTTCATCGTAGTGCGATGCTGAAAGATCGTACTACGATTTTTTCAGTGGCCAAGCAAATAAAAACGTCCTCAAATCGTAGTATGATGCTAGAAATCGTACTACAATGCATCCTGTACTCATGCTCTTCAAATGTATCTTTTTGAAGCTCAAAACTCAAGCAAAACCACCTGAACTCGACTCAACATTACACGAAATTAAAGCAAAAGTGATAAGATGTAATCCATGATTTTGATTATGTTCCCTGTTTTTATTTTTGGTAATAAGATGTAGTCCTTAGTATTTGTTACGTTAGTACCTGAGTTTAAACTCTCGACGTTGTCATATTCCTTCAGATGTCTCAATCCAATTGCTTTAGTTATGTTTTAGCAACAATGTTTATGTTTTATTTTATTTTGATTTGATTGTTTCCATGATCATGAATTGCATGATGTAAAGTTTATTAGATGTTCGTGATCGTGAATCCAATTTTATTGAGTCTAGCCGTATTTTGTCAATGGACTTGTGGGTCAAATATGGAATTGCGCACTAGTAGTAGGAGTTGCCTACTGCCCTTTGTAGGGTAGGTTATATTCAATAATCATTTGAATGCGATATTATGTTTGAGTTGTGTTGCAATCATATAGTTGCATGTGAAGTTCACTTGGAGTTGTGTTACTCTTATGTAGAGTCTGTATTTTAGGCTAATTCTGCATCATCAACTTTTGTATGCGGAATGTTTATCTTGATGTTATTTAAGACACCATGTATGCTTGAATGTTTTGTTTATATATATATATATATATATATATATATGGTGTTTTTAGATTGTGACTTTATACTTCTACCTGTGAAACTTTGGGCTATGCCCTTAGATGACTTTGAGCACGATGTTGCCGACTACCACCTTGGTGACAGTGACAACCATAGACTTCCCTGATAGAGGTATGTATCACATTTGGCGGTTTGACTCAACCACAAGCGCCACGACGTATACGGGCAGAGTGGTTCTCACTACTCGGAGAGTTGGAGAGGTGTTGCATGTGTCGTAAAGAATTGAGGAGGTTCCTCACTTGATTCCCACTGAGGTTGTGATCGAGGAGTTGAGGCAGAGGTTAAGGGAGCTGAGGAGTTTGCTGATGATGTGGTTAGAGGAGTGGACTTTCCTTCGGTCGTTGGTGAAGTTCCACAATCTAACTGCTTTGAGAGGGGAGGTCTTTGTAGAGTCGATGGCCCTGAGGTGCCATGATTGATGTCACCTTCTAAGGTGGATGTTGTGCCCATCAAGGAGAGGACACCGAGTGTAGTGGACGGTGGGACAAACTTTAATGTCTCCAGCTACTTCGATGGTGGATGCTCTGGTGCAGACCCCACCTTCTATGGTGGACTTAGTGTTCGTTAGTTCCGGTGGAGTTTTTGGAGGAGAGAGTGGAGGTGTTGTGTCGTTTGTGGACTATCCTTTTGGCGAGTGTGGCAGCACCCGTGTTGCTGTTTGAGTTTTCCCATATTACCAAACATAGGACTCATGGTGTAATGTTTAAAAAAAATATATACATTTGCGATGTTAAAAACTCGGATGTTACATTAAACGAATGCATCTCCGAGGGCTCCCTATACGTGTAGTTTTGTCATTTTGAATGTTTTTGTTTGATTGATCATGAGTAGATAAATCCCTAGACTATGTGTTTATGGTTGGTTTTTGGTCGTTGAGTAAATTTATCAAATATGAAATACAAATATTTAATCAGTGTGATTGCGGTAGTCCGAACAAGTTATGTGGTAATCTTATATGCATGGAGAACAATTTTGAAATTATCTCTTAAATAAGTCCAAGCTTTGAGGTTAAAATTTGTTGAAAAGGATAATGGATAACTAGGCCGAGAGAGAGAGACAAAGAATCTGTCGGAGAAAACAAATAGTACAACAACAATACAGGCAGGGCTCCTAGCGAAGAGGCTCGCCTGAATACACACACACAACAACTTGGCATTGTCGCCTCCAATGTAAAATGTATTTTTAAATAAGTTAGACGATTTAAAAAGTTTTAATTTTCTACGTCGTTTGAATGTATAACGGACGTCGAACCAATTTAAAATGTATTTTTTAACCTATTTATAAAATCTAAATTGCAGTAGTACATACGTATTGTGTAATTGTTCCAACTCATATTCAACCAAAAGCTACAACTAGTAGCTTGACACTTACCAAACGTTCAAACTGTGAAAATAATTGTAGATTTGATGTGTTACTTTGAGATATCACATATTTTGGTACCTAGTAAAGTACAGTTTGTCTTTTCCTATCCATATGAACATCATGCAGTTTGCCCCACAAGAATCTTACCACGTTCATGCACATATTACTTAGTGTGTGTGTGTGGGTATAAAAGTTGAACAACTACCTCCAATGTTATTACTTATTACTAAACCCAATTCCTTGAAAGCACCAAATGCTTACCCGTGATACAATGGCACATAGTATTGCCAATTGGCCAGCGAAGCCTTGGTCACGGGAGCATTATGTACAATATAGTAATAGTATTATATCGTGCAAATTGCAATTCAACATTACATCCTTTGGTTCACTTTCACACTATATATATAGTTCTCATTCTCATGAACATGACAGTGTAGTTCTCATTTTCACACTATACATATAAATTTGAGCAGTGATGGAGGCATACAACAAGGTTATGACTGTGGGGATATTGTTGATCATTGCCAATGCCATGATGTTGGTTAATGGTCAGTCGTTATGTCGCATGACAAAACGAGGACTTAAGGCATGCGAGCCGTATGTGAGTGGTGACAATTCTGTTAATGGTCAAAAGCCATCTGATGGTTGTTGCTCAGCTATTGCCAATGCTGATCTTCAATGCCTTTGTCATTATAAGGATTCAGGGTTGCTTTCTTTCTATGGTATTGATCCAAACCAAGCCATGGAACTTCCTGTTAACTGTAAGCTTATGGACTCCTTCCACTGCTAGTCATGTGGTGTCGATTGTCGAACGAATGCATATGCAAGGGCTACTAAATTAATAATGTAATCCATGGTTTTGCTCTTGTTTTTCCGTTTATGTATTTTATTTTTGTAAGCAAATGTTAATTGTTAGTATGTTGTGTTACTAACTGAACTTTGAACTCTGGATCTCTTAGTTCTTAGTCTCGGTTCAACCACTTAAGCTACGTCTTGAGGACTTTGTTTTTGTTTTTTTATTTATTCCGTTGTATTTGTTGCTAATGCTAATCAATGTCATGTTTCACTCTTTCTTGCACTAAAAAGTTTTCCTATTATGGATAATGGATCAAACCGCAAAATTATTAGATGAATTCGAGTACTATTACACGCTTTTTGCATTTACGTAGTCAAAACCATATCGGTGGCCGTTGGTTCAAGACAGGACAAAGAAGAATTCAAACATGTCTTTTTTTAAAGAAAACAAATTGCTTGAAATATATACGTCCTATCTCTATCTAACGGCCACACATGTGGTTAACTACACGAATGGAGAAAACCTACTACTGCAAGGAATATGAATTTTGAATAGGCTTAATTGCAGTTTTAACCCCCTAACTTTTACAAAGTTGCAATTTTGGCCCCCTAAGAAAAAAAAACTACAAAACGGCCCCTAAGTTTTGCATCTGTAACAGTTTTGGCCCCCCAAGACAAAAAAAAAATACAAAAAATAACACGTGGCACCTCACTTAGGGAACAAACAAACATACATGATATACTTTTGGTTTTTGTTATTCTTATTCACGTTTTTACTCTAAAGTCTAAATCCAACATGAGCCCCATATATGCGAACCAATATTGATAAGCAGCATATATATTGTCAAATTATATATGAATCATTGGCTTTCAATCACCATTTGAAGGTGTCATGTATGACCAAACACTCCAAATGAAGGATCCTTACAAGTGCATAGAAGAATTAAATTGGGTTAGAAAAAAAAATTGAAGCAAACTATTAATCAAGTGGTTGCTATAGCAGATTTGATAAATAATTAAACCATAGAATGTTTATTTTCATGCACTATGTGTTCAATAGGAGTTGTCGATATATGTTTATTTTTTAATACCTCTCACTAGCCCCAACCTTACATTGACTTGAGAGTTTGAGTGTTCACTAATTCACCACTCCATCGGAGACATCTAGCCACCACGTTCCACCACTTTCTGCCATGTTTGAGATCCACCTCGGATCAAGAATCATATATTGTTTTGTTTATTAGTATTTTCAACATATACTACTCAGTATAATGAGTTGATAATTACATACAAAAACCAACTTAGAATAATTCTCAAATTCTGATCAATATATTGCATGAAAATAAACAAACTATGTAAAAGCAACAAACTATGGCGATGGGTATACGATGACCAAACAACAAGAACTTGATGACATAGTGCATGTTTGGTCCTACAATGACAAAAATTGATTTTTTTGATGTTAATTTTACTTTAAAGTTAGTTGAATATAAAATGGTTTAAGTTTGGATAAATTTTCCTAAATGTGAGTTGAAAAATAAATTTCAATGTAAAAATCACTTAAAACACAAAAGCTACAAATCATAACGTGAATGATGTGTCTGGCAAGAACTTTGCTGAGAAAAACTTGCTTCACAAAAAACAGGTTGAGATTGACTTGTTTGGCAAGAAACAGGTTGAGAATGAGGATATCTTAATTACTAACTTTGTTTTTCAAAAGGTTAATGACAGCATTACTCAACATTCTGACACAACTGAAATGCCTGATGTTTTTGAAACTATGAAACATTCTCTTGCTCATGACATTTCAGGAAAGGAAGGAACTAGTGTGATTGTTTTACCAGTGAGTGATCTTGAAGGAGAAGGATCCTTCAACACTAGTTCTTCAAAATGCCTTTGATTTGTTTGAGGCTGATTGTGAACTTCCCTCTGGGGAGGCTAGGCTAGTTGACAAGGATCTTACTCTCATTTCAAAGGATAGTCTCATTACTATCACAGAAATTGTGGAGGAAGTTTCCAAAGAGAGTGCTAGTTTGGCACAAGCTACTAGTTTTGAGATGGCTATTCCTATCACTACTACTGATGAGGTGTTGGGCCCTGATAAAGGAAAGGTGCAAGTTTCTGGTGGATCTAAGAATGTTTCTGCTGCTAGCATGAAAAGTGTGCAAATTCTCAGTAAGTTTTGGGGAGATGAGATAGACACAGACCCTGCAACTGATAGCACTATGGAACAGGAACAAGATACAGACTCTGAAAAGCTATTGTCTATCTTAAAATTTCCTCCTGATGCTGCTAAGTGTCTAGACACTCCTTTGGAGATAGGCAAGTACACAAAACCTGGCAGGAAATCTAGAAAACATAAGAGTCCTAACGGTTCTGGTGGCATCACAAGTAGTGAGCACATCCAAACTCCTTCCAAAAAGGGTGTAATTAAAAGCATCCCCAAATATGTTTGACTGACATTAGATGTTTCATTTTGCCTTTTTGAATAGGGATAACATTTGTTTATCTTTCTCTAGAATTTCTATGGATTGATTGTATATGTGGTTCAGGCTCTTAACATTTATATCATTTTTAGCTTGATCAAAAAAAAGTTAAAATCAATTTTAGAGGCAAAATCAATTCTACACAAGAATAACCAAAAATGTCAAAATGAATATAAGTATTTTTTTAATTATTTTAAAAGTCGGAGATATGGCTTTCCCGAATCAAAGGTTGACAATCACTTTCCCTCACCGGTTCAACTTTTGCTTCTCTCCCTACTTTTAGCAAGTTTGTAAATATCTTGTATCCATTTTTTGTTGTTTCTCAATGAATATGATTTAATCATAAAATAAAATACTCTTTGCTTTAACTTCATTAATCACCTTAGTATCTTTGCTCATCTATATTAAGTCCAATTTTCCACGTTTGTACGGAAGGGAAGTTTCAGAACACTTACATGTGGGACATTGTGAGAAAAGCCAGGAAACTGCTGCAATGTATGGACTAACAATGGCTTATGACTAGTTTATACAGTAATGGAAGAATATACACTGACATTGAATGAAAATTCAATTAGCTATAACAATGACTGGATTATTGATTATAGCTGCCACAGTCGTATGATTGTACACAGAATGTTGCATATTTGTCTAGTACAAAGAAAAACAAGTTGTTTGAGGTTATGGCGTAAAATTCAGATTTCCAAATTTTAAGTTTATTTCAAGGTCCTGGTGTTCCAGACTATCTTGGTTATGGTAACGGTAAACCATCACTGTGTAGCATTTCATCGATGCTAAGCAGTATGCTCAAAGACCGAAATAACGATCCTTAATGTAACCACAACTAAAATACTACAATGTTAAACTTAAAAGTCAAATGACTATAAAAAATTACCACATCTATATTAAGTTAGAAACACACGTTTTATGATTTTTATAAATGCCTAATCAAAATTTTTGATCTCAAAATAAGTACAACTCCCATGTTACAGACTACATTAACTTGGTGCAATGGTTTACATCTACTTGTTGTAAAGATGAACAGCACTGAAGACGAAGAAACCTGCCATCTGCATCACAATCAAAAAGTTATTACATAATAGCCATGGAGTTCTCAAGACTCGGCTACAAAACAGAACATATATAGATCTAATTAAATCTTCCCAGCTGAAAAATAATGAACAATAGCAACCTAATAACAGTGACTTACATACATGGAAGAAGGGGGGCTTCAGTATCTCAACAGTACTTAAAGCATATCAGTTATTAAGAAGAAGAAAAATGCACTTTTACGGGTTTTCCCTTCCCTAAGGGGGTGTTTGTTTTACCTCTAAATTAAATTCCCAGGAATCTAAGATGGGAACCATTTATTCCCATGTTTGATATACATGCATACAAAATTGTTCCAAGGAATAAAACATTCCCGGTAACTTTCTTTCAACCATATTACTCTCTTTTTATTCCCAGCATGAATGGATGGGAATGATGTATTCCCGGCGGTTGACACAAGTTATTTCTCAAAAGTTCATTTATACCCTTTAAACAACCGCAATGCAAACCCACCACATGCATGTCTCTACACAATTTATGTGCCACATTTTTCTATTTATGCGGTTAAACAAATATTTTTTCATAAGCTTAATCAATTTTCATCACTTGCTTTTATTGATTGAATGTAGGTGGTGCATTTATTTATTTATTGACTGAAGATGTTAGAACAATAAAACACTCATGTTATTTTGATGGCATTCTTAAAAGTAGATTGTCACTACAATGACCAACAATAATTTAGAAAAATGAGCACACGTCCAGTCTAGTCTATTTTACATAGTAAGGGTATTTTAATAATTACATCATTTTCTTAAAAATGAATTCCTGGGGTTCCAAATCAACAACCAAACACTTTTTTCAAACTTTCCTAGGAATAAAGTTTCCAATGTTATAATCCTGGGGAAGTTAATCCTGTAAATACATTTTGATTCTATGAAACAAACGCCCCCTAAGGGTTTTGAATATATTAAAGATGAAATTCAAGATCATATTGCATTTTATTGATTATTCCATCCCAATGAGAGAGATAGATATTCTTACCATTGAAAATGCTGCTCCATAGTAGGGATAAGCGGCTGGGATAAATCTTTCGTATTCATTGTGTCTGAAAGGACGGACAGGAATCTACAAGGGAAGTTAAACAACACACATCATGAATTGTACTTGCAGTTTCTTTCTTATTATTATCAATAATTCCAGTGAAGAAAAAAGTTTCAAAACTACAGGTTGCTCAAAAAAAATATTGGAATTTAACGTGATCTTGTAACAAACTCTTGTGATCTTATCCAACAAAAAACATTGAATTAGGACCAGTTTGACTATATGTATATGCATTATGCAAAGCTAATAAATAATGCATAGCTATGTACCATAGTGGTCACCATCTAAAAAGAGTCAAAGGAAAGAGGAATTCTAAACTCATAAAGGTGTAGGGTGTTTGTCGCTTGTATAAAGCTGCTATATAATATAGATCCCTGAAGAGAAGTTTTGATGTGATGCTACTCAAATACAAAGGAAAATCTAATGATGCAGAAAGGGGTTGAATTTTTGTGAGGAAAAATCATGTTTGGGTAGAACGGTTCTTAAAAATATTGATATATTAAAGGATCGGAAATTACCTGCTTTGCTAAAGATAAGCTTGTATATCCAAGTCTATCATACTCCACTTTGAACTGGAAAACCCCATAGACATCTGGAACCTTAAACGATGTGAAATAACGACCCTGAAAGAACATGCAATCCCACGAATTTCAATCAAGAGTTTATTTGAGAAAAATTAAGACTGTTCAAGTGAAAATTCCAAATAACCTTTTTGTCATTTGATAAAGTCTTCAAGACATAGGGGCTCATCATGTAAAATTGAACTTGAACATCATCAGCTACATAAGGTTCCCATGTTGTCCCAGACCACTCATAAATCTCAACAGAGTATTCCTATAAAAAGAATTGAATAGCGAGCATCAGCCAAAGTACATGTTTAATTAAAGAATACATGACATAGATCAGCACAGCAATGAGAATATTCAAATTACCAAATCATCGTTGATCCTATAGATGGATGGTTCGTTAGTTTCCCCAACTTTGTGGTGTTGCACATTCACCGCCTTAATGTCAACACATTAAGCAAAAGTAAATCAATTAACAGTTATGAAGCTAAATGACGATGCCAAATATCAAACAAATGAACAATGAGAATAAAATTGGCTGGTGTTTTTTTAGCATACCTTGAGGTGACCTCTTTCGTGGAAAACCCATTTGCTAACTTCAGTCAAGAACTGCTCATTACCTGACTTGTCGTGTCTGTTATTCCATAAAAAACAGAAATTACTACAGTTTTTGTTACAGAAAGCATGTTCCACAAAAAAATAATATCCTAGAGTGTGAGAGAGCATAAGTATACTACAATATCTATAAAAAAAATGTATTATAGCAGGGTTGATAGACTAGGTAGTAACTCCCGTACCTCTTAAAAGAAAAAAGAGTAGTAAATACAATTTTTTACATCAACAACTACCAAGCCTTATCCCACTAATTGGGGTCCGCTACATGGACAAAATTACGCCATAATGTTCTATCATAAACCATGTTTCGATCCAACTCATTAATCTCTTGATCTTTCTTAATAGTTTCTCATATAGTTTTACTAGGTCTTCCTCTGGCTATAGTTTTTCTCTTATAATTTCTAGACAGAAAACAGGAAAAAGAAAATGCTTAACACTTTACTCACTTGGTTGGACTACCAGCTTTCTGCACACCTGAATTGAAAAATCTGCCAAAAAAATCCAAGTTAATGAAAGTAAAGTGAACTTCAGAGTTTACATATTTAGCATCATTAAACCCAGGCTAACAAGATCAAGTGAGTCTTCCATACCGGTTGCTGAAAATGCTCAATGAGCCAGAGATCAATATCCGGGCATTATTTCTTGCCTGACAAATTAAAATGGAAATAATAAACAAGGGATCACAACTTAGTTTCAAAATAAATCACTTCAAAAATCATAACAGCATGCAATTAACATGCAATTAACAGTAAAATGTATGCAATGTATGTCCTATAAATGGAAACAACAAAAAGATAAAGGTGAAAATAGTGACACCAGATACTCAAAAACATATATATTTTTGCATGTATACTATTTCATGAAGGAAATGGATAACTTCAAATTAAACAAATGAATCATTAAAAATAATTTTTCCATGCATATTTCAAAAGCAAGAGAACAATAACACGACAGCGAGAAAAGTTCAAACTAGGATAGCAAAAAATACAATGGCACACATACAAAGTAGGAGGATGAGATATTGACAAACCTGTATAACTGAAACTAATGAGATTGAAGATCCAAGGAGTGATGGAGGACTTGTCAACTTAGATTTCGGGTTGGCAGAAAAAGCTGTAGGAGATGCTGATAGAACTTTCAACACCTGAATTGAAATGCATAAACGAAGTGTAAACAAACTAATGCAAACTTATCAATGCAATAATGCTTGCGATGACATTTGAATTAAGATTCAGAAATATTATTACCAGGCTATTGGAAGGATTTAATGAATGTCCAATTCCCTGGAAAAGTACTGGAGCCTGTTGCACGTAATGAGAAAAATTAATAAGCAAAAACAACTTCAAGGACTCAAACAGTTAAGACATTGCAGAAATAAAAGTAATATCAATGCCCTGAACGTTTATCAAGCATAATGCAGTTAACTATTAAATTAACAATGCACTTGCCTCAATTTTTTTGCTTCCCAAGATCACATCAGACTTAATAAAATCATCGCTGGCAATCAATGTGTGATCCCCTTCGGTAGCAGAGACTGCATATCCAGCATGATCTACAACCACGGCACCATAATCCTAGGAAAAATAAAACGAATAAAAATACATAAGTAAAGAAGGGTCTGTTTAGCAAATTACGTTTTCGAGCTTATAACTTATAGCTTATAAGCTCATATGACTAAAAAATATCCGTTTGGTAACTATCATTTTCTCATCTCACGAGCTTATAGCTTATTTTCGCTAGCTTATATCATGTTTTGATAAGCTAATTCAAGTAGCTTATAACTTATCATTTTTTCGCTCAATTTTACCCATGTAATCTTTGAAAAAAATTAATTATTTTTTTATGTCATTTCATATTTATAAAGTTAGTTCAACCACTAATTTTACCAAACACTACAAATTCAACCAACTATCTTATCCCCTATCAACTATAAGCTAGCTTATCAGCTATCTATATGTTCATCCGTAATAATCTAGTTTATCATCTATTCACTATTTTTTACCAGACTGAGCCTTAATTACAAATCCGACCACAATTATAGTAGTAGCCAAGCACATTGCACCACCAAAACATAAACACATAAATGACAAAATGTTAATCTTTCAAAAACTCATTCACCCAATAAATTAAACTATAATCACCTCATCAAAGTCCACTCCACACTCAGTAGCAATCTCCCTGATTAAATCAGATGCATTGTTATCAGCAGCAACTATCAAATCATGACCAGAATCAACAAAATCCAAAATAGCAGCAGCATCAATTGATCCTCCAAAACCTACACATCACAACCCAAAAAACCCATTTACATAAAAATCGAAAATTTAACACATACATAACCCAAAACAAACATTTCCTAAAAACCCATTTCAAAAAAAGTTCCAAAAATCAAGATCTAACAGACAATTGAAAATGGGGGAAATTGAAAAAAAATGCGAAACTCACGTTCAATTGTTGGTGAAAACAAAACTAATGCATCATAAAGATACTGTCCGTATCTCTGAAGCGCGATTTTGGGGTCATCAGCGAGCTTGAAATCGAGATCGAATCCACGAGATTGAAGAGATTTGAAGTAGAGAGAGTGGGAAGATTTGATGGCGAAGTCATCGAGTAAGACAAGGATGCGTCGATCTGAAGGTTTATCGGGGGTGAAGGAATTGCATAGAATTGGAATGAGAGTGATGAAGAGAAAGATGATGAGTTTCGCCATTTTTGTGAGAAATGCGAGAGTGTGTGTGACTCTGTTTCTGAGTCTATGGTGTTGTAAAAGTCGTCTTCTTCTTCTTCTTTCGTTGGTGTTTTTTTGGTTAATTCGGTTTTGAACCCTTGAAAATTATTATTTTTAGTTTTTGACTGTTTGTTGTTGGATTGATACTAGGGCTCAATTTGATTCACTAAGCATGGGAAAATTGTTAATTAGACTCTATAATTTAGATTATACTCCCTTTCATTAATATATTTTTGTCAAATTTGTAGTGGTTAGATTCACACACTTTAAGTATGGAGAAGTTGTTCCTTCCAAAAAAAAAAGTATGGAGAAGTTGAGGTTCAAACCTTGGTCTTGCAAATAATATTGTTGGTAACTATCAATTAAGTTACACTTACGGATCCCCTTTCAATAATTTAGCTTGGAAAAATTATTAATAAGGTTCTATAATTTAGCTTGGGAAGAATGGGGTAAGATTGTGTGTTGTAATGTTTACATGTTCTCATTTTCATTCTTAACAAGTTTGTACTAGTGATTAAATCTATCGACAATTTTATTGGATTTCACAGGTGCGATACTTAATAGAGCTCTAATCTTAGAATACATCTAACCTAAGTTATGTTAGATAAGAAGTGAATAATGTTGCTCCACCTTGTATGGAAAGAGATGTGAATGTAGTGAGTCGAATTAGCCTTAGTAAAGCCTAAATCTGATTTGATAAAAAATAATAATAGTTTGTGACTTATAGATTATCATAGACTTATTTCTAGGTTTGAATTTGGTCTTTTAAAAATGCATTGAGTTCTTGCCATCAAAAAAATTAAATTATTATATGTGTAGGAATGGGCATTTGAAATGTTGGTTTTCGGCTTAGAGATGGGTCCATATTTAATATTAGGAATAAATGATTATTTATGTTTATTTAAATTTAAATAAATAAATAAAAAGTGCAAGTGCTTTCATATATTTTTTTTGTTCATAAACTAGTACAAAGTGAGGGCTAAATAATGGGGGTTGGTCCGGTGAAAGATGTAAAACTCACAATTTGGCGAATCGATGTTTGAAGCTCGGTTACAAGAGGTGTCAGCTTTAGTGTCCATCAATACTTATCTATGAAAAAAATAATGGGAGAACTAAAAAATTGTTTTTTAAGAGGGCCAAACATTTAAGATATAAGATATGGTTGTACAAACTTAGTCTTGCTTTCAATTTCCTTACATGGTTCCCTCAAAACAAAAAAAATCCTTACATGGTATATTTTAACTAATTAGGTAAGTTGAGTTCCAGAGGTTCAATAAGGTCGGAGCAAGTTTTAAAATTCAAATAACACCGATATTGACACTTATCGGTTCAATAAGAGTTGAACCTATGTTCTTGCGTGATATGAGTCAACTCCTTAACAATTAGACCAACTTGCATTCTCACTTCATACTATTATTTGATATTTGATTCTACGGTACTTGATTTTCCTAGAAATGTCATGTTGACTTGTTTTGTGAAAAAAATGTGGTCTTGATAGAAGTTACATCACTATTTTTGTTTTGTTTTTGAAGCAGATACATCACTGTTGTTGATATTGTAAAAATTTGCACTGTAATGAACTAATGTTGCTTCAATTACATTACAATGAAATTGCAGAACCCCTTAAAAAACCCATATATTGTGAATATGATTACTGTTATAAACTGCAATCAATTTAAAGCCTTAAGCAACATACATATAGTGGATCCTCTAAGAGATGAGCTAGTTGCAGACAGAACTTTTTCTCTGAAACCATTTTAAAAATTACCAATAAACTCCCATAAAATACACCTGAGTCATAAATTTATTATAAAGTGCACATGATCACAAAAGTATGAACTTTACAAAGTGTACATTTTTTTTCCTCCAGAAGAGAATGAATGACAAGGTTCATGATCCTACCAATCTTATACCACCAACAATAAACACAACAAGATTTCAATATGAATATCATCATAACAATTGAATAAAACTTTTTAACTCTTCAAGAGAAACTAGCTTTTCTGGCCTAACTTCTTGACTATATTAGCCATGTATCTACCTTGATACTCAGCAAGTGCTAGCTCAGCTTCAGTTGCTTGTCTTGAACCATCTCCTGCATAGGTTCCAGCACCATATGGAGATCCACCTCTAATTGATTCCATTTCAAACATTCCAGCACCAAAAGTATATCCAATAGGAACATAGAGCATTCCTTGGTGGACTAATTGTGTTATTGCTGTCCAGCTACATTACAATAGAAATTATATAAATTAATCATATAAATATTACTATTACTAGTCACAATAATACATTGCTATCAACATAATAATATCTATTTATTCCTACCACATATTGATTCATTGGCATGTGGAAATTTTGCTCCAAATTAAAATCCTCCCTAGTCCAAAAAAGTCCTTCAATCATACCCCATCATTGACCCTACCCCCAAATTAATTTAGTTCCTCAGTGCCACAAATATTTGGTTGGCATGACACAAACCATAAGCACATGTGGTACTTGATACAAAACTTACTCTCGTTTTGATGAACTTTTATTGTTTGATTGTCTCCATCAGAATAAAGAATATTTTGCAACAAGTTTTTACTTTTAAGCAAAACAAAGTAGTCTAACAACTAATTACAATGCTTTATTTTCTTTTTAAATCACTGTAATTAGTGTCTTCGACTCTAAAAACACATAAGTATTCCTCGATTTTGACTCTTTGAGTTCGCCATGACACTAATCCTAAAGTCGAGGTTTAATCACACTAATAAGTTTTCTGCTCCTCTAATGAGTTTGTTTTGTGGAGAGCAAATCATCATCCTCTAATGTCTTGTCAAGTGACCCACAACATTTGACTAATAACAATATTTTTGTTGTTAGTTGAAGGAGTTAAATGTGTGACTTCCTCCAACTTCTATATTCATCCTCTCAAATCACCAAATCACTAGTAATAACAGTTTATTCTAATCTAACAAGTAATAATAATGATCATGATATGCATATAATCTCAATATAACAATTTATGCAAAAGCTACTTTTGAACAACTTTTTCAATCTTGTGAAGAATCAATCAAATTATAATGATATAAACTTTAGAAGTTGCATCAACGAAAATTATAAAAACTTTAGGAAAATAGAAAAATTAAAGGCCCTCTTACGCTGTAGTTTCTTGGCCACCACCTTGAGTACCAGTACTAACAAAAAAACCAGCAGGAACACCAGCAAGCTTCTGTTCCTTCCACAACTGCCCCGTGGAATCGAAAAACCCCTTCATCTGCGCCGCCATACTACCAAACCTCGTCGGAAACCCAAACAACAGCCCATCAGCCTCCACCAAATTCTCAGCAGAGATCAAAGGAACCTCATCATTTTTCTCAGGTGCTTTCATTAGTTCCAACACTTCCTTTGGCAGTGTCTCTACGACACGGTACAAAAACCCTTCAACACCATCAACAGAATCAACCCCTTTTTTCAATGATCTTGCTAATGATTCCACATGACCATACATTGAGTAAAAAACAATGTAAACTTTGAGCTTTTTCACTGCTTCTGATGTTGTTGCTACATCTATTGTTGCTAAATCTATGCTTCTACTTGTTGCTTCATTTTGTGGGATTTGGCTTTCAACACTAAGAGGTTCATTCTCTTCTGTAGTTGGTGCTTTTTTCTTGCTTGGTATGCAACCACTTCCTTTCCCCATTGAAATTTTGAAATATCAATTGGTCAAAACTATTTTGGTAAGATAGTTTGTAAATGATGTACAAATAAAGCAATGATTAGTTTCTTCTTTGTCTTTCTTGCTAAACAAGATATTATGATAGAAATTGATAGAAGAGTGAAAGAGATATTGATTAGTGTGTATTATAAAACAAATGTTGGATTTATGAAGGTTAATTTGGATTATGTGATTTAATTTTATGTAATGGTAATGACAAACCACAAAAAGAAAGGGAAAAAGACAGAGAGGTGGGTGGGTGGAAAACAATGCAACGTGAAGGTGCTTGGATTAGACTTCACTTATATGAGCTGTTTTCATTTTAATAATTTAATTAACTAAGATAAAATGTGAATTAGCAAATGGTTTATTGGCTGGCATGCTATCTTGTGAATTAAAAAGACAACTTCATATTATTTATTTATTTATTTGTATGAAAGTTGAAAGCACAACGTGGTGTGAGCATCTTTTTAGGATATTATTTTTATTGGTAATCTATTTATTATTATCAATATTATTATTGTTTTTTTTTGAAGAATCAATATTATTATTGTTATTATGTCCGTTTGATCAAATTAAATTTTCATATACAGTTTTTTTTAAGCTTTTATTAAATATGAATAAAATATTGCTTTATTATTTTCATAAAAAATATATATTGCTTCACTTTTAGTACTAGTTTTTTTGGTTTGAAAATAGAGATGGTAAAAATAATAAAACAAAAACACAACATTTTCTCAAAGGAAATAGACCTCAATGCGTATAATTAAAAAATAGTAGAAATATAATATGGATGTGTGGACTGACTAGAGGTTAGGTGGCCTTTGAACCTTAACATTAGTAGATTAAAATTTCTTTGCCGGCTTCCAGCTCTATTTTTTTCCTCCTTCAAAAAAAGCTCTATTTTTCCCCTAAGTTTCTTTATTGAGATCATCATATTCAAGATGTGTCTCATCCTAAATATGAGTACATATACTTAGACAAAATTCAAAAATTGATTTTTTCATGTCGTAAAAGTTTAGTTCATTTCACTATACCTAATATTTGTGGGTAGCTTTCAACTATTATTCTCTCAAAAAAAAAAACTATTATTAGATTTAAAAATATTAAATTTAAAAATTATTGATTTCATTTACCAAAAATGGATTAATTATATGGTGAGGAAGTAAGACAAATTTTATACGAGTTAGTTTCAACCATTAGATTAATAAGTTTTATTATTAGATCAAAAGTGATAAGAAATGATTTATTGATTTAATGGAAGAAACATAGTTGTGTATGATGCAAAACTAATTTACACGTACACATTAGACTAAGTTTAATTTTTTTTTATTTCTATAAAATGATTATATTATTTAATTTCTATATATGTTTTTTCTTTTAGGGGATTTTATATAGGTTGGATGTCGATTTCCTCAAAAAAAAAAATATAGGTTGGATGTCGATATTATTTTGCAATTATTGGTAAGTTACACCTAACTACTCATAGTGGTGGGAATGATTCCTGGAACAAATACAAATGAACAACCTTGTTACAAATTTGATTATTATTTTTGTATGACTTGGAAAAATTAATTATTTAGTCAACTAAGCCTTCATTTTTTTCTTCATACTTTTGTGTCACCAGTGACGTTTAATACTGATATTCACAGCGAATGTGGAAGATAGTTGCATGATGTTGAGTTTATCCCATTAGACTCTTAATTACTTCAAAAGCAATTGTTTTACAAAATAACCTTCATAAAAAACACATTATGAGAAGAAAAGTATTCGAAAATAAGTGTATTTTAATATAACATTGATACTTTATTTCTGTTCTTTTTGTTGTTAGGTAGCATAATGGCTAGAACTCACCTTATAAGGTGAATAAGTGGAGTGTTTGGGGTTCGTTCGAACCCCAGTCTCTGCATATAATAATGCATTGTCCTACCGATTGAGCTATGCTTACGGGACACATTGATACTTTATTTCAATTCTCTTCAAATTATTATTGTGTTTCACTCACAAGAGCTGGAAATTGGGTTGCTCTTCTAACGGTAATAACGGTTGTGGGTTGTTCTTTTTGGTCTGGATTGAAATCTTGAAAATATCTTATACGTTTGATTGAAATATTTTGCAACTAAGTTGGTCAAATCATACAACTAAAGTGTAGCTTAAAAGACTGCAGAGGATATGCTTGATTTTAATTTTGGAGGAGACAAAATTTTGATTCTATAGATGTATAAAAATGATTTTGATATCTTCATATGCTTAGGAACAAAATTGATTTTACTTTCAAAAATGATTGTAACTTGAGTTGGAATTTGAAACTTTTACCATTACAATTGATTTCTGTTAAATTTGTTTGTTCAATTCCGTTTTACACTCTTTTCTTCGACACATTCAACTCACTTTTAATTAAAATAAATTCATTCAAAAGTAATTGTCATCACCGTAAAACCAAACAAACACTTGGTTTACAACGTCCACTCACTCGTCCATCTCTAATTATTGGTCCTTTTAAGGTTTGAGTGCATATAATAAAAATTAATCTAGATATTTTAGACTTTTTTATACTTAATTCATTTAGTGAAATTAAATTTATTTAATGCATTTTTTATTTTACATACTTAATTCATTTAGTGAAATTAAATTTATTTAATACATTTTTTATTTTTCATAGGTTTTCATAGGTTTCCTCCACAAGAGGTAATCATATTTGAGACATGTCAGAGAGAGTGTGGGCTCCTCTCTCAGCCTAAATTCGATCTTTGGTTTGCCACATTGAAGGAGTTTAGACTCAACCCCCACTGGCATGTTTTTATAAGGGTGCAAGAAATCAAACATCATTAGTTGTATCTTGAATTTCTAAAAGAACCAAAGACTAGGGAGGAAGAGAGTAATCTTTATCTTTATAGAGAGAAAGTGACTGATAATTGAATACTTATATATTTAAATTTATATTGGCATACAAATGTTACAGAAGAAATCTTATGTAAGACTAAGACCAGCCTAGAGAAAGTACCAAAAAACCAGAGAGAAAATAAACAAAGAGGGAAAGGGGAAAAACTTGCAGTCTCAAAATGAGGGTAAAAGCATAATTCAAATTGCTCATAAAATGATATATTTGTTTCCTACACCTATGCATTATCACTAATGAAATGTACTGTGAAACTGATTTGAACAACTAAGACACAGAAACAAGGTTACCAATCTGAGCCATCAGGGAAAGGTTTGAGAGCATCTTGTTTCCCATTGACATAATATTCAACAACTGCTTTCATCCGCGGAAGCTTATCAGGGTGGTAATTCACGTGAATAATTACCGGTTTCAATTTACTGAGGTTAGCATCGTTCCTCACTGTCTTGAAAAGAACTTTGCTGTTCATAAAGAGATACATATCCATAGTTCTTCTAGCAGCATGAAGCCCTTCATAACCAGGGTGTGATGGATAAAAGAGTTCCTCATTGAAAACGGCTTGGTCCCATGCGACCTCCTTGGAAAGCCGTGTCGCGACACGGTCCAAAAGCTCAATTGAAGGAATGGTTGGTCTGATATAGAAGAAACCAGAATTGTAAACCCAAATCCTCATGGTATGAGCGTATCGAGCCCAACCCATCGCAGGTTCGTCGAAGACATCGTTATAGCCGTAAGCTGTCATGTTATTATGGCCATCGCTCATGGACTCGACATCTGAATCACGATATAGATGATCAAAAGGATTCTGCAAATATACAATGTCAACGTCTGATAGGAGAACACCGTATCCCAACTGCAAAAATTCTCTTAGAATACGAAATTTAAGCCCAGAGACAGCATGGTTCCCTCCTTGTTTTCCAATAGTGTCAATACCATCATCCGGGTCTCTTTTGTAAAATGGGACTTGATTCGATTCACAAAACTTTGAAATCTCATCATCTAAAGCAACAACTAGATAATTAGTTATACCAACTCTCTTGATATTGGTGAACCAGACCTCGAGCATCTCCTTCACATTGGAATTTGCAAGTGCAACTATGATCTCTCTTTTAACTGCGATTTTCTCCAATATCTTTGCCAGTCTCGGGTTCACAGATTCATCAGGAACAACAGTAGGATTGGTTCTTAATCCCTTGACAGTACCAAAAGGTCCGGCTTTTTCTTGTTTACCTAATGCAAGAAACTGTTTTTGAGCCTGGTCTTTCCCTTGCTCTGCAAGCCGAAGCCTTTCGGTCAACTCCCTCACCTGTTTTTTCAGCTCAGCATTTTTATCTGATACTGCCACAAACTCTGATTTTAACATGTTGACTCTATCTGAAGATTCACATTCAGCTGAATTTGCCTGGCAAAATAATTCATGATAAAAATTATGTCTGTTATTCTTGTAAACCAAAAACCAGGGAAACAAAAACAAATGTTTGTCTATACAAGTCAAGGCAAAAGCTAGCTTTTTATGTATTATTCAAGAACACAACTCATAAACTATTAAGTACAACCACAATCATTGGACACGATACCGACTTTCACAGGTAGCACCAATGCCACCAATAATAATTTGAGAAAATAGAAGTTATTATATTTGTTAGAATGAATAGCAACCCCAGTTCAAAAGAAAACAGATATGAAAAAATAAAAACAAATAACAGGAGAGATTTGATCATCAGATTTGGCCAATTGCCCCTATGTCTCTTGATTGCATAGCAGCTGCAGTACCTTTTTATCATTCAAGCTTAGGGTTTAAATACTATGGCTCAATTTACAATATCACCGGTGAACCGTACCCACCCGCTTGAGCGACCTACCCACTTATCAATAAACTACGAACCATACCCAACAATATGCAACCACAAGTCTCAGTGTTGAAAGACAAATATCCAATACCCGTAAACTTTTGAGAAATGATATTTGTACAACCATTTTGGGACAACTTTTGGACAACTCTCTCTCGCTGTGTTTTTACTCTATCTCTTCATCTTTCTATCTCTATTGCTTTTGACCAATAAGAATAGAGAAGAATAAGGTTGTCCCAAAAGTTGTCGCAAAATGGTTGTCGGTGCTACATAGCCTATAAACCTTGTAACTTGAGTCTTAACTTAAGCATGTGTGAGAACTTAACAATATCAAGCACATCTAACAACCCAAATCTCCAATATAAACAAATGTAGGCAAAATGGCGACATTGAACTATAGATTCAAAACTACCATCACTTTTATCCCACAATTCTATAATTCAGAAACTTAATATATGACTATCAAATTCTAAACTTTCGAGTCAACGAAAATCATTAAGATCAAAACAATTCCACAATAACCCACAATTAGTAAAAGCATCAAGATCAAACACATACACAATTACACAAAACACAACAAAAACAGTAATCTCATAAGCAAAACAAAATCGAGTCAACGAAAATCATACAAGAGCTTAACATTCAAGACAAGACCCAAAATTCAAAAATGAAAGAAAAACACAAAAGCTACAATCTTTGATGAAAATAAAACCTGGGTTTTGGATCCAACAACAGGGATGCGACGATTTGATGCAATAGATTGAGAAACAAAGAAGCCATTGGGAAAAAAGAAAGCTAAGATGCATCCAATAAGAACTCCAATTACTACAGCGGTAACGATCCTTGATTTGCGTAGAGATTGAGGATTGTTTCGCATTAAGGGTCCTTCTCTTTCTCTGCGTCCAATCATTGTAGCTACCACCACCTCAAAGACTGAGATTGAGATGGTAGTGTTGTTCTTCGAAACTGATTTTGATTGAGCTACAAGATAATCAAATATTCTTGTATCAAATTGCAAGTTGAAAAAGAATGTTGTATTTTTCGATTAAATTAAAATACCATTCCCTTTGTTTTTTTGACTAAATTAAATATATCAACTTTTTCATTTTGTCATATTTGATAAAGCATTTATTTCTCTTTGATTAAGCAAATAAGTAGAAAGTTATAAATAAAATAATTTAAACAAAATGTAAAATTCAAAGAAATCAGAATTTTACCTTATTACCAAAAATAAAGTATTCTAACAAAAGTTGGTACTCCTCAAAAAAGATAAAAAAAATAAAAAAAAGTTGTTACTCCTTAATATATACAACAAAAGTGCAGCTTTTATTCTTTTTTTGTAGTAAACGTGGATTTACGTCGAAAAACGAAAAATTGCTAATGAGTTACACGAATATTCCTAAGTATATAAGCTCCAGAAATGTAATCAAAAAGAGATTTAAGATCCTATTAGGAGGAGTCTCCATAACATGAATTAATGTTAAAAAGTTCAAAGAGAAGTTAAAATTAGTCATCAAATTAACATTTCTATTTCCCTTCTACCAAGTATGATTGAAATGCACCCGTCAGTTCAAACTTTAAAGGGTCTTGTATGCAGCGCATCTAGGTGGGTGATTTGGTATTTATTTTAACTTTCCTTGTGATCGTGTCGACGAAAGTTTTTGAGTCACTTTTCACTTGAAGATGGTGGAAACCTTGTCTCCAAGCAAGCTGCATTTCCAAGTACATTCCTCATATTTCAGCGCAGAGAACGTCAAAGGTTCCAATTTTTGCGAGTAGCCTTTAATCCATCTTGATGTGTGCAAGTGTGAGTAATTATGTCTCACATCAGATTGAAAAGTGAAAGTTGAATACTTTATAAGTGAGATGACTCATAAACCCATTGTTTTAAGGTTTTGGGTAAGAGTATGGCGTCTTTCTCACTAGTGTAGTTGTTCTAGCCTCGACGTGAATGGTCTCCCGAGCTCCCCTCATGACTCAACACATCTGAGTTTCGAAAGAGTCCACCACAACTAGTAAAACCTAACGAATCTTTGTAGGCTCCATCACATTTAAGTTTAACCCACCCCTCTTGAGATCAATAATAATAATAATAATAATAATAATAATAATAATAATAATAATAATAATAATAATAATAATAATAATAATAATAATAATAATAATAATAAAGATTGTTCAATTTATTAAATGAATTATTTACATCTACATAAAATATAAAATAAGTAAATCATAGTTGTGTAACTTGAAATAATAATCAAGAGTATGCGTTTAGAATGAATTAGATTGAGAAGCGTAAGAAGAAAGAAAGAAAAAATTGTTAACTATCCGATTACCTGGGGAAGGATGCTCTAATAATCTGGAGTTTGGTAAAAAAATTATTTCTTTATATATAAAATTGATTAAAATAAATAATTTAATTTGAGTTAATTGTTGAAATTGACCTTGTAATATACGCAAAGTTGAAAAAATGACATTGTAAAATAAAAAACATATATTCTAACCTGTAATTTGATATTCTTATTATTTATGACCTTCTAAAATACACGAAGTCAAAAATAAAATAAAATCTAGAGGTTGAATTTTTATATGATTTTTTATAGACACGTTAAGAACGTTAAAATAAAGCTTTACACAAAAAATTAGAATTTTTCAACAATGAAAAAATTAATTGAATTTTTAAAGTGGCAAAAACTCAAAACAAAACAACATAAATCTTGACCTAGAAATTGAATTTTGAGTTGATTGTTTGCATAGACATCTATAAAAATACATAAAAAAGTTCTCCAAAATTTAATAGCATTTTAAAGATGTTTTGATTTATTTCAATCTTTCAACAAAAATGTGCAAAATTGTTATTTTGTTCCGAGTAAGTGTATACTCACGGCTAAAATTTTGTTCTCTGGTAGGCATGGTTAGAACATAATAAGAACCTTCACCATGAAATTTTGGAGTTTTTCAACAAGAGATGAGTTAATTATGAATTTTTTAAGAAAATGATAACTACGGGAAATAAAAATTCATAATTAATTCGTCCATAGTCGGAAAAATTTATTTTTTTTGTTTGTGAAAAGAGCCATATTTTATTGTCCTAAACATGCTTAGTAAAAATCATGAAAAAAATTCAAATTCTAAGTCACTTTGTTGGATTACACATATATTATAAGGTCAAAAATATGAAGAATATCAAATTGCAAGTTCATAATGTTTTTTTTTATAAGGTCATTTTCAGACATCGCATATATTAATAAGTTTTTTTTTTTACAATTAACCCTTTTAATTTTAATGAAATAATTATTTAATTTTTTTCTATCAATATATAATTTTAAAAAATAAATTATCTATTAAAAATACTACAAAAAGTTCAAGTGAGCTCTACGTGCTCATCAAGGTCATGACAGACCTCAAGTTACATATCACCGTTAAAGATGTCCTCACATCAACAGTGATAATTGAATCCATGATCTTGTGTGTGACTCTACTCCTTATCAACTGAATTAACCTTCATTGAAAATTAATAATTAAATTTGACAAAAGCTATGATGAGTTTAATATTATTTAAATTGATGTTTAACGATGGATAAAACTAAAACGTAAACAAATAATTAGAATTAAAATGTAGGGTTATATTTAAAAATAAAAAATATCTATGTATATATAATCAATAATAATCATAATAATAGATTTGTCTTCCAAGAGTACTTGGACAATATGATAAGGGATCACTTTAAACTTACCCAAATGTCATGGGACATTATTGGGTTTAAGTATAACTTTATGAATGCAGCAATATTAAATATCTTAAAAAGAAATTTTCTAATTATTGTTGTCTTATCCAGTTCGAAGAATTAGTGTGTAGTTATATGCAGAGGATATCCATGTCACGGAAAAAAATATAACAAATATAATAGTAATAATAGTAGTTATTAGGAACGACAAAAAGAAATATAAGCTAAGTACCCTCAATTAGTGGATACAAACATGAAAGTAATGATACTTGTACTCGAAGTTTATACTGATAATTTAGAATTAAAAAAATTATATTAAACTTATTGAATCAAATAATATTAATAAAAATAGAATTAAACTTATTAACTCAAATTAATTTATAGTTAAAATTTGAATCCAATATGATGCTAAAAATATAAAGAAGTGATAACTTATTAAACCCTATTTAAAAATTTAGATCTAAATATAATATCTTAAAATGTGTAGATGATTTTTTTTTTTAAAACCATAAAAAGTAGCTAGCAAAGTGTTAGGCTACAAAAATACATAGATAGCAATAAAGCAAACAACAAAAGGAGAGGAGAGGGACCAAACCAAGACCTCCCTAATGGTAAAAAAGCCTAAAATTAGGCAAGCCTAATCTATTTTACATAATAAAATCTAATGCAATCAGGGATCTCTAACTGGTATGCCGCAAATGTACGACTAAGTCAAATTTAGTATAAATAATTGTCGAATTCATAGAGACCAATTCATAAAGTACCGCTATCGCTATCTTTCATTTCTTTGTTTATATAAGGCTAGTTCATAACAATTTTTGTTTCGCGCGTAAAAATAAAATAACAATTTTAATTTGATAACAACAACGGGAGCCCAAAACAATGGTTTTCGCCTACCTAAGTCACTCACGTAAATTGCACTATTTAATTATGACGAGAACAAAATTTATTTGTAGAAAATATCAAATTAGAGATAGTGTCTTGCTTTCACAAACAGTTATCAGATTCTAGCGAGTATATCGCTACTTTCGTAGTGTTTAATTACAAGTCTAAAATTCCATTTTAAAATTCAATAAGTTTTTGATTAATTAGAAAAAGTGCTTTCGCGACTTAATTTAATTAATAAAATGAATTTTCTAAGTCCAATATTGTTTCCGTTTTTTCGACGCATAAACAATATTTTTATATTCTTACTTTCGTATCAAAGCTTTAAAACAATAATTTTATCCTCGTTATAATTAAACAGACGTGCAATTTATATGAGTTCCGTTAATAGACTTGTTTTGAACTCAATTAAAACTACGCCAACATGATAAAATAATATTCTAAATCTATTTTAATGAATTCATATTACTAATCACTGTTTATTCAATTGGCGGGTATGCCTCGATTTTCATATTTATACTTTAAAGTTATTTGGCTTGCTTGAACTTGAGCAATATGGAAGCAAATGAACAACCCTGTTTTCAAAACATGTTTCACTTGCTTTTTGTTATCATGTTTGGTGGTGACACCCACTCCTTTGTATGGGTGTCATGTAATCTTTGTTAATTTTTTCTTTTTGGTTGGCGGCGACCTTTTGTTAGGTGTCTTGTTTATGTAATAGATATTGTGTGATTCACCACTTTTAGCACACCTTGTACAGGGTGAATCGCTTCTCGTATGAGTAATATATTCATTTTAATTTGTTAAAAAAAAAATCATATCAAAGAGCATTAAAAGAAGTAGAAAAGGACCGAACCTGTATTTGTAACTTTAATTAAAGAAAAGCAACTGCAGCAATTTATATGCGCAGCAAGTAGAAAAGATTGGCACGGCACAGTGAAAATAAGCAATTGGAATTAAGCACGGCAGTTGGAATTAAATGGCAGCGTGAAAGGAAATAACCAATTGGAATTCAACATGGCAGCAGCTTAGGAACATGGAGAATATATACATATCATTATTATAAACAAAAATTAATATTTAAATCGTGGAACAGAGAGAAGACAATGTTAGCTTGACTTTGAAGAGTATGAATCGTGGAACGAAGAGTCATGACAATTCCAGAGCTCTCATCGACAATTTTTTTACCATGTGATGGACGAGCATCAACCTTTGAGAACATAGCAAAAAAGAATTATGACGGAGCCGAAATGATTATGATGGTGTAATCAGAGGAATCCTAAGGAATCGTCCCCTCCTTCTAGTGACAATGTTGATTAGATCATGATAGAGATGCACTAGTGAATGTGCCTGTTCTAGGGAGAGTCAAGCGCGGCGGAGGGAAGATTATGGTGCAAAGGAGGTTGTTCTCCGACGAGGGGAAAGAGACCTGCAAAACATGTTAACACTCCGATGTTCAAGTTAGTGAGAGAACTGAGGAGAAAAATGATGAAATTGTAATCATATCTTAGGCCTGACATCGATTCACGCTTTTATAGTATGAGACGTTGTAACCATTCGCTAGAAACACAAGACAAAGTGCGGAAAGCCGTTAGAGATCAATTAGACGACTATGATATGACGAGAATCGCTCATGTGCGGCGACATATACAGGAGGTCCACTGTGGAACTCTGCTACGCAAGTATTCAGGGTTAATAGGCCTACCAGTGTTGGCCGGCGAAGTGGGCTTCTGCCCAGTCCGAAACATAATCCTTCATGCAAAAAAGACAAACCCAATGATATAAAACTCCCAACTTAATAACAAAATATAAACATGAGTCCAAGACCCCTATAGTTTCGTATAAAGTTTATTCCAAGTTTCATACTTTGTTTACAAATGTGTCTTATTTCATGTATTTTCCAATGTCTTTCGCCTTGCACATAAGCTTGCACAATGTGCTTATGAGGATGAGATAAAACACCTAAAAAATTAAATTAGCATACAACAAATGTTACATACCGAAATAAGGGTAAAAGCATAGGTCATTGTGCTCCTAAAGTTTTTGAACAACTTCTCAAACACAGAAACAAGGTTACCACTTTGAGCCATCAGGGAAAGGTTTGAGAGCATCTTGGTTCCCATTGACATAATAATCAACAACTGCTTTCATTCTCCGAAGCTTATCAGGATGGTAATTCACGTGAATAATTACCGGTTTTAATTTACCGAGGTTAGCATCGTTCCTTACTGTCTTGAAAAGAACTTTGCTGTTCATAAAAAGATACATATCCATAGTTCTTTTAGAAGCATGAAGCCCGTCATAACCAGGATGGGACGGATAAAAAAGTTCTTCATTGAAAACAGCTTGGTCCCATGCTTTCTCCTTGGAAAGCCTTGCCGCGACACGATCCAAAAGTTCAATTGAAGGAATGGTTGGTCTAATATAGAAGAAACCAGAATTGTAAACCCATATCCTCGTGGTATGAACTAATCGAGACCAACCCATCACAGGTTCGTCATAGATATCGTTGTAGCCATAAGCTGTCATGTTATTATGACCATCACTCATGGACTCAACATCCGAATCTCGGTATAGATGTTCAAAAGGATTCTGCAAATATATGATATCGATGTCTGATAGAAGAACGCCATATCCCAACTGCAAAAATTCTCTTAGAATACGAAATTTAAGCCCGGAGACAGCTTGGCTCTTTCCTCTTTTTCCAACATTATCAATACCATTATCCGGGTCTCTTTTATAAAACGGGACTTGATTTGATTCACAAAACTTTGCAATCTCATCGTCTAAGGAAACAACTATATAATTAGATATACCAACTCTTTTGATATTGGTGAACCAGACCTCGAGGGTCTCTTTAACATTGGAGTTTGCAAGGGCAACTATGATCTCTTGTTTAACTGCGATTTTCTCTAATATCTTTGCCAGTCTCGGGTTCACTGATTCATCAGGAGCAACAGTAGGATTGGTTCTTAATGCCTTGACAGTACCAAAAGGTCCAGCTTTTTCCTGTTTGCCTAATGCAAGCAACATTTTTTCTGCCTGGTCTTTTCCTTGCTCTGCAAGCTGAAGCCTTTCCGACAACTCACTCACTTGTTTCTTCAGCTCTGCATTTTTATCTGATAAGAGTGCCACAAATTCTGATTTTAACATGTTAACTCTTTCCAATGATTCAGATTCAGCTGAATTTTCCTACCAAAAGAAAATAAAATAAAAAATCATTGAGAAACAAAGAAGTCATTGGGAAAAAAGAAAGCTAAGATGCATCCTACAGGAACTCTGATTTTGGGGTTTTGAAGATTTGGATTTGAAAACAGAGATTAAGTAATTCCCTTACGACTCTTATTTTGATTGAGTTACAAGCCTCTCACATAATCTTGATAATGATGAAGAAAGGTATTTTAAAATTACAAGTTGAAATCAGAGAATTTCAGTAAAAAAAATTGAAATCAGAATTCCTTATTAGAATATAGTTTCCAATTAAAATAGCATTACCTTTGTTTTGACTAAAGTTAAAAATATCAACATTTTCATGCTGGCATTTTACTTTTACAATCACTCACTTATTTATCAGATGTGACTTCTTTTATTGTATATGGAATTTTTCCTTTCGATCGGGAATCTCTTTTGTTAGGGAAGTTGACATCAGTGATCAAGCTTTGCAGTTATGTGTTGCGCATATGTTCATGAAGGATATTCACTCGTCTTCACGTAAGTTGGATATCACGTGTCTAGGTTATGTGGAAATAACGTAATGTTAGAATTTTCTGTAATAAAGAGTCGTCTTTGAATTATTTGATCACATAAAAGTTTAACTCTTGGTGATGGTTGAAGATCGACAAACTTAATACCCTTGTCGATTTTCATTATGGGTGGCTTAATCGGTTGCTCTGTTTTGGTTTATTTACTACGTAAGTTTTGCTTAACTTTTTAATCGCTTTAAGTTTTTTTTAACCTAACATTTTTTAATCCCTTCTCGACACTCATTGTGCTTCGAGGGGAGGTTTGTTAATATATTTTGCATTTCACCTCTTCAAAAAAAAATTATATAAAAGAAAAATTGTAATTATAATAGTTTAAATAAAATGTATAATTGAAAGACAAGTACTACACTAAAATCATGCACCCCCTTTATATGTTGCACTAAAAATTGATAGATAAATTCTTTATAACCAGTGGAAAGACGGAATCTAATTAGTGTGCCCGTTTATCTACTTTTTTTTATTGTGCTTATATGAAAACATATACTCATTTTGACATATATAAGTATAAAATAATTTTCACAAATAAGATCTTTAAAGTGTCCAATGTTGTTCTTATTGTTGACGATTGTTCCTATTTCAATGAAGATTTAAATAGTTTCTTTAAAAAAAAAATTGAAGATTTAAATGGTTTTTTAATTGATAATATAAATGTTGTGAAAGTGACTCAAAATTGGAGATATTGAAGCTTTGGAATATGTCCCATTGTAGTACGATGGAATTACATCGTAGTACGATGGTATTGGAGTTTTTTGGACGTTTGGTTCTGGAAAAATCGTAGTACGATGGAATTACATCGTAGTACGATGGTACGCTGATGCAGAAAAACATAATCCTATTTTTGGGCCAGATTTGTTACAATTTTATGAGGGTTACTTTTATTATAAATATAGGCTTTGTATCAGAGCAAACCTGGAGATAGAGGGGGCTGAAACAAGGGTTTAGAAAGACAACAACAAAACTAGGGTTTGTATAGAGTTTGTCTCTTAGGAACAAACACTAGGGTTTGAGGGTTGATTCACCTTGGGAAACACTATTAGGATTGGGTCTCTTGGTTACGGGAAGAGATTGGGACTTTGGGTAGAATTAGGCGGGAGACTTATTCTTGTAACTCATTGACATCTCTTTTGTAAGGTTACTCATCATTATAGTGGATTGGAGGGCTGCTCTCTCCCCCAGACTGGGTCAATTTGGACCGAACTGGGTCAACAAATATTCTTTTGTGTTCTCTCTTCTTTTCTCTCTTGTTGTTTTCTACTTTTGGCTTGTGTTTATAATTGTTCCATACATTTTGACTTTGGTTGCTTAATTATTCCTTGCTCCACACATCAAGTTGTTATTGGTATGATTTTTCATCGAATTCGCAACAATAAATAATATTATGAAAATAATATCCCCTTTACAATATACAACTAGCATCAAAACATGCACATTATAATGTTAAAAAGTAATTAAGTGTAGGGCAAAATTAGAAGAAAAAACACATAATATGTTTTTATATAAGGTTAAAATAAGATTTTTTTTTATAATAACCAATTTTGTTCTATTGTTGTGACTGTTCATATTTTAATGGAATTTACCTAATTTTTTAATTGATAATTTAAATAATATAAAAATGGTAAAATAGTTTAAATGAAGGTTAACCGGAACACAAAATTCAGCCCAAAAGGATGTGTCCCCTTTACGGCTACTACCAGACATTAATTTGCATGGTTTATCGGTTTTTCTTTTTTTCTTTTTGTTCAAGTGTCTAGTGGTTAGAACTCACGTAATTAAAGATAGAGAAGTGATGTGTACAAGATTCGAACCCCGGTCCCTGCATATAATATGCAATATCCTTAGCTAAACTCACGAGATTATCCGTTTTTCTACTATAATATGATCAAATTTTTGACAAATAATATTCATTTTTTTAATATGGTCATATATTTTTTCTGTTGTAGTGGCGTTGTTCCTATTTTAACGGACTCAAACTAAATTTTAGATTAATAACTAAAATTCCTATTATAGCGGTGTTGTTCCTATTTTAAAATAAAATAAATGGGTAAATTATAAGTATAATAATTTACAATTTGATGATAATGAATGATTAACACTCATGAAGTTGCGAGAAAATCCCGTGTAAACTTGAGTTTCAGTTAAAAAATAATTCATTTTTGTAGTTGAATTAATGACATGTAAATAGTTAGTTTATTTGGATAATTTGTATCATCTCGTTGTATATTTTATCATTTAAAACATGCTAAATCATCATTTGTAAATATAAAATCTAAAGAATGGATCATTGTGAAATATGGGGGAACCAATTTCGTGAACGAGTAAAAATACGAGTACTAATAGTGCAATATCAAACATGTTAATTTTTTTTTTTTGTCTTAGATGAAGTGGTAATCCACTGAAGTTAAACTCACACACAACTGTGAGATTTCGGCTTCGAATATGGGTTACGACGTCTGACCTTGCAATTTTGGCATTTGCTGATTAAGTTAGAACTTCTAGACATCAAACATGTTATTTTACCATGACTTTATAATACTTTTGGTGTTTTTTTAAGGATAATATTTTTGGTGTTAACACTTTGATTCCTAGACAAACGGACTATGGTATAATCCAAAGTTTGTTCAAAGGATTTATGATTTAGTGGAGCTCATTAACGCCCTAACTCAATTGTTGATGTCATTGAAAAAATAAATATAGTTTGTTACAATACGATAATGTAAAATATATATATATATATATATATATATATATATATATATATATATATAATTTTAATCAAAATCAAATTCATAAAAACTATTGCTCATAAATTATGCGTATCAGCACAATAAAAAGAGCGGACGAGCGGGTTCGGAGTAATGAACACTAGTAATAATATTATAGTATTAATTTTGTCAAAAAAAATATATTATAGTATTAATAATTTTTTTTTATACAATTCCACGATTCATGATTCACCCAATTCCACGTTTGGATGACTTTCTTATAATATATTAGTCTTTATATAATTTGATTTATCCAATTAATTAAATGTGCTTAAATTCAGTAAGATCAAACACTATTCCACAATGAACCACAATTAGTAAAATCAGCAAAATCAAACACATATCACAAATGACACAAACAAAAACAGTAGTTAGAAGACATAGTTAAATTTCGAGTCAACCAAAATCATGCAACATGCAAGAACTTAAAATTCAAGAGAATGCACAATTTAAAAATGAAAGAAAAACACGAAATATATAATCTTTGATGAAAATGAAACCTGGGTCTTGGGTACAGCAACAGGTAGGTGACGATTTGAGGTAATAGATTGAGAAACAAAGAAGTCATTTGGAAAAAAGAAAACTATGATGCATCCAGTAAGAACTCCAATGATTAGAGCGGCTACGATCCTTGATATGAGAGGGTTGTTCTTCATCAAGGGTCCTTCTCTTTCTTTGAGCCCAATCATTGTATCCACCACCAACTCAAAGACTGAGATTGAAATGGTAGTTTTGTTTTGTTCTGTTCGGGTTATATAGGGTTCTGAAGCTTTGGAGGGTTAATTAAGAAATGAAGAGTTAGGTGGTCAGTTTGAGCAGAGATATTCAGTACTTCGACTTTGAAACTGAATTTGATTGAACCACTGGCCTCTCAAATATTCTTGATGGGAATATGAGAATCCATCTAATACCCATATATAGATAAAGGAATACTCCCTATGTCCCATATTATAAGAAGAAGAAAAAAAAATCACACTTATTAAAAAAACTAAAATATAGTAGTTTGTAACATAGTTTTTTGTGTTATCTTTGAAATAAGTTTTATAGGAAGATGTAAAAATAATTTTCATTGGTTGTTGGTTATTGAGAAAATGAAAAAGAGATCAAATTGAATGCACTTTGCATTTAATTTTCCTTTAGAAAACATAATTTTTTTGAAACAATGATAAAAGTTTGTCTTTTCTGCTTATAATTTGGGACAAAAAAAATAGGTATTTTTTGCTTATAATTTAGGACGGAGGGAGTATGTGATTTTGGAGTGATTTTTCACTTTGAAATTTATCATTCATTTAAATTATTATATTTACAATCATAACCCTTTTATTAAATTATTAATTGTAACAGTATGGACCTAACATGACCGACCCAATTATACTTTGGGTCGTCCATAATAAACGAGGTTAAGTCAAGGTCCACAAAGGTGACTAGCTCGTCGAGTCAAATGAGATCGACCTCTTGCACCACCTTAAGAAAAATAGCACCTCACAACGACGTGCCAGGAAGGGTAACAACATTCTTCTAAATATCAGGAACCACATCGTCCGCACTAAAGCGACGATGCGCTCCGCCACCTTGAGCGTAACCATCATTTAGATAGATATTAGGTCGTTCCTACGTAGAGGGACTTAACCTAAACTGGACAGGTGCCTCCGCCTATCTCAGATATAGTTAGACCGAACAAACCTTCAAATATAGAAGAGTTATTCCTACTTACAAGGGATTCATCTTAATCTGATAGGCACTTCCACCTATCTTAGGTTCAGTTATTCCGATCATCCAGATTAACCTCGTAACAAACAATATTAGAGCTAAGTAGAGAAGATAGAAACAAACAAGAAGATCAACATCAGATCCACTGCTATAAATATAAGGTCTCTCCCTCTAGGTACAATCATCTCATAACTTAACTAATATTTGTTTACCGGTGTTTTTGGTAAACAACAAGACTAGTTTTTGATTATTACAAGCAGGATCAAACCAGAAATCTTAGGACATATTGTGCAATCTTTTTCTAGAAAGTGCATGAATGTTCATCATATTCATAGGTTGCTTTATGAACAAGAAGAGGTTTTGTATGAAAATAACTGTCTCTCGACAGGGAAAAAATGCAAGTAAAAGACTTTAAAGTTTAAAACACATAAACTTAAAGAAAATGAAATTGCATTGCATTAATGTAAATGTGGTTCGATAAATCAGATTACATACATTTTATATGACTCATTTCTCTAGATGTCGGTTCTTCGAGTGCTAGAATTCTATAAGTGATTTACGACCTATTTTTCATATGAAAATATACTATTTATACATAGTGAGAACAACTGCAAAAAGCTAACTGCCACGAGTTATACTTCTTCCATCGAAAACTGCCTGTCCCCCACGTCTTCAATAAGAAAACTGCTGCTTTTTGAATTCAAATTCTTTCCCTTCGGCAGCAACTGCTTGGTTTTGACTAGGCTTTGACTAATCTTCTTTCTTCTTTGCCTCTTGTCGAACTTCAAAGCTCTTGAGCTCTTCCAAATGCTAAACCCCATACCGTGTCGAACTCTTCATGCTGAAGATAATAATTTTAATTCTTGAAAGAACAAAAAGTCAACTCGTTGACTGTATTAAATGAGCCTGTCGAAATTGCAGGCTAACAATATCTCACTTTGCTACCTAATAGCTGATGAGTTTTTTTTAGTGGCATCAAAAATATGTATTCATAGAAAATTTGTATCCATAGATACTCATGCGATACCAAAGCTATTCAACAATCAAATTGTTTTGAGTATATAAAGTCAGTTGTTTAAACATGTATTTTGGTTTGTGCAATGTAAGTACTGAAACAAAAATAAGAAGATCGCATTATCAGGGTTAAACATCGTTAACTAATCATCTAATGTCATTCCTTAGTTGATTATACTCCTCATATTTCAGTTATACCTTCACTTGTCCCTCAACATCGTTTCCATATCGAACAAACAATTGGAGATCTATTGTATCAATTAACTTATGATGTTTAAAAATAACGTAAGATGACATGTCATGTTACGTTATTTTTAACAGATTTTTCAACGATTTTGTTTAGGTTATGTTCCAAATTAGAAGAGTTTTAGAACAATTTCCAATGGTTTTCGGGATATTTTGTAACGTTTTCATTTCAAGTCATGTAATTATAGTCTTCCTGAAACCAAGCAGTTTTTAGGTGCTTTTAATGTAATTTAATGCAAAATCATGCAAATTGGCAAAATAGAGTATCTTAAGAGGATTTGAGGAACATAGGAAAATTTCTTGGATTATTGGAATACAGTTTGTGCCCGTAAGGAGGAGGGAGGTTTGGGGGTAAGGAGGATAAGAGACTTTAATATAGCTCTGTTAGGTAAATGGTGTTGGAGGATGTTAATAGATAGAGAAAGTTTATGGTATAGGGGTTTGGTAGCTCATTATGGCGAGGATGGTGGGTACTTGAGGGAGGGAGGGAGGGAGGCGTTGTTCTTCTTGGTGGCGGGATGTGGCGCGGGTGCGTGATGGTGGCGGCGGTGTGTGTGGAGGGTGGTTCAAGGAGTGTATTTCGAAGAAGGTGGGGGTATGGGAGGGATACTTTTTTCTAGGCTGATCCGTGGTTGGGGGGAATTCTGTTGGCGGTGCGGTTTAGACGGTTATATGACTTGTGTGCCCATAAGTACAATTCGGTACATACATGTTTGTTTTAGGTTGGGAGGAAGGGGGAGCAACGTGGCAGTGGAGACGACGGTTGTTGGAGTGGGAGGAGGAGTTGTTAGGTTAATGTAGGGTGTTGTTGTCTGATGTTATTTTGCAAGATCAGTCTTCCGATTAGTGGCAATGGCGACTTGATCAAAGCGGTGGTTATTCTGTTCGCAGTGTTTATCAGATGCTCACTACAAAGGACAATCATACTTTGGACGCAACTTCAGATTTAATTTGGCACATACATGTTCTGGTAAAAGTGTCTATTCTCGCATGACGGCTTCTCTGTAACAAGTTGCCGACTAAGGCAAATTTGGTGGCTCGTGGGATTCTCTCTCAGTCGGCGCATGCTTGTGTGATCGGGTGCGAGGAAGTGGAAACGTCTCATCATTTATTTTTCTCTTGTAGCATTTTCAGAGATTTATGGCATTCAAATCATGATTGGATTGGGGTCTTTGGGGCTGTTCTGTACAATATTGTAGACTATTTTCTTCAGTTTACTTACTTGGTAGGAGGATCAAAAACACGAAGATTATTTATTCAACTCATATGGCTTTTATGTGTTTGGGTAATGTGGAATGAATGTAATAATAGACTATTTAGCAACAAGGAAAATAATATTCATCAACTGTTGGATAGAGTCAAATTTCACTCGTATTGGTGGTTGAAGGCAGCTAATGTCGTTTTTGTATTAGGGGTTCATAGTTGGCTAGCGTGCCCGCTTGCTTGTCTGGGTATTGGTTAGTCATTATTGTTTTGTCGTTTGGACTCTTTTGTAAACTTTAGTTGCTTTCTTTTTGCACGTCTTGTGCTTAAGATGCGATTTCGTTGTTGTTAATAAATATTTCATTTTTACTTGTTAAAAAAAACTAAGAGTTTAAATAATATATTAAAAAAGATAAAAATTATTTGCAATGACAATAGTTTAAAATTTAAATAAATGATATAATTGAAAGAAAAGTACTACACCGAAAACATGTATTATCTTTGTAAACGGATAGATAAAATTAAATGTGCTTTGACTTTTTTTCTTTTGAATCATAAAATGAGCTTTGACTGGGTATTGCAGTGCAGTGTACTCAACTTTAGAGTTGATAATATATAGGGTGCAAGTCTTCAATTTGAGGGTATGCAAGATAAAAACAAAACATAGTATAACAATTATAAAATAAAAAGACTGAGACTGTGCCATATGCCAGCATTCTTTACGTTAACTCCATCGATAAATATTTAATGAACTCATTCTTTTGGTATTTATATAATATTCCAATATTTTTCCTTTTCTTTCGTATGCATCAAACCAAAAACAAATATTACTTGACCAAAAAAAAAATATTTAGTATTACTAGCAGTTGCTTCTTCCCGGATATCAATGAAAAATTTCACTTGAGTCTATTATACGATAATTGGACATGTGCATATCTCAACATGACACCATTAATTGGTTGGGAAACCAATTTTTTTTTTTTTATTTATTAAAAAACTATACATGCTGCAATTATACATGAAGGTCTTTTAATTTTAATCACCATATTTTCAACTGTTATGGAAATTCACAGTGGGGGGGATTTACGACTATTGAGTTGATTCTATTAGAATAGTCATCTTTACGACTATTTCTGCAAGATATCGAACTATCATCTGAAATTTTTAATACGAACTATTAAACTCTATCGTTTATAAATCCTAGTATTACGGGAATTTTAAAATCATTTGAGTGACACTAAAAAAAAACTAACAGGGTATTGTAAGGTGACATCTGCATTTTAATACTCCCATATATACCATGCTATTCCCATACTCATACTGCTAGTTTACTAGCTACATATATTTTTGAAAAAGAAACTAGCTGCATGTTTACTTTTGCATTATCGTCAACTACTAGCATGTGAAAATTCATGAGCATGATGAATTATTAAAAGATATATATGTCCAAAAATTCTTTCCAAAGGCAGTCAGTATATGTCAATTTGATTGTCAAGGGTTAATTCCCATATAACCTTACGACTCATAATTCTTCTTTTTTTTTTTTTTTTGGTTACCATCATAAGTCTTCCTTTAATGTACATATACATGATGTATGCACCACACCTGCAATTTATAATTTTTTTTTTATGCATGAAACTCTTTGAATGGAACAAGTACAAGAATAGAGAGAAGGAGAAAGGAAGAGAATAGAACAAGAACAAGAATAGAGAGAAGGAGAGAGGAAGAAAAAAGAAGTGTATTCTATTATATTCTCTTCTCTTGAGTGCATATGTATGTTACATGTGAGCTTTACTTATAGAAAAATACAATAATATGACATGAAGTCAATAGTATGATCCAATAGCCAAAAAATTAATTGACATCCACTTATAATATTCATAACACTGTCTCTTGGATGTCTAACAAGGATATGTCTTAATAAAACCTTACTAGAAAAGAAATACCAACAACCCACATACAGTGGCGGAGCCAGAAATTTGATAGAGCCTGGACAAAAAATTTATCGCAAATTCATATGTGATATAATATATATATATATATATATATATATATATATATATATATATATATATAGTCATAAATCGAAATAAAAGACGTTCGTCATTTTTTCAACAAAAGTACAATTTGAAATAAGAGAGATGAAATATAACTTGCCAATAGCGTGCTAAATAAAATTAGGAGGTAAATGTCCTTTCCGCGACCTATTTCGAGTGAATGTTCGAATAATATCAACATCATCAAGTGACTTGAATATCAATGCTATACAACTTAGTATTTTCTATAAAATAAAACTTCTACTACAAAATTTGCTTTCAAGTTCAATGCCTCATACTACAAATTCTTGATCAAATTATCACCCAAGTCAAAAAGTATAGACACGTACAGAAAAACAGAATAATGTAATCTCCAAATTTCGTGAACTATGCATACTTCAAGAAGTTCACTTGATTAACAACTCTTACTACACTAATTATCCATTATTCTATACCCTTTCTAACATATATAGTGATATGTATCCATTTGGAGAGATGGCAACAAAATATTATTTGCAAAAATCTGAAGAACTAAATTAGAACAATGATGTGTGTTTATTCTTGATTAAATGAAATCAAAATTAGGCTTGCAGAGCATCAATTCAACATAAAAGTTACTAGTTTATTAGAAAGAAAGAAAAAAAAAACAAGCAAAGCATGTACTGTACATATATAATATAGAGAGATTAATTCTTATTCATTCTTTAGCACTTGACAATATATTCTACAAAACATATAAATTATAGTACCATAACCATAACATTATTAGAAAGGGAAATGTAGTATATAAATCTAATTCTTCTCGTCATCCTTAATGGACAAACAGAGAGGTTTCTAAAATCAACAATTCTCTTTGGAAAACAGAGAGAGGTTTATGAAATCAACAATACTCTTTGGACAAAATAACTAAGGTGAACCAGTCAGAGTTGAAGTTAGTTGAAGAGCTAAGAGTTGGAGTTTACTCAAGACGATGAACCTATGGAGAAGAGGTTAAAGAGCACAACATAGACTCATCCGTCAAGTTATTGACATTAAATGCGCATTAAATGGCAGGCAACCCATTAAATTTTTATTTTATTTTCATGCAAAATTTTAACTTTTAGCTAAATTCATTATACAACTTACTCCCTCCGTTTCAAAATAGATGTCCATTTTGGAGATTAATTTTGTTTCACAATACTTGTCCATTTCAAGTTTCAATGCAATATTAATTATTGTCTTGTCAATAATACCCTTATATATTTATTATAGAGAGAGAAAAAATAGAATGAAATAATAAATGCTTAAGGGTATTATAGAAAACACACACATAATTTCATCAAAAGTAACAAAATTTATTTGGCTTCTTGGTTACAACAATTTCTCCAAAATGGACATGTATTTTGAAACGGAGGGAGTACTATTTTATACTCGTAATTATGTAAATTTTATTTGCATGAATTGCATAACCTTTTCATTTCCAAAAATTATTTTTGTCACACAAAATTGTTCATAACACTGAGGCAGAGGGCTAGCTTACCTCAAAAGTTCAAGAGCACGATAACTACTAGGCCTTATTGTGGAAGATACTTACCATAAGCACTATATAATTATTTATATCATAACCGGTGAAAGTTTGAGCCAAATATATTGGTCATATTATCATACACACAAGACACTTGTTTGGTACTCTAAGCCGTTTTCAAGACACCCTTATTTATTGTTATTCTATGTTAAACCCCTTTGAGTCTCCGTGCAATAATTTCTTTGTTGTCCTTTTAACGAATCATGTCACAAGTTTTGAACCCAAAATGCTTATCTATTTAATCTCTTTGAATTTAGATAGAATCTTAAGTACTTGGTATGCTTTGAAACTATGCTTTGAGTTGCTCTTTGAATTTAGAAACATCTTAAGTTTGAGGTTGGATATTATCAGAACTTGGTTATAAAAAAATGAAAAAGAAAAATATAAACAAAATCATTGAAAATTGGTCTACATAAAAAAAAAAAAGAGCCAAGAATAAAAAGTTTGGTCTCTTATAAAAAAAGAATATGTAGTTCTACTACTACCCGTAGTCTGAACCTAAGTCCAAATATTTTGTTAGCCTATTTTCTCAAATATACCTGATCTTAAGTTAAGCTACATTATAACCTTTAAAAGACCTCTAAAAGTGTGTGCGGTAATGCTTGACTTTGAATGACTTTTTAGAATTGCTTCAAGTTCATAGAAAAATGCATTAACATGTTGATTGGAGTGGGAAAATGTCATGACTAGACCTACTAGATTTAGTAAGATACATGATGGAATAAAGTATGGTTGATAGTATGATTACTTTCTCTAAGTGTGTCCTGCTTGAGCGAAAGTGGTAAGTTAGTCAAAGTCGGAAGTGGAACGAATAATGATTTGAGCACCCATTCTAAAAATGTATATCATCTAAAAATTTGTGCAAATTATGCCTTCTTGCTATTTTGTTACTTGATGACAAGCAACAATTTAAGTTTGGGGTTGTGATGACAACTTATTTGATGATATTTTAGCTATATTTTTCAGTCATTTATTAGTAGTTGAGGTAATTTTTTAGATGTTTTAGAAGAGTTTATCATGGCTTAAGAGTCATTTTGTATTGTTTTCTTTAGAGTCATTGTAATTCTATTTCTTCCCAAAACTGACAACTTCATACTTGTTTTTAGTCTTTTTTTATTGATAAATCATATAATTCGGCAAATCAAGACATCTCATGGAAGAAAGAGAATAAATAACAAAGGAGCTTGAGAAGGTTTTTGAAGACAATACATGGCGGGTAATTTATGTCTCAAGTCCCAAAAACATATCATGAAAAGAAAACACTTAATGAATGAAGAAAAATGGCACAATTGACATATTTTCCTAGGCCATGCGCCCTAGAATGCACCTTAAGCGTATGCCATTTCTATAAGGCAATGAATTCCATTCCCCAAGCGCCCTGTCACATCGCAATAGGAAAACTGCCTTTTTGCTTTTTTTTTTTCTTCAAGTTGGGTCGGTGGATAAAGTCAAGAATTCTTGTGCAAACCTATATTAAATTATGTCTATAAATAAAGAGCCTTCCACACACTATTATTCATTCATAAACTTGGCAATGCAAATGAAGGCCATCATTAAGGAACAACAAGAGTATGTTTGATCCTCTCCTTTGTTTCTAGAGTATGTTTTATATGTATTCAGTTATCATGAGTAATTAAACACTCTAAGGTTAAGGTTATAAGATGAACCTCTATTTACTTGTTGGATCAAATCAATGCAATTGCTTTATTCAGTCATGATCAAAATCATATTTTATTTTCAATTGTTCTGATCGTTATAATTCTTCTATACTATAGGTTTGACAACCCTGAATATCTATGTATGTCTTCTAAGGTAAGAATGACGATCTTGCTTTAACCCGAACAAAAACAATATAAACTTTGCTTAATAATCTTTAATTAATTAGGGCTAATTAGGGATTTTACAATGTGAGTAAATTACCAACCAATTTTTAAAGGCAAGCCTCACTAGAAAGATTTCATGTATTATCTAATGCCTTTAAACAAAGTTCCAAACCCCCTAACATTGTACAAAAGCCACTACTACATATATAACATTCAGCAACATTTGGTCGGTAACATACATAAAAATGTCACTTTTTCGCAATTATTAAAATATTTTTAAAAAAAAGTTACCACACCAATTACACTTTTTAATTCATTTAAACAATATAAAAGTTGCTGCATTTGTTATATAAAAAAAGTTGTTGCGTGTTACTAGTTTTTGATATCTAAAGTTAACAGAAATGATATTTATACAACCACTTTGTGATAATTTTTAGACAACTTTATCTCATACTCACATTATAATCTTACGGGTAGTGATACATAGACCACCTTAGGTGGCAGGTACCACTTGTACACCCACATACAATTGTGACATGTGTCCACGTGGTCCCCACACACACAAAAAATTCACCTTTTGTTTCTCTCATACACTCTCACATGGGATGGTACAATGTGTGTATGGAGAAAAGAGTGTCCATGAAACATTTTCCTATTCTTACTCTTTCTCTTCCTTTTTCTCTCTCCATTGTTTTTAACCAATAAAAAGAGAGAAAATGAAGGTTGTCAAATAGGTTGTACCAAATAGTTGTTCAAATATCATTGCTCTAAAGTTAATTACCTTTTTCCCACAAACAAATCAAGTTTTACATTTTAGAAGTCTCTTTCACTTGTTCACAGAGAGATAACTCGTCTCAATGTCACAGTCAATTCTGGATCCATGGAAACTTCATCTCCTGAATTGTTACTAGATCTAAATTATGTGGTAGTGGGCTTGCTTACAATGTGGTTATGAGGATGAGATAAAAAAACCTTAAAAAATTAAATTAGCATACAACAAACATTGGTAAAAAGAAAGAAACATACAACAAACATTATAGTGTGAAAATGAGGGTAAAAGCATAAGTATAGGTGCTCGTTAAGTTTATGAACAACAACTTAGACACAGAAACAAGGTTATCGAGGTGTGCCATCGGGAAAAGGTTTGAGAGCATCTTGGTTCCCATTAACATAATATTCAACAATTGCTTTCATTCGCCGAAGCTTATCACGGTGGTAATTCAAGTGAATAATTACCGGTTTCAATTTACTGAGGTTCGCATCGTTCCTCACTGTCTTGAAAAGAACTCTGCTATTCATAAAAAGATATATATCCATAGTTCTTTTAGCAGCATGAAGCCCGTCATAACCAGGATGTGATGGATGAAAGAGTTCCTCGTTGAAAACGACTTGGTCCCATGCATTCTCCTTCGAAAGTCGTGCTGCCACACGGTCCAAAAGCTCAATTGAGGGAATGGTTGGTCTGATATAGAAGAAACCACAATTGTAAACAAATATCCTCCTGGTATAAACGCCACTAGACCAACCCATCCCAGGGTCATCGAAGACATCGTTGTAGCCATAAGCTGTCAGGTTATTATGACCATCACTCATGGACTCAACATCCGAATCACGGTATAGATGATCAAAAGGATTCTGCAAATATACTATGTCGATGTCTGATAGAAGAACACTATATCCCAACTGCAAAAATTCTCTTAGAATACGAAATTTAAGCGTGGAGACAGTCGCGCCGTTTGCAATTTTTCCAACAGTATCAATACCATTATCCGGGTCTCTTTGGTAAAATGGGACTTGACTCGATTCACAAAACTTTGCAATCTCATCGTCTAAGGCAACAACTAAATAATTAGATATACCAACTCTCTTGATATTTGTGAACCAGACCTCAAGGATCTCCTTGACATTTGAGTTTGCAAGGGTAACTATGATCTCTCGTTTAACTGCGATTTTCTCTAATAAATTTGCCAATCTCGGGTTCAAGAATTCATCAGGAGCAACAGTAGGATTGGTTCTTAATGCCTTGACAGTACCAAAAGGTCCAGCCTTTTCCAGTTTACTTAATGCTAGCAACTTTTTTTCAGCCTGGTCTTTTCCTTCCGTCAACTCCCTCACCTGTTTACCTAATGCAAGAATCATTTTTTCTGCCTGGTCTTTTCCCTGCTCTGCAAGCTGAAGCCTTTCCGTCAACTCTTTCACCTGTTTTTTCAGCTCTGCATTTTTATCTGATAGTGCCACAAATTCTGATTTTAACATGTTAACTCTATCTGATGATTCAGATTCAGCTGATTTTTCCTGCCAAAAGAAAATAAAATAAAAAATCATTGAAAAACAAAGAAGTCATTATTGGGAAAAAAAGAAAGCTAAGATGCATCCTACAGGAACTCCGATTTTGGGGTTTTGAAGATTTGGATTTGAAAACAGAGATTAAGTACTTCCCTTACCACTCTTATTTTGATTGAGTTACAAGCCTCTCACATCATCTTGATAATGATGAAGAAAGGTATTATAAAATCGGAAATGGTATTTATAGCGAAAAGTACCACGCGAATTTGACCCGACATTTATTCACTCAGATTTTAATTGTTGACTTCCCCTAGTTTTCAACCAGCAGGCCATGATTTCCGCAAAATTCTCTCTTGCCATTGGCTAATATTTTTTTCGAGACAATTTCTAGATAATTCTATTCGCTAGATATAGCAATGCTGATATAAAATTACATGTTGAAATCAGAATTTCAGTAAAAAAATTGAAACAAGAATTCCTTATTAGAATTTATTTTCCAATTAAAATATCATTCCCTTTGTTTTGACCAAAGTTAAAAATATCAACATTTTCATTCTGTCATTTTACTTTTACAATTAATCATCTATTTTCCGAATGTGACTTCTTTTGTAGTATATGGAATCTTGTGTTTTGATTGGTGGGAATCTCTTTTGTTAGTGCAACTGACATCGATGATCAAGCTTTGTAGTTCTGTGGTGCACATATGTCCGTGAAGGATATTCACTCTTTCCTTCAGGTAAGTTGGATATCATGTATCTAGGTTATGTGGAAATAACATAATTCTATAAATTTTCCGAAATAAAGAGTCATCTTTGAACCATTTACTTTATCACATAATGCTTAACTTTGGTGATGGTTGAAGACCAACAACTTAATACTGTTGTCGATTTTCATTATGGGTGACTTAATCAGCTGCTCTGTTTTGGTTTATTTACTATGTAATTTTTCTTAACTTTTTAATCGAGAAAATAGTCACTTTTGTCCCTGACTCTGCACCTCGCTGTCATAAAGGTCTCTGACTCAGAATTAAATACAAAGAAAACTCTGACTCTACACTTTCGTTATCACTTTAGTCCCTGACGTTAAATAATTATGTTAAGCGATGATGTGACACAGGTTTTACGATGACATGACATATGAGGTGTCACATGGACTAAAGTGAATGTAGAAAATGGTCATTTTGGTCCCTGAACCAAAAATCGATATCCCCAAATTGAATCTCAAATCCCTAAATGTCTATATCTCAAATCCCTGAATGTTATCTAATTCTCTCTTTTGTTCAAAATCAATCTTCCATTAAACAACAACTTACTGTTAGATCTCTGATTGTGCATACTTACTATCAGTTAGATCCCTGACAGTAAACATATACTTTCACTAAGGTCCCTGGCATGTTGCGGAGCAATATGAGGGCCTTGAGCTTTTTCATCTCCATCTGCCTCCTATAACACATAATGCTTTCAGTTTCAAATCCTTAATTTTAATAAAACTTAATACATGTGTGTCTATCATGTATTCTTTGACAAAAGGAACTTATTAGTGTCTTTAAGAAGATGAAATGATAATAATAGTTATAATTATAATGTTTATTATAGTGTCCATCCCTACACCCCATATTTATAAAAAAAACATTATACTTCATGTGTATATTCTCTTCATTATTCACGAAGTTTGATTGTGGCTTGCATGGCCACAAGTTATACTAATATTATACGTTCATGTGATTACTATATGGCTGCTCAAAAGTTTATAAAAAAAATATTATGTATGGTATTTCTCTGTAATTGCTTGTGCATTTTAACTGTTGGGACCTTAATGAGAGTATATATTTACTGTCAGGGACCTAACTGATAGTAAGTATGCGCAGTCAGGGACCTAACAGTAAGTTGATGGTTAATGAAGATTGATTTTGAACAAAGGAGAGAATTATATGACATTTAGGGATTTGAGATTTAAGGATTTAGGGATTTGAGATTCAAGTTGGGGATATTGATTTTTGGTTCAGAGACCAAAGTGACTATTTTCTACTTTTAATTTAGTCCCTGTGACACCTCATATGCTTTGTCATCGTAAAACCTGTGTCACATCATCCATTAACATAATTATTTAACGTCAGGGAATAAAGTGATAACGGAAGTACAGAGACCTTTATGATAGCGAGGTGTAGAATCAAGCACTAAAGTGACAATTTACTTCTTTTTAATCGTTTTAAATCTTTTTTAACTTAACACTTTTTTTTATCGACAACTTAACACTTTTTAATCCTTTCTAGATACTCATTGTGCTTCGAGGGGAGGTTTGTTTATATGTTTTGCATTTGGCCTCTTCAAAAATTATTATATGAAAGAAAAAACAGTAATTATAATTGTTTAAATAAATAGTATAATTGGAAGAAACGTACTGCACTAAAATCATGCATCTCTTTATATGTTGCACTAAAATTTAATAGGTAATTTATTTATATATTGGTGGAAAGATGGAAACTAATTACTGTGTCCATTTATCTGCTTTATTGTGCTTATATGAAAAGAGATACTCATTTTGACATATACAAGTTTAAAATAATTTTTTCCTTAAAAAAAAAAAGTATAAAATAATTTTCACAATTAAGATCAAAATATACGTTTTTAAAGTGTCCAATGTTATTCTTCTTGTTGCGGAATGTTTCTATTTCGACGGAGATTTAAATAATTTTTTAATCATTAATTTAAATAATATTGTGAAAATAATATCCCCTTTACAATATACTACTAGAATCAAGACATACACATTAAAATGGTAAAAAGTAATTAAGTCTAGGGTAAAATTGAGAAAAATGGTTACACTAACACACAATATATTTTTATACAAGGTTAAAATAAGATTGTTTTATAGTGTCCAATTTTGTTCCTATTGTTGGGGATTTTTCATATTTTAATATTTTAATGGGATTTACTTAATTTTTTAATTGATAATTTAATTAATATCATAAAAATGGTCAAATGGTTTAAATGAAGGTTAAAACTGGAAAAAAATCAGTAAATAAACGGAAACTAACGTGCATTGTTTATCTGTTTTTCTACTGCACTTAACTGTATATAAAAAAGATACCCCCTCCGTTCCTTTTTAAGTGTTTTTTAAGGTGAATTTTTTGTTCCTATTTAACTGTCTTTTGGTATTTTTAAGGATATGATTTGTCAATTATACCCTTTATCAATTACACTTATCTTTTTCAATAAAACTAATTAATGCAATCTATTTGGAAACAAAACTTTGTTTATTTCTTTTAAACAAAGTTTGTTTCTTGTTATCTTCAAATTTAAACAAAATTTTGATACAAACAATGGTTTCAAGAAGAGTTAAAATTCTATAAATAAGATGTTGCAATTGTTAAAAATTTCAAGTGCAAAATAAAAGAACAGATTGGAGAGAAGAAAAATAAAAGACTCCATAAATATTCAAAAGGAAGAAGAGTGGAAGACTCATTGGAACTGCTGATGAGAGGTGGAGAGGGAAAAATAGTTAAAAACTCATATGACAATATACAAGAACAAAATGATAATGAAGAAGAAGAAGTTGAAATAATTTTTATATTGACTTAAAATAATTAAAAAAATATGCACAATATTTAGAAAATTGACAATTGTTTGATAAGAGAGAGGGAGTGCACAAAAAGATAATAACTGACAATTATTTGTTCCAAAATAGCAATTTATTGATGGATTAAAATTGAGGTATAATAGGAAAACAAATGTGCAAAAATACACATCGCTATTTTAGTGTTAATTTTCTAAAAAGACACTTAAAAAGGAACGGAGGGAGCATATAAGTTTTGGCATATAATCTGATCAAATCTTTTTGGCAAATAATCTTAAAATAAACATTTTAAATATGCTTATATATTGTTTCTATTGTAGTGGTGTTCCTCCTATTTTAATGAATTTAAATTAAGTTTTTATTAATAATTTAAATTCCCAGTGTTGTTCCTATTTTAAAATAAAGTAAAAGGGTAAAATTGTGAATATAATAATTTACAATCTGATGACAGTGAATGATTAACACTCATAAAGTTGCAAGAAAATCCCGTAAAAACTTGAGTTTCAACTTTTGTCGATATAAATTTAAGAGTAAATTACACTCCCCTCCCCTTTTATGTTAAATTATAGACTCCCCTCTCCTCATATTCAAAACATGTTAGAAATTTTTTCACTTCCCTCCCTTAAGAGAAGCTTGAATTACATTTTCCTCCTCTCTTATGTTAAAATCTACATTTTACTCCTTAAGTATTTTTTATTTCTAATAATCTAGCAAAAAAATAAAAATCTAACACACTTCGAAAAAAATAGTGTTGCGGGTCTATTTTAATATAATCAAAATTTGAATACGTATTTTTCGCTATTTTTTATTCACAATTTCATTAACGTGTAGTTTTAAACCGTATACTAAAATATGAAACAACCCACAATAAAATTAAAATATGTGAAAAATCACTAAAGACAATAAACCATGGTTATTTAAAAGTTAATTTTATAGTCTAAATTATAAAATCAATAACAAAATATTTAAATTTATTTATCATTGACATTTAAATTAAGAAATGAATTTATTTTTCTTAAATGGTAGTTCAAAATTAGTATATATCATAAAAATATTTATTTATGTTAAAATAGACTAAAGTGTAGTGCATATTTAATTATTAAGGGAGAGAGTTGTAATTCAAGCATCTTATACGGGGGAGTATAAATTTTACTTTTCAAGGGAGGGAGTGTATATTTTAACATAAGGGGGGAGATAGTGTAATTCAAGTTTCTCCTAGAAGAGGGGAGTGAAGTGCAATTCACTCTAAATTTAAAGAATAGATCACGAGAAATGAGGGAAACAATCCGGTGAACAAGTAAAAATATGAGTGTAATATCAAACGTGTTATTTTACCATTCATAATATTTTTGGGGTTAACAACTCCATATCCACGCAAATGAGACTTTGGTAATCCAAAGTTTGTCTCAAAGGGTTTGTCATTTGATGGAGTTCATTAACGACCTAACTCAATTGCTTGATTTGTGACTTTATATATACTTCTATACTATATATGAAGAGATTACATGGTTTTGGACTGAGTTTTTCACTTCCAATTATATCATTAAACAAGTGTTCTTATAAAAATTCTATTTGTTGATGTCATTAAAAAATATAAGAATTTATATTATATTTACTATATCGTTGATGTTATTGAAAAAGATAAATATAGTTTGTTACACTATGAAATTGTAAAATTATATATCTATAATTTTAATTAAAATATAAATAATTCTAATAAAAATCAAATTCATAAAAACTATTGTTCATACTTTATACTTTATGCGTATTACTACGATAAAAAAAAGCGGACAAACGAACACGAAGTCCTGACTTTGAACGCCGGGTAATAATATTTATAGTATTAATAGAATTTTTTATACAATTCTACGGTTCATGATTCACCCAATTCCACGTTTGGATGGCTCTCTTATAATATATTAGTCTTAATAGAATACGATTTATCCAATTAATTAAATGTGCTTAAATTCGTTTGAATCGACTAAATCAGTAAGATCAAACACAATTCCACAATGAACCACAAGTAGTAAAAGCAGCAAAATCAAACCCTATCACAATGACACAACAAAAACAACAAAGTCAGAAGACAGTTAAATTTCGAGTCAAACAAAAATCATGCAACATGCAAGAAGTTAAGAGAAGACACAATTTAAAAATGAAAGAAAAACACGAAATATATAATCTTTGATGAAAATGAAACCTGGGTCTTGGGTACAACAACAGGCAGAAGACGATTTGAGGTAATAGATTGAGAACCAAAGAATTCATTTGGAAAAAAGAAAACTATGATGCATCCGGTAAGAACTCCAATGATTAGAGCGGTAACGATCCTTGATATGAGTAGAGAATGAGGGTTGTTCTTCATCAAAGGTCCTTCTCTTTCTCTGCGCTCAATCATTGTATCCACCACAAACACAAAGACTGAGATTGAAATGGTAGTTTTGTTTAGTTCTTGTTATATAGGGTTCTGAAGCTTTGGAGGGTTAATTAAGAAATGAAGAATTGGGTGGTGAGTTTGAGCACAGATATTTAGTACTTCGACTTTGATACTGAATTTGATTGAACTACTAGCCTCTCAAATATTCTTGATGGGAATATGAGAATCCATCTATACCTATATATAGTTGAAGAATGTACGAGGGTGCAAGCCTTCAATTTAAGGGTGTGCAAGATAAAAACAAAACATAGTACAACAAGTATAAAATAAAAAGACTGAGACTGTGCCATATGCAAGCGTTCTTTACGTTAAGTCCATCAATAAATATTTCATGACTCATTCTTGTGGCATTTATATAATATTGCAATATTCACTACTGGACTAAAAAAAGTTCACTATTACGCATATCAGCTGCTTCTTCCCGCATACCAATGAAATTTTTTTCACTTGAGTCCATTATACGATAATTGGACATGTGCATATCTCAACACCACACCATTAATTGATTGGGAAAACAAATTTAATTATTAAAAAAGTATACATGATGCAATTATACATGAAGGTCTTTAATTTTAATCACCATATTTTCAACTGTTATGGAAATTCACAGTGGGGGGCTTTACGACTATTGAGTTGATTCTATTAAAATAGTCATCTTTACGACTATTTCAGCAAGATATCAAACCATCATCTGAATTTTTAATACGAACTACCGAACTCTATGGTTCATAAAACCTAGTATTACGGGAATTTTAAAATCAGTTGAGTGACACTAAAAAACCTAACAGGGTATTGTAAGGTGACATCTACATTTTAATATGTGTTTTGATGCATGTTACTTAACGCCATCTGTACTATGCTATTTCCATACTCATACTGCTAGTTTACTAGCTACATATTTTTTTGAAAAAGTAACTAGCTGCATATTTACTTTTGCATATTATCGTCAACTACTAGCATGTGAAAATTCATGAGCATGATGGATTATTAAAACATATATATGCACAAAAATTCTTTCCAAAGGCAGTCAGTATCAAATTAATTGTATATGTCAATTTGATTGTCACGGGTTAATTCCCATATAACCTTACGAATCATAACTCTTCGTCTTCGTTTTTTTTTGTTACCATCATAATTTTTCCTTTAATGTAATTTTCAATAGGTTTAGTAGTAAAAAGGATGAGTATTAGACTAATTGCCTATGATTTTTGGAATATTTATAATGTTTTATTTTATATTTGAGCTTGTAATTCTAGTTTTCCTAAAACATAGCAATTTTCGGGGGTTTTTGAAGTAATTCACGAAGAAATCATGCAAATCGGCAAATCAAGAACATCCGAAGATTTGTGAAGACTTTGGGAAGATCAAGAAAGAAGATTCAAGAGGCCTCAATAGACTTTACAAGAGGGAGGAATTCAGTTCCTAGATCCCCATACATTATTTGGAGAAAAACATCTAAAACGATAGAAAAACGGAGAATTTGGGCCCGAAATACCCACACATACGCCTAGGGCATGCCATGAGCCTAGGGAAAGAGCCATGCGCCTAGGGCATTGCCACATAGACACTCACATGAGACCAGGGCATGTGTTGTGTGCCCCGTGCATCCAAAATGCACGGGGCAAGAGCGTTTTTTTCCTGTTTTTTGTGTGGGTAAAACCCACGTTTTTAGCCCAAACCCAGGTAGAAATTCTTACTATATATATCAGCCTTCCTCATTCAAAATTTCTCGTTCAGAACTAGAGCAGTTCAAGAGGAAGACAATTCTAGGAGCTTCCAGAGGAGTTTCTATCTTTTCATTATTTTTCTAGGGTATGTTTCTACATTCAATAATTTGTTTTTAGTTACCATGTGTAACTAAATATTTTTATGTTAGAGTTCTAAGATGAACCTCTATTTATTTTTGTTGGATATTTATTTAATTTAATGTCGTTTAAATTTGATTTATTTTCTGTTTGTGATGACAGTTCATCTTACGTTATTCTTAGCATGTTTTTCAGTCATTTTCAGTAGGTTTTAGCAGCAAAAATAAGGAGTATTAGAACGATTGTCTATGGTTTAGGGACTTTTGTAATATTTTCTATATTTGAGTCTGTAATTATAGTTTTCCCGAAACATAGCAATTTTAGGGGGTTTTTGAAGTAATTCACGAAGAAATCATGCAAATCGGCAAATCAAGAACATCTGAAGATTTGTGTAGATTTTGGAAAAAACAAGAATGAAAATTCAAGAGGCCTCATGAGACTTTACCGTGTAAGGAATTATGTTTCCAATTTTCGAGACAAGTTATTTGAAGACGAAGACCTAAAACGACGAAAAATTGGAGAAACTGAGCCTAGGAAGCAGTGCTATGCGCCTAGAGCACATGCCATGCGCCTAGAGCATGGCCAAAACTTGCCATGTACCTAGAGCAAGGCTATGCGTCTAGAGCATGGTGCATGCGCCCCGAGCATCCAAAATGTGTAGGGCACCAGCGTCTTTTCCTGATTTTTTGTGGGTAAAGCCCGCGTTTTTAGCCCAAACCCACTTAGAAACGCACACTATAAATATCAGTCTTCCTCATTCAGAATTTCTCGTTAAGAACTAGAGCAGTTCCAGTGGAAGGCATTTCTAGAGCTTCAAAGAAATTTCTATCTTCTCCTTGATTTTCTAGGGGGAGAGAGAGAGAGAGAGAGAGAGAGAGAGAGAGAGAGAGTGAGTGAGTGCTATGATTATCCTAAGATTCATAGATGGGTAAACCTATAGGAACCTTGGCCTTCATTGTCTTAGGAAATCTTGAAAAGCCAATATAAAGTCTATGCTTTTAATTACCTTTGAGGTGGTAAGATCCCACACGTAAGGATCACTACATGACCAGCAGGTGCAACCAAACATTGGATGGATAGACCTAGTTAACTGAGATAGTATAGACCCCATATGTAAGGATCACCGTGTGATCAACAGGTGCAGCTTGACGACCAGCTAGGTTAGTAACGTCTAAACGACCTCATCACTTGTATAGTTTACCTAAGATAAATGAATGCGACATTACTGTTATTTAATATCCAACAATGTTAATAGGAGGGTTGGAAGAATCCTAACCGATACTTACTTTTCTACAACCAAAACAGGTAACTTGCTCTGTTGCAAACAGATAAAAATTGTAAATCTCTAACCCTTTAACTCTTTTATTTATTTGTCTACTAAAAATAAGTAACACGAATTGTTTGGACGAAACGACAATCCATATGGATATGTTACTCTACTTATCACTTTATTACTTGGTACATGATTTGGTACACTTGCCTAATCCGCACATCAGTTTGCTGTTAAGTTTTATTAGGAATAATTTATTTCAAAGGATCGAAACCCTAGATTAGATATTTAGGCTGTGACAGGGCCTCATATTGATATTACTATCTTGATGCTTATATCTTGATATTTATATCTTGTATATTAATATCTATCTGTCTCGGAAATAATTAGTGAATAACTAGCGAAGGATACCGAAAGCTAGTTGACCCTATAAGTAAGTACGTAAGAGATAACATTACTAATACTCAGTAAAATCTGCTGAACCTAGGATGTAACTAGTTAGTAATTAAGGAAACAAGCGACTCCTGAGAGTAAACCTGGTAGAACCATTCTTCTAAACCCTTAGTAACGTAGACGTTGATAGGGTTTCCCGTTAGTAGAACTACTAAGACGTGAGGAAGAGTGTGCTATGAGTGTGCTAAGATTTATAGATTGGATGACCTTATGGAACATTGGCCTTCATTGCCTTTGGAAAAACTGGAATGCCAATTTAAGTTTATGTTTCAATTACCTTTTGAGGTGGTAAGACCCCACACGTAAGGATGATCGTGTGACCAGCAGGTGCAACCAAACATTGGAGGGATAAACCTAAATCAACCTAGAGAGTATAGACCCCGCACGTAAGGATTATCGTGCGATCAACATGTTTAACTTGACAACCGTTTAGGTTAGAACATCCCGACGGTCCCATCACTTGTATAGTCTAGTTAAGATAAATAAACGCGACATGACTGTTATTTAATATCTAACAAATAAATAAGGGGGATTCGAAGAATCCTAACAGCTGCTTACTTTTCTGCAACCAAAAACAGGTAACTTGCTCTGTTGCAAACAGATAAAAATTGCAATCTATATACTTTAAACTCTTTTATTTTATGGTCAAAACCAAAATAAGTAAGGAAAATTATTTGGACGAAACGATAATTCCTATGGATACGATGCTCTACTTTATCACTTTATTACTTGGTAAACGATTTGGTACACTTGCCTAATCCGCACATCATTATCCTATGTTAAAGCCCTTTGAGTCACAGTGTAGTAATTTCTATGTTGTCCTTTTGACGAATCATGTCACAAGTACTTGGTATGCTTCAAGTAGTTTTTGAAGGGAATAATTTCTTTTTAATTTAGATAGAATCTTAAGTACTTGGTATGATTTGAAACTATTATTGAACAAAAAAATTCTTTTTGATTGTTTTAATGATAACAAACCTCGTGGAATAAATGATAAGTTTTATTAATGGTGTTCTACTGATGTTTGCACTTGAGTTTTTTGTTAAAAGAACAAGAATCACATAAGTGGATAAGCTAGAAGCCACCCACATCAATAAGTGCATTATATCTACTCAACAATGAAAGAATTAGTATATCATCAATTGAAACAACAATATCATATCTCCATGAAGATTCATAGCTCAAGAATCATGATGGAAGAACTTACATCACAAGCTACACAAGAATGTGCTTGAAGTTATGTGACAAAACTCACATTGAGTTTTATGTTATATGATTTGAAGATCCACCATAGGTAAACAAGATAAAAGGAAATATGCATACAAGTTAGGAAGATTCTGAGAACCTCGTCAAAGTATCACACTTCCAAAGCTTCTAAAGATAAGAAGTTCAAATTTCATAATGTTCATATGAACAGAGTTTAGAGTGTTCATTTGAATGGAGTTCATAATGATCATGAACATTAACCCAGAATATTTCCAAAAGTAATAAAAGGATTACTTCATGGATAAAACAAGATTATTTAAAGTCATCAGTTACAAGTAATGATGAACTAGATGCAAAGAAATATTCTTTTGGACTTCAAAGAAAGAATCATCTTGTTTTTCAAAACAAATGATCTTTCAATTATATGCTTCAAGTAGTTTTTGAAGGGAATAAATAAACAACCTTCATAAGGTTCAAAGTATTGAATAACATTAGAATGTTTAAGAACATCAGAATGTTCATCATAAAGTACAACCGTCAAAAAGGAAGGAACCAGAAGAAACATTCTGAAGTTCATATGTATGAACCCGAAGGAGTTCAGAAGGTTTCTCAGAAGTTTCATTAGAGGAAACCCAAAATTCAAGGTCCACACCAAGAACATGCAAGAACAGATGTGATATGAACATATCATATGCAGAAAATGATTTCGACTTTGGATCAAGAAATCATTAAAGGCATCCATGGTGATTAAAGGATTAATGAACTTTGATTAATTTTTTGGTATTTAACTTGTGCTCTTAAGTGTTTAACTAAGACAGAAACAAAGTTTAAATCAAACCAAGATACAAGAAATCAAAGGACATAAAAACTTATGAACTCAGTCAGAGTTCAGAAAGTTAAAATGAGTTCAGAAGGTTAGACAGAGTTCAGAAGGTCGTTCTGATGAACATCAAGAACCAAGCTCAGAAACTCATGAACAAATGAAGAACATGCAAAGGTTCACGTGACATAAATAAAAGCCCAGTAAAGTATATTGACTAAGATCAATCAAGGAATAAAGGCATTTATTTGATTAAAGTCAAAAAGGGCATCTTCAATGTTCATTCAAGACTATCAACATTTGCAGTACAAAACATTAGGAATATTCCATTAAGAATATCATCCTAGATGTTTTTCATACCGCACTTCATTAATGTTTCACTATTAGGATTTGATTACATCAAATGTGAGTCTTACAAATCATCCTAAGTGAAACAAAATGAACATTCTGAAGTCTCTCGAGTTCAAAAAGTTCAATCCAGCTCCATGCTTTTTCTGACATGAACAATACAGTTGGTGGAAAGCAAAAAGCAAAAGAAAAAAGCAAAAGCTAAAGCAACAAGCAAGATAAAGCCAGATTCAATTAGAATTATACAGATAAGGGAGTTGGTACTTGTCATACCCCAATTTTTGACCCAAGACTGCACTGACACATGTCCTTTAACCCGACCGGTCTTTGATTTTCAATAAAAAAATTCGGCAATACCTCATATTTGGTTCCGAGTCGGACCCTCTTCTCTCACTTTTTGTTTATTTATTTATTTAATTTTTAGTGTCCATCTTTTTATTTAAAATCATTTTAAATTAACTTCAAACTCATTTTTTTTATCTTTATCTCATTTTCGTTTTTATTTTTAGTCCTTTTTTATTATGTCCAAGTTTACACAGCAAGAACATTCTCAAGAATGTTCTGCTGAGATTGCAGCATTTTCATTTTTATTTTTTAGTCCTTTTTTATTATGTCCAAGTTTACACAGCAAGAACATTCTCAAGAATGTTCTGCTGAGATTGGAGCATTTTCATTTTTATTTTTATTTTTTAGTCCTTTTTATGTCCAAGGTTACACAGCAAGAACATTCTCAGAATGTTCTGCTGAAATTGCAGCTCACTACAACTTGCAAATTCTGTCTCCAAGTCTATAAATAGCACACAAACAGCCAAACAGAAGGGGACCCCAAAAAAAAACCAGTCACAGCCGCAGCCACCACACCAACCAGCACTAATCCACAATTTTTTTCTCTTTTCACATAATCAAACACAAACGTTAAGAACAACAAAAATTTTCCAATAACATAATCAACAAAACAGAACCGGATTCGTACACTTATCACTAAGAACAAGCCAAATCCAAAGCTAAGAAGTAGTACTCTCTTCCTTTTGTTTTCTTCTCTATTTTACTCAAAATATTCCGTAAACTCAAACCTAGATCTAGGCCAAACCGTGACTTTCTTGTGAAAACTAAGGCCGGATATGAGAAGAGGAGAAGGAGAAGAAGAGATTGATGTAAAAAAAAATTAAAAAAATAAGTTTAGAGCTCCGGCGCGGTGGCGCCGCCGCCAGAAACCGCCGGCCGCCGCGCCGGAAACCCCTCTTCTTCTTCTCCGGCCGAACTATTTTTAGAGAGAGGGGAGATCTTCTCTCTCTTCTTTTCTGATTTATTTCTTTAGAGAGAGAATGGTTTTGGTAAAAAATGAGAAAAAAAAAAAACCAGCTAGCCTTTTATAATAATGCAACCGGTTTGGTTCTATCCTGAACCGACCCAGGTGAACCGAACCGGATCTCCCACCTAAGCCCAGTTCTTCCCTTTCTTTCTAATTTCTCTCTACAGTTTTACTTACAAACCCCCCTGCATGCTCACTGCACCTCCCTGTTCCTTTGAAAAATCTTTTCTTTTACATGTTAATTTTAACATCTTTCATGCATATTTTTATTATTCTGCATTATATTCTATTATTACTATTATTATCATATGCATATCTAAATTTTCTTTTTCATACATCTTGATCCAGAGTGCTCTGGTCCTACAATTAACTGTTAATATTATATTTCTGTTTAATTTAATTATTCTCCAGAACAATCTGGTCCCTGTTAATTAAATTAATCCAGAGTGTTCTGGTCCTAAACTAACTGTTTATATTATATTCTTGTTTATTCTATATTTCTCCAGAACAATCTGGTCCTTGTTAATTAAATTAATCCAGAGTGTTCTGGTCCTAAATTAATTGTTAATATTATATTTTGTTTAATATAATCACTCTCCAGAATAATCTGGTCCTAATTAATAATCAAATTAATCCAGAGTTCTCTGGTCCAATATTTATTAGTAATATTGTTATACTTTTTATTTTATATTTCTCTAGAGTATTCTAATCCGTGTTAAAAAACTTCATAATTCATTTTAACATCATTTTTCTCATTCTGCTTATATAATCATTCTCCAGAATGTTTTGGTCCCATATATATATATATATATATATATATATATATATATATATATATATATATATATATATATATAGTACTATTTATTTTGCTAAACTAACAAAAGCCAAAAAAAAAAACCTTTTTAACGCCATGCGCGTTTACTTTTTTTCTCTCAAACGGATCACCATCGCTCTAATACGAGTCCGTCTCCTGTTTTAAGCAAACATCTTTTAACGCCATGCGCGTTTAACCTTTTTCTCAAACGGATCGCCATCACTCAAATGTGAGTCCGTCCCCTTTCCTTTTTTAAGCAAACTTGTCGCCAAGCGCGACCAAAAAACACAAAAACATTTTCTTGCTCCCCAGAACTACGTAGCTTTGATTTCTCCATCGCACCTGGAGATACGTAGGAGCAAGATGAAACTCTTGTCAAGCACTATAATAAAAAAACCAAAAATCTATTTTTACGCCATGCGCGTTTAACTTTCTCTCATACGGATCGCCATCACTCAAACGTGAGTCCGTCCCCTTTCTTTTTTAGCAAACTTGTCGCCAAGCGTGACCCAAAAACATTTTTTTACTAGCACAATAAACAAAAAAATACAAAAACATTTTCTCGCAACACAATAATATAAAAAACGACAAAAACATTCAAATAACAAAAATCACAAAATATTTTCATAATAAACCTTGATTTCTAATCAAGTGACCGTTCTTTTATTTTTTTTCTTTCTTAATCAAATTCCAAATCAATTTTAATTCTATTTCGAGTCTATTTTCTTCAACATTAAAAAACACAAACAAGCTTATTTCGCCACTTGGCTTTTTATTTTAAAACCTTCTTCAAAACTAATAAAAAACACAAAACCAATCAAACGTCAATTTCTACCCCGAACTACGAGGTTTTGATCCCTCACGGGTACGTAGGCAAAAGACGCTCGTCCTTTCAAATCAATAAAAAATGTAGATAATAGGTTCTCTTTTTTCTTTCAAATCTCTATTTTTCAATTCCGTCTTTTAAACAAAGTTAAGCAAGTTATAGCACAAAAAGTAAAATAAAGTCAAAAGGTTCTCGTAGAGTACTACGAATATTTAGGGTGCTAATACCCTCCCTGAATATAACTAACCCCCGAACCCTAATCTCTTTCAAATGGGTAATTTGAACTTTTTTCCCCTTTCTTTAAAAAATTAAAAAGTTCAGTCGTGAATAAAAATAGTGAGTCAAAGCTGGTCAAACGGCGATGGTCTCCCGAAAAATGACGCGACAGTACTGTTCAAAGCAAACCAAATCCCCTAAAGCATGGGCTTGAAGTGACAGTTCCACTTTATCAATCCCGCACTAGTTCCAAGACAAATTTGAAAGAAGATCTGATCCAAGAACATTCTGAAGTACGTACTAAGAACAATCTTCATAGTACAACCCATAAATTCAGGTGATATTCATATTATGAAACCCATAAACATATCTGGCCGTCCATTCACATGAACCCAGATGAAGATCATGATGAACACAACAACATTCTAAAGTATTTCAGTTTCCCCAGAATTTTAAGTAAAAGTTGGTGGGTCCCAAGACACGTGGCACAAGACTATTGGTCACACTCCAACGGGTACAGGAGCCCAAATACTCTATAAATAAAGATAAAAGGCTCAACATTACTTGCACCATTGCAAAGCATACAAGAAAAACAACACAAGAGTGTTTTGAAACTTTAGCAAAAATTGATCATCACAAAGATTCCAAGAAGTCTTTAAAAGTGTAAATTAATTCTTTTTGTTATCTCTTTAAAGATAACTTTTCCTTCCACTCTCCTTTTGTTTGTTTCTCAAATATTCAAATTCCATACAAATTGTAATCTAAGTCTCATATAGCTTTGGGGGTACTAAAGTGTTAGTTTGAGTAGAAGGTTTAAAAGTGTAAGTGGGTAACTTAGCAAGAAGGTGCAAGCCTGTTGAGGCTTAGAGAATACAGTTCTTGTAATTGTTCAGGTGAACAATGTTCTAAGGTGCAGGATTTGAGAGGTTATCTCAAGCATCATAGTGGAAACTCTCACAAGATTGTGAGGAGTGGACTAACCCACATTGGGGGAACCACTATAAATTTTTGTGTGTCCTTCTTCTATTCTCTACACTTTTACTTACTGCAAACACAACACACACACAAACACATTTGCTTTGTTAAATTGTATCTGCATAACTACTTCAGAACGTTCTGAAGTCAGTTTACTAACTTAACAATTCCAAGTCCAAAACTTGAGAATTATTTTTAAGCTACATGTTTAATTTTTAAAGGGTTACAATTCAACCCCCCCCCCCCCCCCTTCCTTGTGACTATTTTATCTACTTCAACTATATCTAGGGTTGCTCTTTGAACTTATACAAAAATTAAACTGCATAACTTAAAAAATTAAAATAATTCTTTATGCGATCTAAACGATTTTTTTTAAAGGACACAATCCAACCAACTTGAAATCATCAATAACTAACTTATAACCAATACTTGCACTAATTTCCCTTTTGATATAAACTGTCATATTATTGTTCAGAAACCTACCTCCCATCTTATTTCTCATCCTAGTCTTGCTTCATACATACAAATCTTTTATATTTGTTGATTCAATTAACCTAGTGTTTTATCAATGCGCATACATCATGGGTCCAATGTTGTATAATTTATTTATACATCTAAACAAATCCTTCGAATTCCTTGCTTTTGAACAAATTTTGATTATACAACGGAAATGGCATATGCAATAGTTGAGGCATCCATCTTCTATGGTTATTCAAACTTTCATTACCAACAACTGAGGCATAAATTGAGGAACAAACAATAACAAAAAAACAATCTCCTTCAAAAAAAAAAAAAACAAAAAAACAATCAATCATACAATCCTATTCAATTAAGCCAATTTAATCAATAATATTGCAATTTCAAAATTTAACAGTGAATTAAGCCAAACTTAGTAATAGTAGTAGCAAAATCAACAATAACAAACAACATTGATATTAGTAGCAATCAACAAGAGCAAGAAATAACAACCTTTCTGTCATACCCCATTTTTTGATCAGTTGTTTTTCTTTTTACTCGTTGTTTGAATCCATTTTACCTAGTTATTTTCTCAAGTTTCTACATTTTATTTCATGGTATTTTTATCAGTTTATTTCTCAACATTCTTCCTGTTTATATCTCAGCATTTTATTTGTCCGTTTTGCAATCATTTTACTCGTCCTTTCTCAAATTTTTATCCATTTAAATCTCATTTTTATTTGTTTGTTTCATGACATTTCACTTTTATTTTCCCATTTTATTCGCTTTTAAAGATTGAGAAGTCTCGTCGTTTCAGACGAAATTTCGGCAGGGAGGTTACTTTGAATTACCTCATTTGATTATGAAGGGACAATTTTAAGTCTTATTATTTCTTTTTATCTTATTTATTTTTGTCTCATATTTTATTTTATTTATCTTATTATTATTATTATTATTATTATTATTATTATTATTATTATTATTATTATTATTATTATTATTATTATTATTATTATTATTATTATCAATTTATTTTTATTTTTATTTTTTCTCTACTATTTATTTATTTATTTTCGTTTTTATTTATTTATTATTATTTTGTCCAAATTTTTGTCCTTTTGTCCACGTGGCAGTCCGTAATTGGTCCAAGTTTTTTTGCTGTCATTTTTGCATCAGAGACCCATCAGGGGCATTTTGGTCATTTCTATGTATCAGAGAAACCCTAAAATGATAGTCTATAAATAGACTGTCATAAATCTCACACATTTTCCAACACAATCACTATTCACGCAGCCCAATCAAATTAACACAAACACACATTCCGTTTCTCTCTCATAATTTTTTGGATCAAACATTGAAAATCAAAGAAAAATATGAAACTCATGAACACAACATGAATAAAATTTCCAGCAAGAACGAACACAACCGAACCAAGTTAACAAAACCGAATCCAGCAACCAATCACGTTTAGTTTCATTTCCAGCAAGAACAAACACAACCGAACCAAGTTTACAAAACCAAACCCGGCATCAATCGCGTTTTAGTTTCTTTTTCACAAGAACAAACAAATCCGAACCTAGTTCATTCAAAATCATATCCGAATTGCAACAAGAAAGAAGAAGAAGGTAATATACTGAATTGAACCGAGCTTTTTTTTTTTTTTCCGAAACTTTGGTTGTAGATCTAGGGTTTTATGTTAGATATTTGAAATTTTTGAGTTGATTTTCGATAAGTAGAGAAAAAAGGATATTAAAAAACGTTAAATTTTTTTTGAACGGAGGTGGTTGAGGTTTTCGGCGCGGTGGCGTCGCTCTGTTGAGCCGGCGGCCACCGCGCTGGTGTTCATCTGCTCGCCAGAGAAGATGAAGCTCATGCTTCATGTTCTTCGTTTCCCAGGAACTTAGAGAGAGAGAGAGAGAGAAGTTTTGATTTTTTAGAGAGAGGAAGGGAAGTTATAAAATGAAAAAACCGTCCTAACTTTGTTTTTATAACCAAAGGTGAACCGGTCCGATTCACCTGAACTGAACTGGTTCCCTTTGGTTCTTTCCTTTCCCTCTCTATCCTCTGATCTTGATCAAGCGGCTGTGATATTTTCCTATTTTTAATCTTGTATGCGTTGGTCTATAGCATAACTGTGCACCTCCAGGACTAGGTTGTTGGATCTAAGATCCAACGCCCCAGGATACTCTTGTATTGTGATTCAGTGTGTTGGACTTTTATTTTGATTATGTGCTTGCCTTCTTAGAACCATTAGATCTTTGATCTAACGGTCCTTATTTTTTCTCGTTTTATTTTCTTTGTTATTTTATTTTGTGTGGCTGTGATGAGCCTTTTTGTGATTAATTTTGGACTGTTTGGTACATCAAATGGTCCAGATTTAATCCAGCTGAGCCTATTTTATTTTTATATATTCCTTCAATATTTTTATCATTTTCTACACTATTTTGGGCCTTTTAAATGGTTCTTTTATTTCTATAACTTTGTTTCTATCTCCATAAATTCTTTCTAAACTTCAAAATTATTTTTATTTATTTTTATTTGTCTATTTTCATTACTTTCTCTTTCTCTTGATATGTGTTTTGTTAATTGTTGGTTTGTTCCATGCTCATTTTATTTTTTATGCTTACCTACATATTTAATCTTGTTTAGTATATTTGCATGCATATTTATTTTTTCGTCATTTATATTTATTTCTTGTCATTGTTTTAGTGTGTATAATTACGGATTTGATGTAATTCATTTGCGCGCATTTTATTTCTCGCCTTTATATTTCTCTTGAGACCATAGAATGTATCTAGGAAATTATGTAATAATGTAGTAACACATGCACCGACACACACTTACACTTTGTTTTTTACCGCACTTACGCCGTAATCGCGACCGAGGACTAAATGAATTAGGGACAAACTATGACTAAAAACTCGACTAATATAATTGCCTTAAAATTGAACAACTAGTAATTTAGGCTTGAGATTTTGCTATGGGATCCAATGTTCCCGGTTTTATTTTTACGCTTTTCCGTCACGTTTTATGTATAGTTTTTTACCGATTAGCCAAAAATCATTTTCTCAAAAAAAATCAAATAATCAAAACACAAAAAAATATTTTCTTAAGAAAACTTGGATTTTAAGCCAAGTGGTCTTTTCCCTTTATTTTCTTAATTAAACTTCTAATCAATTTTAACATATATTTAGACTTGCTTTCATGTAATTAAAATCAAACAACCTCACCATTTTATTCTTCTATACCTTGAGGTCTCGCAACCCTTCTAAAAACTTTTTTTCTAAACTTTAAAATCAACCCAACTCACCAAATTAATTTTTGAGGTGAACTACATGATTTTGAACCCACTTTTGGGTATGTAGGCAAAAGACTTTATCTTTCCAAATCAATAAAAACAACAAAAAACATATTTCTTCTCCCTCCATTCTTTCACATAGACTTTAGGCAATATTTCACAAATAAATAAGCAAGTAATTAGCACAAGATAATTTAGGTAAGAGGCTCCATGGAGTACCGAAGTCGTTTAGGGTGCTTAACACCTTCCCTATTCGAAACCAACCCCCGGACCTTGATCTCATAAGGGTTTTTACTCACTTTTTCCCTTCCCGCGAATAAAATTTTAGAGTTCAATAATTGAAGGTTCAAAACCAATTAATGGATTGATACCCGAAAATCACGAGCACACTTTCAATTCTAATATCAACAAAAGGCAAGAAACTACCTCTCAATTCAGATTGGAAAAACAAAGACATCGAGAGGGACATACATACATACATACATACATAGACAAACACACACATAGAGTGAGTGAATGAGAAAGAGGGAATGACGCAAGTGAAGTTATGAACAAAACCATGTAGCCACTCAATATTCAATATTTGCATCAATAAAAACAGAGAGAGGTGAATGGAATGTGGGTTGAGAGAATAAGAGTGAAAAGATGATTGTGTTTGCATAACAGAGGATGGAAGGTGAAAGGGTTGGATTGTTGGGTGCGCCACTTGGGAAAATTCTTTAAGCTCCGGGTATTTTTGTAATTTTCCAGTAGAGAAAAAAGATTTTTTTTTGGGGTGGGCCATGGCCCACCTTGGCCCAAACCATGCTCCACCACTGCTACCCATAGTCTGAACCTAAGTCCAAATCTCATGGAAGAAAAAGAATAAAGAACAATGGAGCTTGAGAAGAATTTTGATAACAATACAAAGTGGGATAATTTATGACCTAAGTCACTAAAACATATCATGGAAGGAAAACACTCAAGGAATGAAGAAAAACGGAAAAATCGACATGTTTTCCTAGGCCATGTTCCCCAGGATGCACCTCAACTTCCATAAGGCAATGAATTCCATTCCCTGGTGCATCACAGCGGGAAATTGCCTTTTTGCTTGTTTTCTAAGTTAGGTCGATGGATAAATCCAAGAATTCATGTGCAAACCTATATGGAATTATGTCTATAAATAGAGAGCCTTGCACACATAATTATTCATTCAGAAACTTCGCAGTGCAAGGTGAAGGCCAACATCAAGGAGCAACAAGAGAATGTTTCATCCCCTTCTTTGTTTCTAGAGTATGTTATGTACTTTTTCTTTGCTGATGTATTCGGCTACCATGAGTAATTAAACACTCTAAGGTAAGAGTTCTAAGATGAACCTCTATTTATTTATTGGAATACATTAATGCAATTTAGTTATTTAGTTATGATTAAAGTCTTATTTTATGTTCAATTGTTCTGATCGTTATAATTCTTTTAGACCCTATGTTTAACAACCTTAATTATCTATGTATGTCGTCTAGGTTAAGGTATAAGAATGAAGATCTAGCTTTAACCCAAACAAGAACAATATCAACTTTTCTTAATTATCTTTAATTAATTAAGGTTAATTAGGGATTTTACAATGGGTAAATTACCCACAATTTTTTAAAGACAATCTAGCCTCACCAGAAAGATTTCATTTATTTTCTAATGCCTTTACCAAAAGTAACAAACACCCTAACATTGCACAAAAGCCACTACTGCAAATATGACATTCGGTGACATTTGGTAGGTAACATTCATAAAAATGTTACAATTTAACAATATTTGAAACATTTTTTAAAAATGTTTATTAACACCATTACCCTTTTTAATTCATTTAAACAATATAAAAGGTGTTGAGTACATGTGTTACTAGTTTTTGATATCGGAAAATTAATTATTGTGTTTCCCACAATCAAATCAAGTTTTAGAATTCAAAAGTCTCTTTCGGTCTTTCTTAGAGAGAAAACTCATTTCTTTTTCACGGTCAATTCTAGATCAATGGAATCTCTGTTATAATAATTGTTCGAATGTTACTAAATTTACTTAGTAACAATTTTCTTGATCTAGTAACAATTTTCGATTGTTATTAGATCTCAATTATGTTGTAATGAGCTTGCTAACAATGTGTTTATAAGGATGATATAAAATCACCTTAAAAAAATTAAAGTAGCATACAACAAACATTATAGTGTGAAAATGAGGGTAAAAGCATAAGTATACGTGCTGGTTAAGTTTTTGAACAACAACTAAGAAATAGAAACAAGGTTATCGAGGTGTGCCATCGGGAAAAGGTTTGAGAGCATCTTGGTTCCCATTAACATAATATTCAACAACTGCTTTCATTCGCGGAAGCTTATCACGGTGGTAATTCACGTGAATAATTACCGGTTTCAATTTACTGAGGTTAGCATCGTTCCTCACTGTTCTGAAAAGAACTCTGCTATTCATAAAAAGATATATATCCATAGTTCTTTTAGCAGCATGAAGCCCGTCATAACCAGGATGCGATGGATAAAAGAGTTCCTCGTTGAAAACGGCTTGGTCCCATGCATTCCCCTTCGAAAGTCGTGCTGCCACACGGTCCAAAAGCTCAATTGAAGGAATGGTTGGTCTGATATAGAAGAAACCAGAATTGAAAACAAATATCCTCGTGGTATAAACATTAGTAGACCATCCCATCCCATGGTCTTTGAAGACATCGTTGTAGCCATATGCTGTCATGTTATTATGACCATCGCTCATGGACTCAACATCCGAATCACGATATAGATGATCAAAAGGATTCTGCAAATATACAATGTCGATGTCTGATAGAAGAACACTATATCCCAACTGCAAAAATTCTCTTAGAATACGAAATTTAAGCCCGGAGACAGCCGCGCCGTTTGGAATTTTTCCAACAGTATCAATATCATTATCCGGGTCTCTTTGGTAAAATGGGACTTTATTCGATTCACAAAACTTTGCAACCTCATCGTCTAAGGCAACAACTAGATAATTAGGTATACCAACTCTCTTGATATTGGTGAACCAGACCTCGAGCATTTCCTTCACATTTGAGTTTGCAAGGGTAACTATGATCTCTCGTTTAACTGCAATTTTCTCTAATAAATTTGCCAATCTCGGGTTCAAGAATTCATCAGGAGCAACAGTAGGATTGGTTCTTAATGCCTTGACAGTACCAAAAGGTCCAGCCTTTTCCAGTTTACTTAATGCAAGTAACTTCTTTTCAGCCTGGTCTTTTCCTTCCGTCAACTCTTTCACCTGTTTTTTCAGCTCTGCATTTTTATCTGATAAGAGTGCCACAAATTCTGATTTTAACATGTTAACTCTATCTGATGATTCAGATTCAGCTGAATTTTCCTGCCAAAAGAAAATAAAATAAAAAATCATTGAAAAACAAAGAAGTCATTGTTGGGAAAAAAAGAAAGCTAAGATGCTTAAATTTGTTTGAGTCGACTAAAAACAGTAAGATCAACCACATTTCCACAACGACCCACATGTAGTAAAAGCAGCAAAATCAAACACTATCACAAATGACGACACAAAACAAAAAAGTAATGTAAGAAGACAAAGTTAAATTTCGAGTCAACAAAAATCATGCAACATGCAAGAAGTTAAAATTCAAGAGAAGACACAATTTAAAAAAGAAAGAAAAACACGAAAGATGATAGTTAATCTTTGATGAAAATGAAACCTGGGTCTTGGGTACAGCAACAGGTAGGTGACGATTTGAGGTAATAGAATGAGAAACAAAGAAGTCATTTGGAAAAAAGAAAACTATGATGCATCCAGTAAGAACCCCAATGATTAAAGCGGGAACGATCCTTGATATGAGAGGGTTGTTCTTCATCAAGGGTCCTTCTCTTTCTTTGAGCCCAATCATTGTATCCACCACCAACTCAAAGACTGAGATTGGTAGTTTTGTTTAGTTCAGGTTATATAGGGTTCTGAAGGTTTGGAGGGTTAATTAAGAAATGAAGAATTGGGTTGTCAGTTTGAGCACAGAAATTCAGTACTTCAACTTTGATACTGAATTTGATTGAACTACTAGCCTCTCAAACATTCTTGATGGGAATATGAGAATTCATCTATACCTATATATAGAAAAAGGAATATGTGATTTTGGAGTCATTTTTTCACTTCCAAATTTATCGTTCATTTAAATTATTATATTTACAATCACAATCCTTTTATTAAATTATTAATTGTAACGGTAACAATACCAACCCAATAATCCTTTGGGTCGTCCACAATAAACGGGTTAAGTCAAGGTCCACCGAGGTGACTACGTTGTCAAGCCAAATGGGACCGACCTACTGAACCACCTTAAGAAAAATAGCACCTTAAAACGACCTGCTAGGACGGGTGATGACCTTCTACTAAATATCAGTTACCACCTTATTCACACTAAAGCACCGACACACTCCACCACCTTGAGCATAACCATCATTTGGATAGCATCAAGTCGTTCCTACGTAGAGGGACCAAACATAAACCAAATAGACATCCCCGCCTATCTAAAATCTAGTTAGACTGAACAAACAATCACATATACATGAGTCATTCCTACTTACGGGGGACTCATCAGAATTTGATAGGTGCTTCAACCTATCTCAGGTTCGGTTATTCCAATCATCCATATTAACTTCGTACCAAACAATATTAGAGCTAAGTAGAGAAGATAGAAACAAACAAGGAGCTTAACATCAAATCCACTACTATAAATATAAGCTTTCGTCCCCTATATACGATCATCTCATAACTTAACTAATATCTCACTTTGTTACTTGATAGTTGATGAGTTGTTTTTAGTGGCGTCAAAAATAAGTATTCTTAGAAAATTTGTATCCATAGAGACTCATGCGATACCAACGCTATTCAACAATCAAATTGTTTTGAGTATATAAAGTGAGTTGTTTAAACATGTATTTTGGTTTGTGCAATGTAAGTACTGAAACAAAAATAAGAAGATCGTATTTTCAAGGTTAAACATCGTTAACTAATCATTTGACGTCATTTCTTAGTTTATTATATACTCATCCTATTTTAGTTATACCTTCACTTGTCCCTCAACATCGTTTCCATATCTGACAAACAGCTAGAGATCTATTATATCAATTAACTTCTGATGTTAGAAAAATAGTTGATTGATTCAATGGCATAAACTCACACAGTATATGTGATTGTAATCCTAGCCCTTGTTGGTGTAAACCCTAGAGGCCAATGGTTTTATGTCAAAATTATATTTTGTATCATGGCTTTTATTAAACGATATAAGATATTATATTCATTATACTTGTTGTAATGAAGCCCCTAGAATAGCTAGTTTGGCTATAGAACATTAAATGTAACGTTATCGTGATAAATACATCATTAACGTATATAACACTATTCTTAAAATATTTGTAGTGAAACTTTAATATTAATTGAGATAATAATAAAGCATAAAGACTATTATGTACGTAAGCTGATGATCACATCTCACGGGTCATGCAAATGAGATATCAAGTACATACATATATATAAATATTAGGAGAAATAATTACATTAGATTGACCCACCATGAGAATATACACTAGTGTATACCACTCTTAGACATGAAACCACTATGACTCCAAGATGTGGACTCAAGTGTTTTATTACCATTCATAGGTTATCTGAAAGAAGATAACTATAAAGTTCGTTAATAGGTACTTTACAAATCATTATGAGGGTCATGAGTGACTTAGATAAGATTTATTCCTTTTGCATAACATGAGAAATATCTTTATGCCTCTTGATGGAGTACTAATGTGAAATGCATGGCCAAGCTTTAGACACACACACACACACACACACAGGTCTCAACAGATCTGGATAATGATCAGAGAGTCAAAACATCAGAACGCCCACCTTGAATCGATTACACACCTTCAAAGATAAGAACCATGAAACCAACAACAACTTCCTTTCGAAAACCATCAGGAGTAGAGCTTTTGGGCAAACCCCTGCGGCGCAGACGGTTGTGAAGACTACCCCATGTTTGGGTTTTCGACACCAACATAAAACAAGCCATGACGAACAGAGTGTCCGCCGATCAGAACAGACGCGAATGGTGGTCGAACCACACACCAATGCGTTATAGAAACCCATATGCCAGACCGCCAGATAAGATGAAAACAAGTAGCACTGGTGGAAGATCTGACGATTAAAAGTTGGTGCGGAGGACAAAGGTACTCATAATTGGCCTAAAACTACACTTATTCGCTAGGTAATTACATTATATTGTTTTTTTTCCACCTAGATTATTGGCAAATCAAGTTAATAAGTGCAATGTAATTTGACATGAATTTGGAACTTATCAATAGCACCCAATCTTACATGGACGTCAAAGTGTCTTTTGCAGACACATCCCCTTTGCTTGGAGAACGAATTTAGGAAAAGAAGGAGCGTACGATAAGATGGATCATATGACCGGTAGCTGTGATTCCAGCCATTGACAAAAGAAGAACACCACATGCTTAGGAGGTACACCCCACTTGTTCATACAAGAATATCAAGGTTTAGCGTAAGGACCGATAAGATTTATCTGGGCATCAAGCTCCCATAAGCATGGCGATCACTAAAAGCAATGCTCCTCGGGAGCAATTCAAAGGAAGTCAATGCAATCGCTCCAATCCAACTCTTACTCATGTGGTGATCAATCAGATGAAGCTAGTGGTTGATTCAATACCCTAGCTTTAAAAAAGATAATGAATGGGAGTGAATTTAAAATTTTAAAAAATGTAACAAACACAATATGAATATATGTCTAGTTTTTTTTTCCTTTATGCTTTAAAAAGTGTAAGAAATTAGATCGAGTATATCTATACTATATATAAAGAAAATATAAGATTTTGGGCTGACTTTTTCATTATCCTCACCTAAAACAAATTTTTCTATAATAATGATTGTTGTTGTTGTCATTAAAAAATATAAAAAAATTTAATTATATTTTTATTATATTGTTGGTGTCATTGAAATAGATAAACAAGGTTAGTTTTGTTTGTTATGATTTGAAAGTAACAATCATTTATATTTATACTTTTAATCAAAATCAAAATTTCATAGAATAACATCGTTCATAATTTTCAAACTTTAACACAATAAAAAGAACACAAAGACGGTAAAAATAAAATAATTTAGTGTGAGTTAGAAATAATTATAATTATTAGTGTTATGCGTTGGTTTTTCCGCTTTTATATTCCGTATAATTGAATATTTATTTTATTATAAACGGTTATAAATTTTCTACAATATACACAATCAAATAGAAATTTAATATATATTATTCTTATTGTGATGAAATTGTTTCTATTATATCACATTGTAATTTATTTTTAACTTAAAAACTTAAATAAAATAATAAAAAAGATACAATTATTTACAATGACAATAGTTTAAAGAAATGGTATAATCGAAAGAAAAATACTGCTTTTAAAAACATGAATTATCTTTGTAAATGAATAGATAACATCAAATGTGCTTTGACTTTTTTCTTTTGAATCATAAAATGTGCTTTGACTTTGAACCTCTTCCTAGCTGCCATGGGCATTGCATTGCAGTGTACTCAACTTTAGAGTTGATAATATATAGGGTGCAAGTCTTCAATTTTTGGGTGTGCAAGATAAAAACAAAACATAGTATAACAAGTATAAAATAAAAAGACCAAGACTGTGCCATATGCCACCGTTCTTTAAGTTAACTCCATCGATAAATATTTCATGAACACTTATAGTATTTTTAGAATATTGCAATATTTTCCTTTTCTTTCGTATGCGTCAATCAAAACCAAAATATTCACTACTTGACAAAGATAATAATATTCACTATTACGCATAACAGTTGCTTCTTCCCGTATACCAACGAAAAAAATTCACTTGAGTCCATTATACGATAATGGGACATGTGCATATCTCAACATTATTGGGTATCAAATGTGAGTGATTATGTCTCACATTAACTAGAAATGGAGAAAATATTTGATATATAAGAGAGACTTTTATACATGATCTCTTAGAGTGTGTTTGGATAGGGGAAGTCTGACCTTCCTCTTGGCCTTATAAAAAAAAAAAAAAAGTGTTTGGATAGGCGAATGTTTTAGGGAATTTAAATATTTTTAGACTTCAATTTCATTGTTTAGATAATAATATGGAGAATTTTCAAAATGATGAAAATTTATGAAGTATTTTATTCAAGTTAAATTTAGAGAATTTCAAATGACACCTAAAAGATAAGAATTTCAAATTTCTTCATTCTTATAATTTTTGAAATTTTGCATTTTGGTCCTTAAATTTTTCAAATGGACCATAATAAATTTACAAAAAATTTCAATTTAACCCCTAAAATATTTGTTGAAAATTACAAATTTACCCCTTAACTTATTCAAAATTATAATCTGACCCATAATTTTAATTTTCAAATTTGCCCTAAAAAAAATTAAAATTTATAAAATTTGCCCAAAAATATGACAATATTCTAGTTGATCTTCCTCTACATGGTCGCAACTATACTTGGTTTAAGGGCGACGACAACTCTATGAGTCGTCTTGATCGTTTGTTGTTCGAAGATTGGTGTTTTAGGTGACCGAGTTGCTTGCAAGTGGCGGCGTTGTGTGGGTTGTCAGATCATTGTGGAGTGGTCTTGTCTGTTGATGAGGAAAATTGGGGAATGCGGTTACTCACATGTTGAAATGTTGGTCAGATATTCTAGGGTACCATCAGTTTGTGCGTGAAAAATGGCAGTCTTTTCAGATGCAGGGGTGGGGCGGATTTATTTTAAGGGAGAATTGAAGATGATCAAAATGGCTCTTACAGAATGGCATTTATCTCACACTCATAACTTGCCTAGAAGAATTGATTCTTTAAAGAAAAGTATCTCATTGTTGGAGTTCAAGGGAGAGGTGGAGGAGCTTACCGAGGAGGAGGTTGATGGTTTACATGGGTTGTATGCTGATCTTTATTCTCTATCCAGGGTTAATGCTAGTATATCATGGAAGCAAGCGAGAATGCCTTTGTTGTGTGAAGGGGATGCCAACTCAAAATACTTTCATGCAATTATGTCTTGTAGAAGGCGTAGAAATGTTATTTCATCTATTTTGGTGGATGGTGATCGTGTTGAGGGTGTTTTTGATGTCTGGGAGGCAGTTTTCAAGCATTTGAACATCATTTTATGTCCTATGGTCTTCATAGACTGGGAGTGGATAATTTGCATTTCTGCAAGTTGTCACATGCGGAGGGCACTGCCTTGACTATGCCATTTTGTTTGGATGAAGTTAAGGCGGCAGTGTTGGATTGTGAGAGTTTTAAGAGTCCTGGACCAGATGACATTCATATGGGGTTTATCAAAGATTTTTGGTAGGAATTGAAGGATGATATAATGAGGTTCACTTCGGAATTTCATCGCAATGGCCGCCTTTTGAAAGGTATCAACAACACTTTCATTGATCTTATTGCAAAGGTTGATAATCCGCAGAGTCTGAATGAATTTCGTCCCATTGCTTTGGTGGGGTGCTTGTATAAAATTTTAGCAAAGATTTTGGCAAACCGTTTGCGGAAGTTTATGAACACTTATCTCTAAAGCACAGTCGACTTTCGTGAAGGATATGCAAATTCTATATGATATCCTTATAGCAAACGAGGTGGTTGATGAGGCTCGTAAGTTGAAAAAGACTTGTTATTGTTTAAGGTTGATTTTGAGAAAGCCTATGATTTTGTAGACTAGGGTTATTTGGATGATGTTTTGGGGAGGATGGTATTTCCAAAATTATGGCAGAAGTAGTGAAGGAGTGTGTCGATTCAGCAACTGCCTCAGTTTTGGTCAACGGAAGTCCAACGAACAAATTTCCTTTAAAAAGGGGGTTAAGAAAAGGGGACCTGCTTTCTCATTTTCTTTTCCTTATTGTTGCATAAGGTTTGAAAGTTATGATGACTGCGACGATAAAAGCAAATTTGTTTACTGGTTATAGTGTTGGTTGTAATAATCCTACCGTGATATCTCATTTGTAATTTGCGGATGATACCCTTCTGATTGGAGTCAAGAGTTGGGCAAATGTCAGAGCATTGAGGGCTGTCCTATTTCTTTTTGAGGCTATGTCGGGGCTGAAAGTAAACTTCTACAAGAATATGTTGGTTGGTATTAATATTGATGAGTCGTGGGTAAATGAGGCGACCTCTGTTCTGTCTTGCAAAATTGGGCGGTTACCATTTATTTATTTGGGCCTTCCTATTGGTGGTGATGCTAGACGCTTGATTTTTTGGGAGCCGGTAATTGACCGTATAAAAGCTAGACTGTCTGAATGGAATAGTAGAAACTTGTCTTTCGGTGGTCGCTTGATTCTCATTAGATTTGCCTTGTCTTCTCTACCTATCAACACCCTTTCTTTTTTCAGAGCTCCCTCAGGTATAATCTCATCTCTTGTGTCTATTTTAATTTTATTTTTTGGATAGGAGTGAGGATTAAAGAAAAATTTCTTGGGTTGATTGGAATATTATTTGCATGAGTACGAATTATGGGGGTTTGGGGGTGCGACAGTTGAAGGAATTTAATATTGCTTTATTAAGTAAGTGGTGTTGGAGGTGTCTGGTGGATAGGGAGGTCTGTCGTATAAGGTGTTATCTTCTTGTTATGGTGAGGAGAGGGGGCAGATTAAAGATGGTGGGAGAGATGTGTCTTCTTGGTGGATGGAGATTGTGAAAATTTGTGAGGGAATTGGGATTGAGGGTGGCAGTTGGTTTGAGGAGAGAATTCAGATGAAAATAGGTAATGGTATTAAAACCTTTTTTTGGTCAGAGTGTTGGGTGGAGGCGGCCCCTCTTTAGGAAAGGTTTAAGAAGCTTTTTGATTTATCAGTTCATGAGGATAAGATGGTGGCGGAAATGTTTTCCATAGGTTGGGGGAAGGAAGGGAAGTTAGGGGGTGGCGGCGTCGGTTGTTGGCTTGGGAGGAGGATCTAGTGGAGGAGTGTACATCTTTGCTTTCTAATGTTACTTTGCAGGATGTTACTATAGATGTTTGACAGTGGCGCCCTAATGTGGGTGATGGTTGTGTGGTTCGTGGTGTGTATCAAATGCTCATAAGGCAGAAGATGCATATCGCGATGAAGTAGTTGACGCAATTTAGTATAAAAATGTTAAAGGTTTCGATTTGTGTGTGGCATCTTCTCCGCAACAAGTGGCCTACAAAGGATAATTTGGTTCGTCGTAGTATCATTTCGTCTGATTCTCAATTGTGTGTGTCCGAATGTGGTAATAATGAAACAACAGATCATCTCTTAATTCATTGTCTTACTTTCGGTGTGCTATGACAACATGTCAAAACTTGGATTGGTTTGCATTCAATAGATCCCCAACATATATTGGATCATTTTATTCAGTTTGCTTACTCTTCGGGAGGTTTCAAACATCGTTGGTCGTTTCTGCAGATTATTTGGTTTTGCAGTGTTTATGTGATTTGGAATGAAAGGAATCATAGAATGTTCACTAATAAAGCTAAATCTATTATGCATCTTCTGGAAAGAGTCAAAATTACTTCTTTAAATTGGCTGAAAGCTAAAAATGTTTGTTTTTCTTTTGGTTACCATTCATGGTGGCAACAACATTTTGTCTGTTTGGGCATTGGTTGACTGTCTTCTTTGTAATTATTCAGGATACTTTGTAGTTTCTTGTTCAGCTCTTCTTTGCACACCTTGTGCTAGAGAGTAGAACTTTTCCCATGTGGTAATATATCTCACTTTTGTTTGTTAAAAAAAAAGAATATTTAGAAATGAAGTCAATTTAATTGAATCCTTTAAATTGCATAGAATTATAAATTCTTCAAAAAAATTCAATTACCTCATCCATACACACTCTTAAAATTTTAGGTGGAGATACGACGACTAAATCTTTTAAGATCTTGAACGCTTATTCTATTGCCGCTCCCCAGTCTCCTCAACAAGCATGACACCATTAACTGATTGGGCAACACAATTTTTTAATTATTAAAAAAGTATACAAGCTATGTAATTATACATATTTTCAACTGTTATGGAAATTCTCAGTGGGGGCTTTACGACTATTGAGCTGATCCTATTAGAATAGTCAACTAACTTTACGACTATTTCAGCTGGATATCGAACTATCGAACTCTATGGTTCATAATATAAATCCTAGTATGACGGGAATTTTAAAATCATTTGAGTGACCCTATAATAAAACTAACAGGGTATTGTAAGGTGACATCTACATTTTAATATGTGTTTTGATGCACGTTACTTAACGCCATCTGTACTATGCTATTCTCATACTCATACTGCTAGTTTACTAGCTACATATTTTTTTTTAAAAGAAACTAGCTTCATATTTACTTTTGCATTATCGTCAACTACTAGCATGTGAAAATTCATGAACATGATGAATTATTAAAAGATATATATGTCCAAAAATTCTTTCCAAAGGCAGTCAGGATGAAATTAATTGTATATATCAATTTGATTGTCAAGGGTTAATTCCCATGTAATCTTACGACTCATAATTCTTCCTTTTTTTTTTGTTACCATCATAATTCTTCCTTTAATGCACATATACATGATGTATGCACCACACGCTGCAATTTATAATTATTTTTTGTTATGAAACTCTTTGAATAAAACAAGTACAAGAATAGAGAGAAGGAGAGAGGAAGAGAATAGAACAAGAGCAAGAATAGAGAGAAGGATGGAAGAAGAGAGGAGAAGAGTATTCTATTAGTCTCTTGAGTGTGTATGTCTGTTACACATGAACTTTATTTATTTCTTATTACTCTTAAACGCTAACCCGTGAAGCAATATTTAACCTAAATTTGCCCTAATTTTGTCTTCCCTAATTTTTTGAAATGTCAATTTTTAATTTTTTTTGAATATTAAATCGATTGTTAATTGGTTCATTCTTATCAAATATGTTTCCTTCTTTTCTATTTTTATGATGCCTTCCCAAAATTTTTGGAATAAGTTCGTCTTCCTTAAAAAAAATTTGGAATATTAATTCTCATTTTAATTGTTTCCTAATCGTTTCTTACTCTTATGGAAAGGAATAAACACATATCGTTTTTCTAATTTCCCTCAATCTTAATAGTCAACTTTCATTTTTTTGGAAATGATAATATGGTCAATTATGTTCCTAATTCTCACTTTTATCGTTCCTAATTATTTCCTGACTTATCAAGATGGTCTATACTTAAGGAAACAGAATAATATATTTTTGGAAACAATAATATTCAAAATGTGCATTTAAATTTGTTCCTAATTCTCACTTTAATTGTTTCCTAATCGTTTCCTACTTTTATGGAAAGGAATAAACACATCGTTTCCTAATATGCTATTTTTTTGTCAGCAATATCAACTACACTCCCTACCTCTCAAGCTCTTATGCAATCCTTTCATGCTAAACGTAAACCTGCTATTTTTCTGTGAGAAATATCGACTACCCTCCCTATCTCTCTTTAATAGCAATTTAAATACAATTATTTTGTAAACCATTAACCATTTCCATTGCCTTTTATTTTAAACGTATTCAACATGGTCGGGAGAAACATTGAGACTCTTTTGTCGTATCACTGCCTAACTGGTAAACATTTGAACAAACATTGCTTTACTCTAAATATTTTGGTTTACTAATGTACATTTAACCGGAATTTCCCCTTCATTCTTTAATAGGTCCTTTGGTGAAAAACCCAGTTTCAGATCTTGACAAAGCAATCAACAAGCTAAGAGTGAATTACATATCATATATCGTTGAATATGACGTCGATGTTGTGTGTATTCGTTGTGAAACATACCTTTTCATGATAACATATAACTGAAATTTTAATGGCATTCTACTTGATCAAGGTTTTGTAATATTTTGATTTGTTATTTTTTCAGGGTGGCGTGTGCTTGCCAGGCATGTTTGGCGGTGATTTTGAAGATCAGATTGGACGCTTTGCAATGTTGATTGATCCTAAGGCCAATCAGTTTGAAGTATTGGTCGAGAGGATCAATGGTGCCTTTTTTCTCACAAAGGGATGGAAAGCAATTCGTGACTTTTATGGAATTGGTTTCGGTGCCTGGCTTACCCTGGTTTTTGTTGGTATCGGACAATTTGATATGTTGTTGATTGATAGGTTTCACAAGAGTATCGACTACCCGGGTTTTGATCCCCTATGCATTTCTTTATTGACAGAACTAATGTGCACACATTTGATGATCATCTCCCCCCCCCCCCCCCCCCCCCCCATAACATCTCTTCTCTCTTATCGTCACAATATCAGTGACATGTTTATTGATTTCAAAAAAAATATATCTGAATATGATGTTACTAAAGGTTTTTTGGCATCATACACTTTTCGTATGCCCCTTAATTTTGTGTTACTTTTTCATTTTGTTGATATAAATTGCATGGGTTTTTGTTTTTGCAGATTCTTATTTACACCAAAAATATTGCGCAAATGCTTGATACATCTACCACTCTAAATATTGTGGACGACTGTGGTAACATAGGGGAGTGTGATTTAACTTTTCCTACTATTTCTTATGAACACTGCAAGATAGGTGGGCAGTAGAAGAGGTTTGTGGAGGGTCGCAGACTGCGTGAAGGTGTCAAAATCTGATTGGGTGCTCCTATGGCTGAGACGAACGATACAATTTACCTCGATGTTAGTTTACAATTAGACCGTGTTTAAATAATTGGTTGAAGACCTCTGCAATTTAAATTTTTAGTTTAAGTTCTTAGTGTTTTGCAAATATCTACTTTTGTTTTTGAATTTAGGAAATGTTGCATGAATTTCAGAAATAATTGGTCACTTACTTTGCTGTTCAATTTATAGGTATATATTATATGCATGGTCTATTTCATTCCCAATTTAATAATCTTTATGTTATAGTATGTACTTACTGCAATCTCAGCCAAAATCTCTAAAAGCCAATTGTACAGTTTCTTTTTCAGCGTGCCTTCAACAATGTAAAATTGCTGGATTAAATCTGCAAATTAAACAAACTTAAATCCAGCCATAGCCTGTTCAATGTCACCCCTTAAAGGGATACTACAATGTGTGTGACTCTTACTGAATCAATTTAGTAACATTGTGAGTGTCACCCCTTAAAGATCTCATTAAATTTATATGTTATGTTACGGTACCAGGGTCGATGTCATGGAAATATTTTAATAGGGTGCAGTACAAACGTTTGTGCCAATTAATATTATGATTTGAATTATACTATTATTTCGATTGAACTAAACTATTTACAATTTTACATACATATTAGCGCCTTATATATTCTTCAGTATGTCCCGTGCGTCAGCACGGGTCAATGGTCTAGTAGAGAAATATAATGATATGACATAAAGTCAGTAGTATGACTCAATAACCCAAAAATTAATAGACACCCACTTATAATATTCATAACACTGTCTCTTGGATGTCCAACGAGGATATGCCTTGATAAAATCTTACTAGAAAATAAATACCAACAACCCACGCAAAAACAATTATATGTGAATATATGAAACGAATAAGGTCAAATAATCTTTCGTACTATAGTTATTCAAAAGATTTATTTGACGGTGACTTTGTATAGAGAAATGGTGTATCTCCATACTCTTCTCCAAATAAGAATTAAGGCATAATCAAACATAATCATTCAAGGATTTCATGCATAACACATATACGTACTCATCACACCTAGAATACTAACATCACAAATATTATGATTTTCCCTATCATAGCATATCAAGCATATACAATCTCTAATCAAAGTCATCAACAAAAGTATATCACCTTAACAACATTAATTAATACAAGAATTTCTCACCTCATTCGTCATCTGCTTAAACATCCAACTACACCAACTTCATCGTTTAGAAAAATATAATCATACATGCAACTTCACTTATTTTGCATAAGGCACATATCCCACATATTTGCATGTAATTCATCTAATTCACATCAATCATATAAATCACATAAACTCTTGCCTAATCAACTCAATAATTACAAGGCTTAATTGCACTTTTGGACCCCTATCTTTTCAAAAATTGCGGTTATGGACCCCTAACTAATTTAAATACAAAACAGCCCCCTATGTTTTGATTCTTTAGCAGTTTTGGACCCCCAAGACAAAAAATAAATAAAAAATTGACACGTGGCACCTCACTTAGGGTGCCACGTCAGCGTTGACCGAGTCAACAATGGACTGGGGGTCCAAAACTGCCAAAGAATCAAAACATAGGGGACTGTTTTGTATTTAAATTAGTTAGGGGTCCATAACCGCAACTTTTGGAAAGATAGGGGTCCAAAAGTGCAATTAAGCCTAATTACAATTCATCATTTCAAAAGTATAGGCAAAGAATCATCATTATCAAATAAATCACCAAGCCAAATTCATATGATTAACACTTTATTATTATTACCGAAATAACCATCATCAATAAAATCACCAAGTGTACAAGCATCACCAAAAATAACAAAAACAACAATATGTACACAACTCCACACAATTCACATCTTCACAACATTCATCAAATTTCACCAATGCACATATTCACTAAGTCACATAGTCAAGTATGACACATTTCACCAATTAACAAATGCATGCAATGTTCTAAACTCTTTTAGATGCATGTGGTACCAATTTTGGACATCGAAGGTAAATATTACCAAATAATCTACCCATCACCGTGATTCCCATGATTTTGGAAGAATTAATAGAAATGAAGAATGAAACACAAAAAGGGGTACCAAAACATTAGAGGGGAATCTACTAGTAAACAAAATTTTGGCAGAAACAGCGTGTTGTGTAGCACTTGTGGGAAGTAACTCCCAAGTTTACTACTCATAAGCTCTAAGTTTACTACTCAGAATAAACTCCCAAGTAGTAAACATGATGAAGGAAAATTTACTATTCCATGATGTATAGGAGAATGTTTTATGGGAGATGCCCTCTGTGATTTCACATCAAGCATCAACACTATATGGCTTTATCTTCTTTCAAGATATTGAAGGGTTTTAAAATGATAATAATACAGATGCATATAGAACTCTCCAATGGAGTTTGTATATCCTTGTGGGAAGGTTGAAAACATGTTGTTACATATAGATAAATTCTTGTTCCTCAAGATTTCATGATAATGTACATGAAGAGTTTTTGCTTCGCATCGGTATTACTTGGATGACCATTCCTAGAGACTGCAGGAACACTAATAGATGTGGGTCAAGGTGAGATTATCATAAGACACGATAGAGAACATGTGACCTAAAATGCAACATCCCGATAGTTTATATATATTTTATATGTCATTTTAGTTTAGGATTGATTCAGCCATTTATTTTATGTGCAAATAATTTAAGAAAATTGTACCATCCTTCTTTTAGTTAAATTATATACCTAAGTTTATTTATTTCATTTATTAAGTATGACATATGTGCTTTAATTTATTTTATTTAAATTAGTTTAGAAGATATGGTCTATTTTGTTACTATGACTTTATAAGCCATTGTTATTCTAAAGAAAACGATTCATTAACGTAAAAGTCTCAAAATAAGAAATTATTTAAAAGAAAATCACTTAATTGATTATAATTGCTAGTCTCCTCCATTTTGTTACTTTGACTTGGTCTAATTCCACTAAGTCTATTTTCCTCACACTACAAGAAAATATGGGATTTGCTACCGACGGTTTCGTAGCTAATTCGTAGCGTATTTCTAGTAAATGATTTTAACTAGGGACATGCGCGTAATACCTATTGATTCGGCCGTAGCATGGATTGAGAGGCAAATCTTCTAGGGAATTAATTCCAAATAAAGCCACATATGTCATAGCAATAAAGCCACATATTCTGCTAGCAAACGTTTAGTTAATCCGCAGCAAAAAATCATTTAAAAAGGAATCTTTCACAGCAAAATAACCATGACTTATCATAGCAATATCGCAACAAAGCTACAGCAACATAACTAAGGCTTGTCGTAGCAATACCATAGCAAATCTACAGCAGGAATTTAAATAAAATTTTTTTTATTGGATCCTAGCAATTAGGACCTTTTAACCTTTTAAAAAAAAACATTTAAATCACTACCGATCGATTAATAAGAAACTTTAGTTGAACACCACAAGAAATACAAAATAGTATTGATAACAAATTAGGTGTCATACAAGTAATTCAACATGAGGTTAAACAAGATATTCTTCATATTAGAACCATAAATGTTTTTGTAAAGAACAACAATTGTTTTGGAAAAATAAAGGACAAGGCATGATAAGTTAAAAAGCCAACAAAACAGAATGGAATTAGCCCCTTGTCAGTAAATAAGCAGTCAGAAAATTTGGTTACCTTATTCCAGTCAAGACTGAAAGGATCTCTCACATTCTGGTTTGCAATCAAGAAAGCAACCACAGGCCCAGGATGGACAATCATGGTTGTTGACACGTCTAAATAAATTGAATGAAATAAGCAATAGTGACAAATTAATCAGATGAGAATACAGACAGCAAAGGCAACAAGATATACCTATATTCAAAGATACCCCACTTTGTGTGGTCCTGAAGCTCTAATGGAGTAAAAACTCTTAAAACAATCTACACATAAAGGATTCTTATTAGATTAAACAGCATGTTGATCATCACAATAACCTAAGCTCTAATGGTTAACTCAGATAGTATATATCTTTAAATAAGTTCTCCATATTTTGAGATTGATATAGGGTGATAATCAATCACTCAACAACATACATGTAAGCAGAAGATTAGTTTGGCATTTTAATTCCACAATTTACACGATTACCTAAGCTTAAAGGAACTAACCTTTTAACAATACTATTGTAATATTATTCAGATTTCATGCATTTGTGATGACATAGGTAACTTAAAAAGGTGTCAGATCAGTAAAAAATTAAAGACCTGGCCTAAAACATAATAAAAAATGCACTATGCTAACCAAATTTTGAAGTATAGCCAATAAACTACAACAACCACCACCACTAAGTAAATTATGAACATTGATTGAGAAAATAAGATAACATGGAAACTTCCAAGTACCTCTTATTTCTTACCCCTCTATGTTGTGGAAAGGTTGTATCCCCCATAAAAGAGTAGTCACCTGCCAACTAAAAAGACAATCACAAACTGCAAGCATAAAAAATAAAAAATCAATTACAACTTACGTATGTCTAACAAATTCATAGAAAACAGCGTAATAAAAGGCCTAGATACTGAAGTCGCAAAGACTTCATTAGTAAGGTTAACTCAAGTTTAAAAATTCTTGTAACTTAAGTAGTTAATAACTAAGGATTCTATCACATCATGTAGAAGACACAGGGCTATGCTTATAACCAACACCTTCTTGATCAAGATGTACAATGCACTGTAGGAACAACAGTAGCCACCTATAAGTGGAGACAAGGGCAAACGTTAATAAAATTTCAAACTACTATTTTCTTGTAGTGTATAGATCACAATTCTAATACAGTTTACAACTTAAATGAACATAAAACCTAGCCTCAAAAGTGGTGTAGAGATGGATACCTATGTTTGACTTGAGTTCATGACAAAAGGAGCTCCGAGTGTCCGCACGGACACTGAATACAATTTCAGCACCTTCATCATCATCATGGCTTTTTCTTCTATCACATAGAAATGAAAAGGAACAATTGTGATTCAATCAACATACAAACAAGATTAGCTCAATAAGTAAAATTCAATAACAAAAAAAATTTAGAAATCTATGTAGAATTGATGATTGAACTGAAACACAAGCAAAAAGAAAACAGAAGGACAAAAAACAGAACAGGTGGAATCAAAATTAATATCAGCTGACAATAACCCTGACTGATAACTAACCTTCTTCTTTGGAAGAGTAGATTCTAGATTAGTACCCTTTAACAATTTAGAACAAAGTTCAAAGTTTGATGCACAATCACTCTCACTGTAAAGCAATCCTGGTGATCTCATCCGGTCCTCCATGCTAATTATATTAGTCTCACTTTGCACAATACCATCTGCACAGATTGGTAAATCAACAGATTATTTATTTACTTATTTGTACATTAAAAAGAAAAATAGGAACATGGAGGATTTAGATTACCTTTGTATCAGGGTTGAAGGATTTCTTTATGACAATGACAAGCACAAAGTAGAGGGACAATGAGGAACCGGGAACGCAAAGCCTGAGTGAGTTGTTTAATGTAGATGATGAGTTTTTTCCAGAACGCCCTTATACAATCCGAGAGTTGTCTGCATGCTGGTGTTGGGGACCAAATTCTAGATCTCTAAAACAACCACAATACCTGAAAAAACAAGAACATAAACAACCAGTAAATGTGCCTTGAAATCCAAACCTCAATCAAACGGTTTGCCAAAAACCTCTAATTGGAACATTAGAATATAAACAACGCCCCTAAAACCAGAGCTTACATGCCAAAAGTTGATCGATTAATAAGCAATAGGTAATAACAAAGTAATCATAACTCATTACAACTTTTCTTTAGGGAACTCATGAACAACTTACATGTTTAAATTGATGCAATGTACATACATTAATTTAAACATGGCTTACTTATGGTACATGATGCAAATTAAGCAATCCTTAACAAAAACGACAATAAACCAGAGCACTTTTCTTGGTAATTAGGTACATCGTAAAATGCTTATAAGTTGTATCAATTAAATTTTTAGCCGTAAGTTTTATGAACACAGTACAGTTATGCCTAAGAAATAAAGGAAGTGTGCTTCAAATGTAATTAGTGATTACTGATTAGCTTTTCTTGGTCAAGGTGCAACTAGCATGGCTTCACAAAAGTATAGATTACTCAAGAGTAGATTATGCTAACAAGAGATTGTGAGGCTTCAAATCTCATTAGTCACATTACCAATTCTTAAGTAGGTGTACTAGTGATTAATCTATGAATCTATCAATAAATTTAAGAGATATCTAGTGCATAGTGCATACCTGTGCAAGATTCGATGGCCATGTCAGAAAGCAGCACCCTCACCAAGTTGCTACATCAAACTCTGAAATCAATCAAATCCACAAAATTATTGCTTAATTAATTAATTACATAAAACTCCCAATGAATTTCTTAAGTATCCACATACTCAAATACCAAATACAACATTGTTTTCCCTTCATAATTCTGACCTTGTTTCACATCCAACAACCTAACATCAAAAAATTTCACAAAGTTAACCTAATTTCTCAATCTAACCACAACAAAATTAGGTCAAAATAACAGAAAAGGTTAGATTAACAAACCTTGATATGAATTCAGTAGAAAATATCAATTATCTACTACACTATTACCAAATTTTTATAGAGAAACAATTGAAATTGTGTCAATTATATATAATTTTGAACAAACAATATGAATTCAAATAAAAGTTTAACCAAGCATGGTGGTGGTTGGACTGAAGAATGTTTCAATAGCTAATGCAGAATGAAAGGTGGACAATGTGATAGTTACGATGGACAAGTCCGCATTCCCAACAAACAAAACAGTGATGGAGATGAGAGAATTTTATAAGTGTTGCTGATCAAATTGGATGACAATCCACTGCTGCTGAATGCTGCATGGATAAGGTAAGAAACACACATTCGAATGTCTAATTAAAGAAGAAAATAACTAAGGTGAACTAGTCAAAGTTGAAGTTAGTAGAAGAGTCTGAAGAGGTGGAGTTTACTGAAGACAATAAACCTATGGAGAAGAGGTTAAAGGGCACAACATAGACTCATCCTTCAAGCTATTGCATAACCTTTTCATTTTCAAAAATTTCAAAAATTATTTTTGTCACACAAAATTGTTCGTACCACTAAGGCAGAGGGCTAGCTTAACTAAAAAATTCAAGACCACGATAACCACTGGGCTCTATTGTGGAAGATACTCACCAAATATTTATTTAGGGTTAATAAAGTTTTATCCCTATGTAATATATGTTATTTTCGAGTTTTTTCCCACTAATTTTTTTTTATTTACCCCCTATAAAAAAAATTGTTTTAGAATATCCCCTAACAGGTCATTCAGAAATTTTGGTTTCAGAATACCCCCATGTAATATACGTCTTCATAAATTTTGGTTTTTGAATGACATATTAGGGGGTTAATCAAAACAATATATTTTACAGGGGGTAAATAAAAAAAAATTACAAGGAGGAAGTCTAGAAATGACCTATATTAAAGGAGGGTAAAACACTATTAACTCATTTATTTATATCATAACTGGTGAGAATTTGAGCTAAATATTTTCCAATTTTTACTTAATTATTACATATTTGTGTGTATCCATGTGGTTGGTGCACACAAGACACTTGTTTGGTACTCTGAGCCTTAAATATTGTTATCCTATGTTAAACCCTTTTGAGTCTCCGTGCAATAATTTCTTTATTGGCTTTGTGATGAATCATGTCACAAGTTTTGAAACCAAAATGATATATATATATATATATATATATATATATATATATATTTAATTTCTTTGAATTTAGATAGCATCTTAAGCACTTGGTATGATTTGAAACTAAGTTTAGGATTGCTCTTTGAATTTAACAACATCTTAAGTTTGAGGTTGGATACTATCTGAATTTGGTTATAAAAAAAAATGAAAAAAGAAAAAAAGAAAAGGAAAAATGTAGATAAAATCATAAAAAATAGGTCTACATAAAAAATAAAATAAGAAAAATAACAAGAGCCAAAAATCAAAAGTTTGGTCTATTCAAAAATAGAAAAAAGAATAAGTAGTTCTACTACCACCCGTAGTCTGAACCTAAGTCCAAATCTTTTGTTTGCCTACTTTTTCTAATATATCTCATCTTAAGTTCAGCCACATTATAACCTTTAAAAGACCTTTAAAAAAGTGTATGGTAATGCTTGACTTTGAATGACTGTTTAGAATTGCTTCCAGTTCATAACAAAATGCATTAACATGCCGATCGGAGTGGGAAAATTATAAGAGAAAGATATTGTGATTCAAAAGCTTGTCTTATTTGACAGAAATTCCTTTACATATATAGAATAATGTATGTGCTAATTGATGCAAATAAATACAATAATAATTACAATAAATAAAATGTTGTAAGTTAGTAACCGAATGGTACAGCTGTAGATATGCATATAATGGTACATGATGTAATTGCAACAAATTAGGAATCCTTGTTGCTTTGGTCAACATAGCCGTTGCAATTTACATGGGCTCCAATACGCCCCCTCAAGATGAAGGTACCATCAATGACCTTCATCTTGCTCGTAAGTTCTTGAAACCGTGGTATTGGTAATGGTTTTGTGAGAAGGTCTGCAATTTGATCTTTTGTTGACACATGGCTGACTGAAAGTTTTCCGGCATGAACTTGCTCTCGAACAAAGTGATAGTCCATGGATATATGTTTCATTCTTGAATGTAGAATTGGATTAGAACAAACATAGGTAGCTCCGACATTATCACATAAAAGCTTAGGAGGTTGAGATATTGTAATGTGCAGTTCTGAAATAAGGTTAGTGAGCCACATGATTTCAGTGGTACCTGTAGCTACCGCACGGTATTCAGCTTCTGTGGATGAGCGAGCTACTGTTCGTTGCTTCTTGGAGAGCCAAGAGATAGGATTGCCACCAAAAAATATAAGATACGCAGAAGTGGATGTGCGATCATCAGGATTACCACCCCAATCGGCATCGGTGTAGGCGAGAAGTTGAAAGGAGTGTGGTTTCCTAAGCATGATACCAAAGTTAATGGTCGATTTGAGGTACCTAAGTAACCTTTTAAGGTGCTGGAAGTGGAGAGTTGTAGGTTTGTGCATGAATTGAGAGAGTTTGTTGACAGCAAAAGACACATCAGGTCGTGTGAGATTTAGGTACTGCAAGGCTCCTATGATTTTTCTGTATTGAGTGGAATCAGTGGTGGGACTACCATCATGTAGTGTGAGGGTTGCAGTGGAAGATAGAGGTGATGGTGATGGTTTAGCATCAGCCATGTCAAATTTTTCCAAAATGTCACGTATATACTTGTGTTGTGAAAGGAACATTTCAGCACCTCTAGGAACTAATTCAACTCCTAGAAAATAGTGAGGGGTACCCATATTTTTGAGAGAGAACCGTTGGGACAAAGAATTGATAAAATGAGTGAGGAACTTTGTTTCATTACCAGTGAGTAAAAGATCATCAACATAGACCAAGAAATAAGCAATGGTTGTACCTTTGTGATATATGAACAATGAAGGATCATTCTTACTCATGTGAAACCCATTAGCAATGATGAAGGTTTTGAGAGCATCATACCATGCTCTTGGTGCTTGTCGTAAACCATATATAGCTTTGTGAAGTTTACACACATGGTGGGGTTGTTGAGCATCTTTCAAACCGGGGGGCTGAGTCATATAAACATTTTCCTCTAGAATGCCTTGGAGGAAAGCATTGTTGACATCTAGTTGATGCATACTCCATTGATATCCAAGTGCAATGGTGAGAATGAGTTTAATTGTTTGCGGGCGAATAACAGGCGCAAATGTCTCTTTAAAATCTATTCCTGGACATTGTGTGTATCCTTTTGCAACAAGACGAGCTTTATATCTAGAGATAGTGCCATCTGGATTTCTTTTAATGCGGAACAACCATTTACATTCAACAATGTTGTGGCCAGAAGGTGGTGGAACTAGAGTCCAGGTACCATTGTGTATTAATGCATCAAATTCTTCTGAAATGGCTTGTCTCCAATGAGGATGTTGCAAGGCTTGTCTAATGTTAGATGGTTCAAGATTCTCAGGCAGAGGATGATGAGAGACATGAAAACTTTTTGGCTTAAATATGTTATTTTTTGATCTTGTTTGCATACGGTGACTAGTGGTGGCTGCTGCATTTTTCTTAGTGGGAATAGATAAAGAAGTTGATGAGTGATTGTTACCTGATGAAGTATGGGAACCCAAAGGAGCCTCATGGACTGAGTTGTTAGACACGGTGGGCAAGGGATTCAGATGGGTTATGTCTTGAGGAGTTAGAGGTGGAGTTGGGTTAGGTGGAGGTTGTGAACGTAGGGGTAGGATAGTGTGTGGTTCTAAAGGTACAGTTGGGACTGTTGGAATGATGGTTGATATTTGTTTGATGATGGATTGATAAGGAAAAACGTTGTCATAAAATTTTACATGTCGTGACGTATAGATTTTATGAGTTATGGGATCAAGACATTGGTAGGCATATTAGGAAGGTGAATATCCTATGAAGATGCAAGAATTGGACCTAGGTTGAAGTTTGTTGGTTGAATAAGGTCTTAGCCATGGGAAGCAAAGACACCCAAAGGCATGTAGATGATGTAATGGATGGTTTTTGTGATAAAGAATTTGGTGTGGTGTCTTCATGTCGAGATTGGGTGTTGGTAGTCTATTGATGAGGTATGCAGCTGTTCGGAAGGCAAAAGACCAAAATATGGGTGGGAGTTTGGCATGATGGAGTAAGGCACGTGCAGTTTCTACAATATGCCTATGACGTCTTTCCGCCGTCGCATTAAGTTCAGGTGTATGTGGTGGTGTGGTGTAATGAGAAATGCCATTTGTTGAGAGAAATTGTTTAAGTTTGATATATTCACCTCCGTTGTCTGAATAGAGTGTAATGATTGGTAAATTAAAAAACTTTTCAACAACAGCTTTGAATTGTGGAAAGATAACAGAGACATCAGATTTATTTTTCATTGGATATAACCAAATATATTTGGAAAAATGATCTACAAATATTAAGTAATATAAGTAGCCATCTAAGGACCTAATAGGAGCAGGGCCCCATACATCACTGTAAACAAGTTCTAGTGCCTATTGCTTGTAATACTAGAAGAAGTAAAAGGAAGCTTATGGCTTTTGGAACATTCACAAGAGATGCATGGTGATGAATTGCTCAATTTTATTTGTTGAATGGAAATAAGATGTCTCATTATTCTTTCACTAGGATGACCAAGGATATGGTGCCATGGTGGATGGGACAAGGAGGTGGTGATTAAGGCCGTGGGTTGGTTGATGGAGTGAGGTAGATGGTAGAGTCCGTGGCTATGCAGTCCTTTGAGGAGAGGCTCCTTTGTCTTCAAATCCTTCACCAAAAAACAATCAGAAAAAAATTCAATGGAAATTGGGTTAGTTTGGCACAAGGTTGATACCGATAACAAATTTTTTGAGATATTTGGAACATGAAGCACTTGTGGCAAGTACAAATTTTTATTTTTTGTGGGTAAGACAAGTTTACCTGTGTGAGAAATTGGAAGAGTGTTACCATCTCCTACTGTGATGTGATCATTGCCACGATAAGGGTTGGTGAGATGGAGTTGATCCAAATCATTGGTGACATGATGAGTTGCCCCGGAGTCAAGGATCCAATTTGGATCAATGTGAGATGGCGCATAACGTGCATGATGAGCAGCTGGGCGGCGGTTAGGGTAACCTGAAGGATAACCATGAAGCTTATAACACACCTTGGCGGTGTGATTTGGTTTGTCACAATATTGACAAATGACAACCTTTGAGGACTGTGGAGATTGGTTTGTGTTTGAGGAATAGTTGGATTTTTTTGGTGGATAGCCACGTTTGACAAAGTTTGGTTTGCCTTTGTATGCTGCATGAGCTGAGGTAACTGGAGGAGTGACATCATCACGAGTGAGGTGGGTTTCATAATCTTGTAGTAGATCATGAAGTTCTTCAAACCCAATAGGATTTTCACGAGTACGAAGAGCAGCAGATATTTCTTTGTACTCCGGACCAAGACCGTTGAGTGAGTGGATAACTAGATCAATATCATCTAGTGGTGAATCGATGACAGCAAGTTCATCTGAAAGTGCCTTAATACCGTGTAGGTATTCTGTGACAGATTTGGATCCTTTGTTGTACCTTGTCAGTCGCTCCTTGAGTTGCATGATACGTGTTCGCGTTTTGCTAGCGAAGGTTTTGTTGAGTATGTCCCATGCTTGTTTTGAGTTTTTTGCACTGCCAAGCATTGTGACAACATTCTGATCCATGGAGGAGAGAATGGCATGAAGTATGAGTTGATCTTGCCTTGTCCAATACTCATAATCACCATGTGTTTTGGCTGGGCAGAGTTTGGAGCCATCTACAAAACTGAGCAGATCATAACCAATAAGAAGGGCGTTGAATTGCACCTTCCAAGCTGGAAAATTCGGACCTGTCAGTTTGATGGAGGACTGGGTGTGTAGGACAATGACATTGGTGGTTTCATTGATGGCAATGGTGTGGCAAGACATTTTGAAAGGTTTGGATCGGTGTTGTTAAGCTAACAAGCGATTGATACCATATAAGAGAAAGATATTGTGATTCAAAAGCTTGTCTTATTTGACAGAAATTCCTTTACATATATAGAATAATGTATGTGCTAATTGATGCAAATAAATACAATAATAATTACAATAAATAAAATGTTGTAAGTTAGTAACCGAATGGTACAGCTGTAGATATGCATATAATGGTACATGATGTAATTGCAACAAATTAGGAATCCTTGTTGCTTTGGTCAACATAGCCGTTGCAATTTACATGGGCTCCAATAAAAATATCATGACCAACCTTACTATATTTAGTAAGATACATGATGGAATAAAATATGGTTGAGAGTATGATTATCTTCTCTAAGTTTGTCCTACTTGAGCGAAAGTGGTAAATTAGTCAAAGTCAAAAGTAGAACGAATAATGATTTGAGCACCCATTCCAAAAAGTTATATCATCTAAAAATTTGTGCAAATAAATTATGACTTATTGATATTTTGTTACTTGAGGACAAACAACAGTTTAAGTTTGGGGTTGTGATGACAGCTTATTTGAAGATATTTTAGCTATATTTTTCAGTCATTTATTAGTAGTTGAGGTCATTTTGTGTTGTTTTCTTTTGAGTCATTGCAATTCTATTTCTTCTCAAAACCCATAACTTCATAGGTGTTTTGAGTCTTTTTATTGATAAATAATATAATTCGGAAAATCAAGACATCTCATGGAAAAAAGGGAATAAAGAACAATGGAGCTTGAGAAGGTTTTTGAAGACAATATATACATGATGGGTGATTCATGTCTGAAGTCCCAAAAACATATCATGGAAGGAAAACACTCAATGAATGAAGAAAAATGGCAAAATTGACAGATTTTCCTAGGCCATGCGTCCCACGATGCACCTCAAGCGTATGTCACTTCCATAAGGCAATGAATTCCATTCCCCATGTGCCCTAGCACATCGTAGCGGGAAAATTGACCTTTTGCTTGTTTTTCAAATTGGGTCGGTGGATAAAGCCAATAATTCTGGTGCAAACCTATATGGAATTATTCATTCAAAAACTTGGCAGTGCAAGATGAATGCCAGCATCAAAGAGCAACAAGAGTTTGTTTCATCCTCTCCTTTATTTCTAGAGTATGTTTTGTACTTTTTCTTTACTGATTTATTCAATTGCCATGAGTAGTTAAACACTCTGAGGTTAATATTCTAAGATGAACCTCTATTTATTTGTCAGGTCAAATTAATGCAACTTCTTTATTCAGTTATGACCAAAATCGTATTTTATTTTCAATTGCTCTGATCGTAATAATTCTTCTAGACCCTAGGTTTGGCAATCCTAAATATCTAAGCATGTCCTCTAGGTTAAGGTATAAGAATGAAGATCTTGCATTATCCCACCATTTTTTTAAAGGCAATATAGGCCTCATCATAAAGATTTCATGTATTTTCTAATGCCTTTACTCAAAGTTCCAAACACATTGCACAAAAGCCACTACTACATATATAACATTCAACAACATTTGGTCGGTAACATACACAAAAACGTCACATTTTAGAAATTTTTAAAATATTTTTCAAAAAAAGTTACCAACACCATTACACTTTTTAACTCATTTAAACAATATAAAAGGTGTTGCGTTTGTTATATAAAAAAAGGTATTGTGTGTTACTAGTTTTTTTATAGGTTTAATAGCAGTTTTAACCCTTAATTTTTTTCAAAGTTACGATTTTGACCCTCTAAGAAAAAAAACTACAAAACCGCCCCCTAAGTTATGCACACGTATTATTTTTTTAAAATTTTTTTGGCCTTGGTGGACCAAAACTGCTACAGTTGCAAAACCTATGGGGTGGTTTTGTAGTTTTTTTCTTAAGGGACCAAAATCGCAACTTCGTAAAAGTTAGTGGGCGAAAATTGTTATTAAGCCTTCTTTATATCTGAAAGTTAATTACCGTGTTTCCCACAATCAAATCAAGTTTTATATTTCAGATAACTCGTCTCAATAACTGTCAATTCTGGATCCATGGAATTTCCATCTCCTGAATTGTTACTAGATCTTAATTATGAGGATGAGATAAAAACACCTTACAAATATAAATTACCATACAACAAACATTATAGTGTGAAAATGAGGGTACAAGCTTAAGTATAAGTGCTCCTTATGTTTTTGAACAACAACTAACACACAGAAACAAGGTTATTGAGGTGTGCCATCGGGAAAAGGTTTGAGAGCATCTTGGTTCCCGTTAACATAATATTCAACAACTGCTTTCATTCGCGGAAGCTTATCACGGTGGTAATTCAAGTGAATAATTACCGGTTTCAATTTACTGAGGTTAGCATCGTTCCTCACTGTCTTGAAAAGAACTCTGCTGTTCATAAAAAGATATATATCCATAGTTCTTTTAGCAGCATGAAGCCCGTCATAACCAGGATGCGATGGATAAAAGAGTTCCTCGTTGAAAACGACTTGGTCCCATCCATTCTCCTTCAAAAGTCGTGCTGCCACACGGTCCAAAAGCTCAATTGAAGGAATGGTTGGTCTGATATAGAAGAAACCAGAATTGAAAACAAATATCCTATTAGTAGAAACCTCAGTAGACCAACCCATCCCAGGGTCGTTGAAGAGATCGATGTAGCCATATGCTGTCATGTTATTATGACCATCGCTCATGGACTCAACATCCGAATCACGATATAGATGATCAAAAGGATTCTGCAAATATACAATGTCGATGTCTGATACAAGAAGACTATATCCCATCTGCAAAAATTCTCTTAGAATACGAAATTTAAGACTGGAGACAGCCGCGCCGTTTGGAATTCTTCCAACAGCATCAATGTCATTATCTGGGTCTCTTTGGAAAAATGGGACTTGATTCGATTCACAAAACTTTGCAATCTCATCGTCTAAGGCAACAACTAGATAATTAGGTATACCAACTCTCTTGATATTGGTGAACCAGACCTCAAGGATCTCCTTCACATTTGAGTTTGCAAGGGTAACTATGATCTCTTGTTTAACTGCGATTTTCTCTAATAAATTTGCCAATCTCGGGTTCACGGATTCATCAGGAGCAACAGTAGGATTGGTTCTTAATGCCTTGACAGTACCAAAAGGTCCAGCTTTTTCCACTTTAACTGATGCAATATGGTCTTTCCCTTGCTCTGCAAGCCGAAGCCTTTCCGTCAACTCCCTCAACTGTTTTTTCTGCTCTGCATTTTTATCTGATAAGAGTGCCACAAGTTCTGAGTCACATTCAGTTGAATTTTCCTGCAAAAGAAAATATTAAATCAGATTTGTGAGAGAAGAAAGCTAAGAACTCTAATTACTACTGCGGTAACATCCTTGATTTGCTTGACCAAAAAAAAAAAAAATCCTTGATTTGCATAGAGAATAAGGATTGTTTCGCATTAAGGGTCCTTCTATTTCTTTGCGCCCAATCATTGAATACACCACCACCTCAAACTTTGAGACTGGGGTGTTCCTCTGATTATGGCGTTTTGAAGAATTGGGGTTAAAGTAGACAATGAACAATATCATCTCAAAAATAGATATCAATCGATAATTAATTCGTTGAACCAGGATTTTACTCAAGGACTTTTGATTGCGATTTTACCAAGACAATACCATCTCATTGATAGGATTTTACCGGTTTTTGGGACTTTGTTATGGATTTGAGTCGTTAAAGCTACGCAAAGTCACAAAAACCAGAATTTTGGGACTTAAGTCGCGTTTTTGATAACAATGTATAAACGAGTTAACTTGAACAAAATATAATTCGACTTGTTTCATAAGCCAACTGTGTGTGTCTATATATATATATATATAGATGTCTTCTAGCAAAACTCATATATATATATATATATATATATATATATATATATATATATATATATATATGCGCGCCCCCCCTTTTGTAGGTAAAAAATGTCTTGTATATTTTGCATGGTTCTCGTTGCATATATCATTTTCCTAAATTTTTAATACATAGCCTATAAACCTATTTTTGGAAAGTATGTGCGAGCTTAATAATACCAGCCACATCTAACTGTTTGATCCCTAATCAGAATTGAACCAAATATGGGAAAGCTTGTTCTTCAATATAATTAAAAAAATCTAGGCCAAATGACTACATTGAACTAGAGATTGAAAAGAAGCATCACTCCACAAATTCTGAAAGTCTGAAACTTAATATATGACTATCAAATTCTGAAATTTTGAGTCAACTAAAATCGGTAAAATCAAACACAATTCCATAATGACTCACAAAAGCAGCAAGATCAAACACAATATCACAATGACACAAAACAAAAACAGTAAAGTCAGAAGATATAAATTTCGAGTCAACATAAATCATGCAAGACCTTAAAATTTAAGAGAGAACCCAAATTTTAAAAATGAAAGATATAATCTTTGGTGAAAATGAAACCTGAGTCTTGGGTCCAGCAAAAGGGAGGAGACGAATTGAGGAAATAGATTGAGAAAAAAAGAAGTCATTAGGAAAATAGAAAAGTAAGATGCATCCAACAAGAACTCCAATGATTACAACGGTAACGATCCTTGATATGAGTAGAAAATGAGGGTTGTTCTTCATCAAGCGTCCTTCTCTTTCTCTGAGTCCAGTCATTGTATCCACCACCAACTCAAAGACTGAGATTGAGATGGTAGTTTTGTTTTGTTCTGGTTATGTAGGGTTTGATTGAACTACAAGCCTCTCATATATTCTTGATGTGAATATCATAATACATGTATACCTATATATAGAGGCATATATGATTTTCGAGTGGTTTTTTCATTTTGAGTGGTCTCATTAAACGATTCTATACTTTATTCAAAACTTGAAAATTTATACGTAAATGGATTAAAATATAAAAAATGACGTGAAAAAAGTTAAATGATCCAATGGTTATCTGAAAGTGAGTTACATAAATTACATAAATAATTTTGGTGTGACTTTTTTCTTCCATTTATATTTCTCATTTAAAATATTTTTTCCTATTTCTACCTTTTATATAATATTGTTTAAATTATTAAAAAAAGTTATTAAAATATTTTTTACTATTTTTACCTTTTATATGATATTATTTAACTTATTAAAAAAAAAGTTAAATTTCATTAAAATAGAAACTTCCCATCGTACAAAAAATATAGGAGCTACCCCATTTCAATGGAATGATGTTTTTTTTCTTTGAAAAAGCTAAATTAGCCCACCCAAATTGACACCAGGTGGAATCGAACCTCAAATTTCGAGGAAGAGCGCACACTCCCAGATCCCAAGTCAAGTTTTTGTAAGAGGAGGAAATGTAATTTTCTATAATATATTATGCATAATATCATTCCCGTTGTTTTGACTAAATTAAAAATATCAAAGTATCCCAATTTTTTTTTTTTGACAAATAGTATCCCAAAAAAATAAAAAACATCAATTTTCTCATTCTACATTTTTTTCTTTTATCGTTTTGATTAGGCAAATAAGAGAAAATTATAAATAAAAGAAATTTAAACAAAAGGTAAAATCGAAAGAAATTTATTTACCTTGTACATAAAAAAAGTATTGTAGCAAAAATGTTTTTTTTTTTTTTTTACAGATTTCTACCAAAAATGCTAGTACTCCTTAATATATACATCAAAAGTTGAGTTATTATTATTTTTATAGGAGATGTAGGTTTTGAAAAATCATGGGTAATTTACACAGCAGCAATGAAAATCAGGTACATGCAGTTCAAAAACATTATTTTGTGTGTTGCTTATGGATAAAAAAATTTGTTATATGTTTGTGAACTGCATCTGGCCAGTTTTTATTTGTGTTAAATGAATTTACATAATTCTTCGAAGAACAAACTAGAAAGGAAAAAAAACCTTCTTTCTAACATTTTTTTGTGCTAACCATCTAGTTCTCAGGGAAAAAGGGTCATAATAATCAAGAGTTCGATAGTAAAGTAAGAACTTTCTAACAAAAATTTTAAGTCAGTCGGGTCATGATGCGTGTCAGCGTTATTGAAAGTTTCAAGTTTCAAATAACATCAGGATTTATGGTTTATGCACTTTTATAGAACACCGTTAATCTTATTTTATCTCAATAACATTGCAAATGATTTTAGATTTTCGAAAAAATGTATGTGAATGATCTATATAATATAAACATACAATTCAACGGTCAAATTTAAAAAATATGCATCGAGGAAAACAATATTGAACAGTGTTACATTAAATTTGTATTTTGATCCCTCCTCATATATATATATATATATATATATATATATATATATATATATATAGCTAGCTAGGATTGTAGCAAGGTGTTAGCAACCCAAAAAAGATTGTTACAAAAAAGAGATGGGGGACCATACCAAAACCTTCTCAAGAGTTTTTAAACCTAAAATTAGGCCATCTTGAATTATATCTCACATTGCCAATTAAATTTGAAATCAGATTTTTTGTGGTATATAGGTTGAATCGTTTTGGACCAATCTAAGTTTGGCAAATTTCAGTTATTTGAATGGATAAAAAAAAAGTCCAAAGTTATAAATAAAATAAATTAAGTGAAGAGTTAAAAGGAAAAAGTTGTATAAAATAAATAAATCACCTGATTGAGTGAATAATACTAAAATTATAAGTTCTCGTGAACTTAACTCAGTTGGTAGGGACATTTAGTTATATATACAAGGATTGAGGTTTGAACCCCGAACACACCACTTATTCACTTTAAAAAAGTGAATTTCTAGCCACTAGACTATTTGACAAAAAAATTATAATTAATATGTTGAAAAATAAAATTTAAAGAATAAATTATTATATAGAGAATATATGTTCCTTTCCTTAAAAAAAATAATATTTGTTCCTTATAAAGAAATAAAATTTAAAGAATATTTTTAAAAATTTGTTTCTTTAGAAAATTACTATATTTGTTCTTTAAATAGATTGAGCTTGTCACCTTAAAAAGATTGATATGCGGCTAACACTATTATTCCATCATCTAGTCGTAACAACACTTCAACAAATTAAGTTTGTAATGATCATACGACAACAACAATACTATTAAAACAAGGTGATTCAGACAAATCAAAACTTTTCTACTGCAACAACGAGTGATATGGTTGTGGCAACATCTACAATAAGGCTGTCTAAAATGTAATGTTAACAAGTATTGACACATGCATGTATCCATGATGACGATGGTATCTTTGTGATGGCTAAAATTGTATCTCTTTCCTATCTGTTTTGTTGCCATGAGATAAGCTCTCGCTTATTCCATGCCTTACATAGGGTAAGTGACATGAAATTTGACAACGTAGATTTTATATTGGATTAAAAGATTACAACAAACGTCTTCCATCATCACTAGGTCGATGTTCCTTGTATAATGACCAGCGGTGTTCGCATTTAAATTGATCGAAGTCAAAATCACAAAACGATATAAGAAATTCTAAAACTGCACAAAATGGATTATGGTATATAATCAATTTAGATGTGTGAGGCACTGTTATTATATATAGTCTTTGTATGTATCAAAATTATAAATACATCCACGCATGTCTCTATTATGAGTCATTTTGGTCATAGAATTTGTTTTTAAATAGTCAATTTAATCATCAAATGTAGTTTTCATTGTTAAGCACTTGATTTCTTTTAAATTTCAAAACAAATAGGAACTATATTGACAATGTTTTAAACATTCAAGGACCAAAATTATTGTATGGTCATATTTTGTGAAAACCGTTCAAATCGAATATCTGCTTCACTTTTCAAACCAAACCATATATATATATATATATATATATATATATATATATATATATATATATATATACAAAAAAAATCTTTTTAACTACTCTGAAATATTTCATTAAAATATTTCTTTTGAGGGATTTTAAATAATACTTAATCCCTTAAAAGAAATACTTAATATTTTATTTTAATATATTTTGTTGTTATATATGTTTTGAAGGTAATCAATTACTCTTCTTTCATAACATTAATTTTTTTTTTCTCTTGAAATTAACTCAGTTGGAAGGTGCAATGCAAAGTATATGCGAAGTTGAGGTTCGAACCCTAGACACCAACAAAAAAATTATATTAATTTTTAATATATTTTATTTTAGATTTAAATACAATTTTGTTTGCCCTTTTTTTTTTTGAACCACCCTCCACTTTTAAGATCAATGGAACTCTGCTTTAGTCCGGCCTTCCTTTTCAATCATTCGGATCACAATCAATTCAAAATTGTTAATTTTCCTTTTATAACATATGTTTTCGAATCATTCCCTAATAACAATTGATTTTTCTATAACCACTAAAAGTCAACTACGTTGAATAACTGATATTTTGTGATGAAACTCATAAATAGTTTCTTTCCTCTTGTTCATAGCGTATGGAGATGTTGTAGCTAGGTTAAGGCTTAATAGAGTATGTAATTGAAGTTAGCATTAAACTAACCAGTTGAATGTGTTAAAAGTTAGTTAGAGTTTGTTATAGCTAACAATTGTCAAATTAATGAGTTGTGGACATTTAGTGAATAATAAGCAATTGTGAATTGTTGTTTCTAGGTTTTATCTTCCATTTTCTTAATTGAGAAGAGTTTTGGGTCAACTTTTAAAACAAAAAAATCATCTCTCTTCATTTTTTTTCTCGACTTCAATCTAAATAAGCGAGTTTTACACAGATTTAAGTTTTTTCTTCATGATTTTGTCGTTTGAGCATGACTTTATGTTGTTCGCCGTCTTGTGCAGTGTTGTTTGATTTTCGTCTTGCTATAGTGTTCATTTGGTTCTTATTGAAAAATCGGTTATTCAATCAATAATTTGTGTGTCAATGTTGCAAATCCGGAGACACAAAGTATTCCGGTCACTTTAATTTTATCATATTATTCATAGACATATTGTCATTGTATGTTATTTAAATTAAATATTGTGAGTTTGTTCGTTGATTCAACTTTTTATGTTTTTAGTGAAATGCTAAGTAAACAAATAATTTTGAATTGCTACTTCTTTTTTTTGTTACATTTTTGAATTGCTGCTTAGTATAACAAAATAACTGAAAAAAATAAATAAATTGAGAGGAATGAAACAGAAACTATACAATACAAAATGAAAGGGAATATTTTCTCAAAAAAATAAAATGGAAAAGGAATGTATCAATTTTTTTTAGGGAAATATATCAATTTTTGACTTGTACAATATTGCAAGAGCTTGCTCAAAATAATATTGCAAGAGTTGTGTGAATTGGGCTAACATTTTTATTGTTGGGTAATTCCGGTATAACATTTTCCTACTCCTAACATGTGCATGTATGAATAATTAGGTATAGATACGGATAGTAACCGGCAGCAGCTACCCCATGTTTATTTTTTATTTTTTTTAAGAATCCAATCTAGAAATATATTAAAAAAAAAACCAATCCAATTAAGTACAAATGTGCTGAAATGAAAGTAAAAAGAAGTTTAGTTTTGTTTTCGGAAGAATCTAATACATAACAATAAAAAAAATTAAAAGTCAAAATTTAAAATATATATATATGAGTCAGGATCCATTGACACCAGGTGTCAACGGATAGATTGACACCAAATCTCAACCGTCTATCTTTTTTAATCAATGACTAATAATAATTTTTGAAATTAACTCATGTGAGTATTACTTACAGAATCCTTTTCCATCCCATACTTTTTTTTTCAATTACTCAAACTTAATTACTGAAAAATTGTTTTTCTCCACCAAATCCAATATCGGTATTGTTTCTTTATCTTTGTTTCCCTTTGCTTGATTCCTCTCATATGGATTACAAACTGCGACATATCCCCTTTTGATAAAACTCAATTTGTGTAATTTTTTTGAAATTGATCGCAAATAGAAACGAGACTATTGGGGTGTGAATTGAGTTTATGAATCAATTTGGATTTATTAGGTTGTAAATCATTTAAAACAATTGCATATCTGAAAGATTGAATCCATGATTTAAAACAATTGAATTTGTCTTTGATATGATTAGTTTTAAAAACAAAATTGTAGAACACACGCCATTACGATTAAGAACAAGTGTTACTAAACAAAAATAAATTGAGACGATAGAAATAAGATGAAGAATTATGATTCCTTGACGAACAGCAGATTGGCAAAACATCGTTTAGGATTTGGGGGAAGAGGTAAATAAGAGAGAATTACTCATGTACACTCAATGAAGGAGAGATCATGTGAGGTTTGTAAGTGAATAAATGTGAACTTTTGGATCAACATAAATGAATGGTCATGATTTGGTGTCAACCAATCCGTTGACACCTGGTGTCAACGGATCCTGACTCATATATATATATATATATATATATATATATATATATATATATATATATATATATATAACAACCAAAGAAGATTGACTCGCTGCAAGTTGTTAAGGCCATAAAACAGGATGGGTGCCATGGAAATTAGGAAAAGGTGGTTAAATCGTAAAGATTTTCTTGCCAGCATAGAATTGAAATGTTGCCATATTCTAAGAGAAGGTAATGTGGCCGCGGATGCGTTAGCTTCGAATGGGCAAAGTTTGCCGGTGTTCACTTCTCATTTGTGACCTTTCTACTACTAGAAACTCTCTATTTTCCAGCGGAATTACCTGGGGATAACGCTGAACTTTCCGCAGGAAACCTGTTTCCTGCGGATGTTTCCAAGGATTCATGTTCCTAGGTAATACCTTCGAGGGTAATTGCTTCCTAAGGATTTTATGAACCGCATGAAACGTACCTGCAGAAAAGACCTCAGGTAAAGTGAAAAAAATCCGCATGAAAGTTTTGGTCATGGTAAGAGGAATTATGTTCTGCCCGTGACGTTTCCTGCAAACATACGGCAGGTAATTCCGCAGCAAATACAGCTGGAAATTCCGCAGCATGTAGTTTATCGCAGGTAAATCCCCAGGAATTAGATCTTTCCGCTGGTTACTCAATGAATTCTAGTTAAGAATCATATAAAAAAAACAACTTAAAAAATGAACCTCAGTTTTGTCATTAATTTAATCGAATCAAACCATGCCAAGCAGATATTTAAAGTAACATTTTAGGAACTCATTTCAAAAAGTGGCATCAAAAAGTTATTTCATAAATGTGTGAAATTTTTTACACCATCAATGTACACAAATTAAAATGAAAAATATCATTTTTTCCTTAGGAACTTCCTACGAAAGAAATGTAGATTTTTTTTGACATCTTCTGCGGATTTATGTGCGGCATTTTCGTAGGAAACAGTTATCTTCATTTATCTTTTATAATGATTTGAGTATGATTTTTAACTTTTTTTTATAATGAAAAAAATTTAATTTTATTATTTACTATTACCTTAGCATTTTCCTACCAAAACAGGATCCGCTAGAAATCACCCTCTAGTAACAAAATCAGCAGCAAAATTCCCAGGAATTCCTACGGACATTTTTCCTTGGAAAAATCCGCAGGAAATTCGCTGATTTCTGGTAGTTTTGCCCCCTATTTTTATTGTTGATTTTTTAGATAAGGATAGCCTTGGATTTCCTTACCTTAGGAACACTTTGGTGTAATAAGGTTTCAGCTTCTCTTGGTTTATTAATTTCGTTTGCCTTGATAAAAAAAAGAAGAAGAGGGGAAATCTCACGTGATGAAAAAAATTTTCAAATCATAATCAATTATAATATGCATAATGAACAACAGGGGTGGACATTGGATCGAGTGCGGGCCCGAACCCCCAATCTGAGGCAGCTCATGATGGTCAATTAAGACCCGTAGGTGGTTGTTTGATTTAACAACTAATCAAGACAACACGATAACAAAGATGAGTGTTTTGGACTAGTCATTAGGTGGAGGGGTTTGGAATTGACGGCTTTGTTTATTTTCTGTAGAGGAGTGGAGTGAGGTGTTATCTAACATTTTTGTGCAGATGGGGCAGAGGATAAGTGACAGTGGAGGTTGACGCTAGAACAAGGTTATACAGCTAGTGATGTTTGTCACATGTTAACTACTGCATAGTTAAATGCTCGATAAGAAATGAAGGAAACAATTTAGACCAAAATTGTTTCCTTGAAGGTCTCTGATTTTGTGTCGTGGCTTCTTCAGAATAGGCTTTCCAGAAAAGATAATTTAGTTATTATTCATCGAAATGACAATTTAGAGTATGTGAATCATTTATTTTTTGGATGTGAATTTTTTGGAAATCTTAGGATATTGGTGAGGCAATGGTTTGGTATCTACTAAGTGAATCCCTCTAGTATGTTTGATCACATTCATCATTTTAGTAATTTGGTTGGCTGTTCAAAGTCAGCTCGAAATAACATGCATGTGGTGTGGCTTACTTGTGCGTAGATAACTTATAAGGAAATAAACAATAATTGTTTTAATAAAAGGAGGATGAGTCAATTGATCAGCTGCTTTTGGCTGCGGCATAATGGGTTGTTTCTTTAGTTTTTTCTTCGTTCGTATCTGGCTGTAAAAAATTTGTTTTCCTTTGGCACACCTTGTGTTGATGGAACCTTTTTCAAGGTCTAAACCATATTGCTTATCTGTTTTTTGGATTTGGTTTTTTTTTTTTTTCAAGGCTTCGTTCGATCGGGTCGATTTTTGACATGTGCTAAATTCATAAATCCAAAAGAAGATTAATATTGACAATCCTAAAAAAATCCATTAAATCTAAAACACATCCAATGAACAAAAACAAAAATAGAATTGATCCAGAACAAATCTTAGGCAAGATAGATACGGAGAACGAAATCAAGCATGAAGAAAACAAAGTATGAAATTAGGAACAGAGAACGATATCAAGCATAGATCCATAATTGATTTAGTTTTCTATTTTGATGGACATGTGTTAAGATTTAGAGTGAGAGAGAGGAAGTTAAATACAAAGTGTGTGTGTGTGTGAGAGAGAGAGAGAGGAAAGCATGAAGCAAACCCACAAAACAAAAGAAGAAATCAAAAGAATAAGAATTGAAAACGGCAGCAATGAAAGAGAGGAGTGTGTCGATGTAAGTGCATTAACTGAGGGAGATATGCAAAGTTATGGATTGGTTTGTTTTGAAATGGGTGTGCTTGGTAGATGTTAGAATGGTCGTAACACCATATTTGAGTGGTTGAGATACCATATTGATATTTGAATAAGTTAAAAATTAGAATGGTGGTAACACCATATTTGATTGGTCTCAACACCATAATAGATTGGTTACAATACCATATTGGTTTCAGTATTAAAAGAGTGGTTTTAGTACCATACTGAAGGTGTAATTCTCGAACGGTTTTCTATAGTGCAGTAGTTAACCGCACAGTTGTAGTTGGACTTGTTTTATCGTGGAGGCGGCGTGGTTGATAGTCTGTCTTGCACAATTTTGGGCAGTGCCACGAAACGTCTTAAAGAGAGCGACATGGTCGTGACTCAACCTAGTAACAACTTCGATAGATACTATGTTTCAAATTAGATTTTTGGAAAACCAAAATACAACAGTTTGAAAATCCAAAAAGAACAGTATATATGTAGAAAATATTTAAGAGTGTTAAGTTCGGTCATGTTTGGGTTGCAACGTGTCCAGGGTGACTACCTAAACCAAACTAAAGTAACCCATTATTGGCCGATATGACCACCCGAGCAAGCCGAGAACCCGACCAAAATGACTCGTAGCACAAAAAACCTTAGTTTGGGCGGGTTGGATTAGGTGGATTTAGAAATGCCCAGCCCTAATGAACAATGTTCTATTTGTTTTATAGGTCCAAAAATGAAAGTATAATGAACAAAATAACAGCGCGACGAACGAGGGTTACTATTCTAGTAATAGATCAACGTATAATACAGTATAGTAGTAGAATGAAAGATGGACATAAAAAATATACGGGTTATTTATTATTTTAGTCACTACCATTTGATGAACTTTAATATTGGTCTCTCGATAAAATAAATTCATATATTATGTCCCCCACATTGTAAATTTCTTTTGATTCAATCCTCCATCAGTCCAGTAACACAAAATGCACTCACTAATAAGAATTTGTGTTTTTTATGCGGCTCTTGCCAAGGATTTAGGTGCCAGATCATACCTTCATAGATAATTGTTTCATGCAAAAATGTTATTGGAAAAGTGAAAAACCCGCGAGAAACCTTAGTAACATTTGCTACAGGTTCTTTTCAGCCTATCACTAATGAGGTCACTTGCTTTGAGCTGACCATAAATCTATCGCATGCAAGAAGTATGTATAGTAATATACAAAAAACATTAAAATAGTAACAAAATATAGGTGATGGCTTTAACCAACCTACATAATTACAGGGAAAAAACATTTAATCAAATAAGTGATAATTTAAGACAGAATTTCCCATGAATGAATGAATATTCAGATGACTCAAAGTACCTCTACCACCTTATCTATATCTTTGAAGCTTTCATACTCAATGTCACCTTGTAAATCTCAAACTCTTAAGACAATATTGAAAAATTGAGGTAGTGTTAAGGACCTGTAAATCAAAATTTCAATTAGCATAATTTACTTTCTGGATCATATCCATTGCCTGACCTCGTGCTTCTAGCATCCCAGAATGTATAATCAGCAGAACTTCTAAAGTAATGTTGAGTTGCATAATCATCACAGTTTTCACTAGTATGCATAAGTGTCTGCTAGTATTTTAGGTAGTAGTGTTAGTTTAGAGTGTAGTTGAATAGTGTGGAATGCTTTAGTTGATAGTTGGCTATCTCTTGCCTTTTGTGATTGTTGTCAAATATTGAGCATGTGTCTCCTTCAAAGTGTATAATATATCCTTTCTCCAACATTTGATCAATATTCAAAAGTTATTTTTCAACATTGAGAACTAGTAAGACATCTTTGATGAACCTCGTACCTTTCTTAGTCTCCACCATCACAGTGCCTTTGCCTTTAGATTCCAAGACTGAGTCGTTTCCCAATTGAACCTTTACTTTGACAGAGTCATCAATATCCTTGAAGATGCTCTCATCTTTGGCCATGTGATTGTTGTAACCACTATCCAAGTACCAATTTCTACTCAATTCGTCATTGAAATCTTAGTTGGCATAAAAAAGATGTTTATAGTCACGTTAGTCCTTCTCACACCCATGCTCTTCAACTAAGTTTGCTTGATGTTTATTTTTGCTGTAGCCATTCTTCTCCACATGTCCGAATTTTTTACAGTGTCCACATTGTGGTTTTCCACGCCATCGACAATATTTCTCTGCATGATTGTCTTCTTGCATATGCCACATGGAGGATACTCGTCTTGATTTTTCTTTGCGAAATTTCTAGAAATTTCTCTTTTTCTAGAATTTTCTCCACTTTTCTTGTTTCCTCCAAATCCTTTATTTTGAGACCGTAATTTAAGCTTTGCACTACTAAAAAAGCTAAAATTAGTAAGGGAATGTTAGAGAGTGAAAACGTGAAATCCCTCTCTGATTCTGTCACTAAATTTTGCGACCAAGGAATTTGTGAGAAATTTTATTTTTTCCGTCACTAATTTCCCTCTCTAATTTTTCTTTTTCTAGTAGTGTTGATTGAAAGGCATTTTCAATTGTATCATCATCATGCCTACTCAATATAAGCTTCTAGTAAGCCTATTAATTTTGTCACCGACAAAGTAAACAGATATTTGGTTTGCTAAATCGTAGTAATACTTGCATCATACTTACAAGAAATAGAAATTATAATTTTCTCAACAATTCTTTTGTCGAGAATATTATCTCCGTAAGTTCTAATTTGACTCACTAATTCTTTTATCTTGGTTTAATAGTCTTTTACGGTCTCAAACTTTTTCATCTTTATTAACTCAAACTGATGTCTTAAAGTTTGAAGTTTAATGGTTAGGATAGTTCAAAGGTTAGTAAGAACGTCATCTAGAATTTTCCTTTTGTTCATTGAATATGCGAACAACTATCATAAATATAAATAATCATAGCATCTTACACTAAACTAATCTCTATCAGTGTATAATCAACTGAGTTTTAATCAAATTCAATCAACAATTTCTTCAATCAATATATAGAACACACCGGGATTTGATCATAGAGTTCGGACAAGTGTGACTGTCTCTGACTGCAGAGCGGTTGGGATATCTTTGTATTATTCAAGTTTAGAGTTACACGACCTAACAACTTGTGTTTAAATACTAATATTCATTACAATATTACCCCTAAACCATACCCAACATTTTGAACGAAATGTCCATTTTTCACTAAACTATAAACCATACCCAAAATAGTTATCAACTCCAGCTAGAAAATAAACAATGTAATTTGGAAGCTCAAAAGAACAAGGTTCAAATAGCAATGTCAAAAAAGTATTAACGTATTCAAATGTTAAACTGTGAGCTATGAACAATTATTTTCGTAAATATTGAATGGATAGAATACACATGTTCATGCTAAATGCATTCTAGCATTTTGTAAATGTGAGCATCGATATTATTTTATAACCATTGCCAATGATGGGGCCTCCCTTCTAAAACTCAGGGCCGTTCCTAGAGTATTACAGGCCTTAGGCATAATATGAAAAAGGGACCCCTTATATAATACGTCGTTAAATTTTTTAACTCATTGTTTTGATTTTATTAGCTCTTCGTTTTTTTTTGTCTGCTTTTCACTACCAAATAATTTTTTCAAGACAACATCTGAAAATAAATCGAATACTTTATAGACACCAAAACAAACTAAAATATCGTAGAAGAGAACAATAGCACGTGCAAAATGATCATGAATACGTCTCACATCTGTTTCATGATCATGAATGCGTCTCGCATGATCTTGCAATATTAAATTCAATTTTGCAATCCTTTCAATAAATTCAAGAAATTTGACATTACAATATTGATACAATTTATTTTTTTGAAATCTTAAAAAGACAAGATTAAGATTAACTTCATAGGCTCATTTTCAACTAAAATATAATTTGTTTTGTTATGAAAATTATCCCAGTTTCTTGGATAATAAATACCACCAATGTTTTCAATATTAGTGAGGCACATTATTAAAGTAAAAATATCGTCAATTTCTTCGATAATAAATTGTTTGGCACATTATTAAGAAAAATCAAATTTTATAGGGAGGGTGTATATAGAAATTGTGTTATATGAGGGTATATATAGCAAATCTCATGAAAAGGGCCTAAAATATTAGCAGACGTGAGCCCATCCATTCACCATGCCAATATTTCGGACGTTTTAGTCAAATTTACTATATAAATCCCCCAAAATCCAATTATTTCTATATACAACCTCTTTGATAACAAAATTTTTTAGGGCCCCTAACGGCATGGGCCCTAGGCCGCTAAAACTACTGGAATGTTTTAGAATAATTCTATATGTGAAATAATGTTATGCATTTAAAATTTATTTTGAGCTATTGAAGAAAATAAGATGCTATAAAATCACAAGTTTAAGTATCTTTTTCTGTTAAGTTTTGTGTACATACTGTTAAGTTTTACGTGCAGACTTGTTTGAGAGTATCCTTCTTGCTGAAAGGCCTAGTAGTTCCAACACTAAATGCACAATCTTCTCAGTTTAAATTGTAAAAATAAAATAGAAAGCACTTAGAATCAAACACACTAAGAACATAACACAAATGAATTTTTAACTAGCAAAGTAACATGAAAAGCTTAACCTAGAACCGAAGAACATAGAAAATAAGTTTTGCCTTAACTTGGCAAAGTAGGGTCATATGGCAGGGATCAAGCTTTCCATGAGGAATTCCCTAAAGTCTTGCGAGATCATCCTTCTTATTGTAGCAAGCTTCAATACGCCGTTAAATCGTGGCTACTCTTAATGTGGCCTGGGATCTCCGTCAAGCCACTAAACCTCAATGGATTCCAGCCAAACCTCCATCGATTCCGATTAAAACCTCCATTAACAAAACATTTCTTCCATCGATCCATCCTCATTGTGAGATCTTTTATGTTCACGGTCAGAACATTGGCGTTGTGTGTGGGAATTGAACCCAGGACCAAATTTATACCTTTATGGCACAAGGGCCCGATCATCGTTTGACTGCCTTAAGTGCTCAAATAGGCTTTGAACGCCTTGTTCAATGTTTTTGTGGCTCTTCCTCGATATTTATTTGCTATTGTATTTGGACATCTTATTGAGTCTTATCTTTGTGAATTGACCTTAGGTATGAGGATAGGACTTTGACCATATTTAAGGGATCTACTAGTTACAACGGAATCATTCAACGAAATCAACATGATTTTTCCCAAAATCTCCCCTTAAGCTCTACTAAATAAAAGGTAAACACTAATGTGACTATTTTTCACTCACCTGAATTTTTTACTAACTCAAGCGTCTTAGTATTTACATGTACAATACAGGTCGAGAAACTCATGTTGTCATCCTTCGTCGCGCCATCAACCGTTATTCTACAGCCACTTCAAATATCAAGAACTTCAATTTTTATGAAAAATGGTTGAAATAAATTACGGTGACCTTGTTGCGTTATTGTTTTATTTTTTTCGCTAATAACATCATCATCGAGTTTGATGTTTAACATACCCTCCAATGCTTAATATATAAGAAATAAGAAAGAAAAAAAATATACAAATATACAAAGATTAAGAGTTTATTTTATGTAACAAATTAGTTGAATTGTTATTTCAAATATACTTGAGTGTCAGTTGATCCTAACCCTACTTTTAATATTAATGTTTTTCGTTACACAATGTGTGTAGTTAGGAAACATGTTTTTCACATATTAAATAGGGGTATAAAGAGAATTCTAGTAATACACTTTGAAATGGTTTTTTTTTTTTCCTTCGTACAAGAAGGACTAAAAACCACACCAAAAAATTTCCTACGATAAAGGCTTGCGGACATATGCATTTTAACATTTAGCAGATATATTTTACAAACAACTCTTTTTTTTTTTTGGACAAGAATTTTACAAACAAACTTAAGTGCATATAATTTGGTTTTATCAACACGAATTAGTGTGTTAAGGATAACGATAAAAAAATTTGATAGACACCTATTTTTTCTTTGGTTAATTAAAAACAAAATTATGCTAAATTTGGATCATGTTGAAAATTATGGTTAATCATATGGTTAAATTAATATAATCGCAATTGATTAACCATAATTTTAACTGTCTCCGTGAGCTTAGCTCAGTTGGTAGGGACATTGTATAATTTATGATTAATTAGATATTATAATTGAATCAAATTTAGCATAATTTTAACTATGAATCAAATCAATTACCTATTCAATTGAATTAGTTATGTATTTAAATGTGATTAATTAGATATTCTAATTGAATTAGTGACTAAATAGAACAAACTAACATTCTCTCTCTAAAAAAAAATCTCTTTTTTCTCTACTTTCAACTTACTTTTGTCCTCCTTCCCCCTTTTGATCCAAAAGCCGTCTTAATTAGAGGTGTTTATGGTGCGATTTGGTTCAGTTGTGAGGTTAAAAGTCGTCTGAACCGTAAGAGAAAATAACTATGTAGTTTGGTTTGGTTGACTTTTAAAGTAAAATATGAACTAAACAAAATCAAATCAATGCGGTTTAAGTTGGATCGATTTGTGCGGTTTTTATCCAGACAATACAATTTTTTGTTTTCAACATTAAAGTCAAGTTAAAAAGTTATAACACAACATATTCTCAGCAATGTTTTAAATTTCATCCAACATTAAAATTTCATTTTCATATAACAATATTCCCATCAACATAAATCAAATTAAAAACATGTGCAAAAAATAAATTTATTTTGTAAGAAATGCAAATAGTAAGATTTTATCATTCTTTAGAAGTTCAAGTAACACAAAAAAATATTTTAGAAATAAAAAATAAAGAAGAAACTTAACAATAGAAAAATATATCATTTTATAAAAGTTTCAATTGAGTTTCTAGGAGTATTAGTCTAGGTGACATATGTTTAATTAATGTTTTTCTTAAGTTGCAGTTTGGTTTGGTTTGGTTTGGTTTGATTTGGTTCAGTTGATAAAATAAAAACCTCAAACCGAACTAAATCAAGCGATTGAGTAAGAAAATGATTTGAATACATCCAAACCAAATGCGGTTTTGGGATAGATTGGTTCGGTTTGCGATTTTTCTATTAGATTTGTTCGATTTTGAACACCCCTAATCTAGATGGTGTGATGCGACGAGATGATGCTATCATATAGATTCTCACACAACGCTGATATGTTGTCGTTGGCTTTCTTGGTTCATGCTTTGTTGTTTTAACATGTAAGGGTCTGCTCTCAACAACTCTGCATCCGCTCACGACAACAGTTGCTCGTTTCAAGAATGCGTGTCCACATACGCTAGTTCTGGGTTTTTCAGAGTTCACCACAAAGTTTATGTATCTTATTCATATGGTTGGCGTGTGTGTTGGATTGTACTCGTGATTGTTGTTTATTTGTTAAGATTGGTCAGGGGTAAGATCCACTCGTCCTCATTTAAATGTTTGTATTACCTGCTATGATTGGTTAGACTTGCACTTTTTTGTGGACATTAAGGATCAATCTACCCCTTAATTTGTATACTTATTTGTTTCTTATTAATTTGTCTTTTTCATATGAAAAATGATATTTAAACAACCATTTTAAACAACTTTTATAACAACTTTCTTTTTCATACATTTATTCTCTCTTTCTTTTTCTTTTATTATTGTTATTGTTCAATAAAAAAAAAATTATCATCAAAATTGTTTAAAATTGATTGTCCAAATATCATTCATCTAGACTTACAATTGTAGAAAAGAATAGGTGTATGCCTATTACCCGATAATAATTGAGGAGCCTTGACTACCACAGAACGCAAGTTGCAATAGTTGGCCGAATGGGAGGTGCCCCACAACAAAAACTTTTTTTTCTTTAATAAAAAAAAAAAAAAAAGAGAAACATTGACTATTAGTAATTCTATGCTATTGATTTGCACTATTTCACGACTCTTCCCGTCATTGTTGAATATTGACCCAGAAAATTTGAAATATATCGAAAATATTTGATCACTTTAAGACAAATCAAACGGGTACTTCTCAAATGTCATCTCAGATCTCGCTTTCATCTACTTTAGTATTTCATTGACTAGCTTCAAGATCTGCAAACCATCCGATTTTTTATCTACAAATTATAACTAACTAATAAAAATATCAAAATTGTTAGATCGAACGACGTAATTAAGTTTAAACCTTAACTCTTACATTTATGAATAAAAGTTTCAATAGTTATTTATCATTTTATCTATTTACTCAAAAACAATCTAATTTCTTAAAGTTTTATTAGTTATGTATCATCATCTAATCATTTTAAGTACCCAACAAAATTTTATGGTACCAACTCTCCTAACTATTGTACTATATTAAAACTCGTCATTTTCCTATATATGTGTGTAACAATTTGACTTTGATCTCACACGGCAACAAGGACTATATATGAATGTGTGTTTTCCTTTAAGATTATTTTTGTTCAAAATTTACTACATTAATTTTTTTATTCTCTTGATATTGTTTTTTTTTAAGAGGTTAAACTGGAATATATTACTCAATCAAAAAGTTCCTCCTAACACAAGGTGTAGCAGGAAAAGAACAAAGTCACAAATATATTTACAGAAAAAATGAAAACAAAATACAAAAAGTAAAAAACAGAGAAAGAAGTAGCATTAGCCTATGCCCAACATAGTGACCGGATTAAGCCACCAACCATGGTAGTTAGGGATGGCAAAAAATTCTGCACCCGTGGATATCCGCATATAAAATCCGCCACGGACACGGAGCGGATACCTTAATGGACATCCATGGATAAAATAAACGGATATTTTAACTACCTGCCAATTCATTGATACGGATGTGGATTTAATGGTATCCATACCCGTGGATATCCATACCCGCTATTAAACCGAGTAAATTACATAGATAACTTTAATAACTTTCAACTTCCTACGCGAAAACCCTCGATATTGTGAGTGCTATTAGTTAGTATTACGCTCATTTAAAAGGAATTGAAAGTGGTCGGGATTGTTGAAGCAATAAGCTTTGTTTTTGTTGAATATGATGAGCTTTACTTATGCTTTTGTTAAATCAAAGAACTCTATTTTTATTAAATGTAAGATACTTTATTTATGTTTTTGTTGAGTCAATGATATTTGTTGTTATTGTAATGTATGGATATTATGTTTTGCTAAAAAGAAAAGAAAATGCATTTGATTAACCTTTGTTTATAAATTTTAGCTAAAAAAAATAAACAAATTTTTTTATTTTTTTTATAAATGTTATCCATGGATATCTGTATAAACCCGCGGATACCTCAAAATCTGCGGATTACCCGCTAAATGGATATCCGCACGGATATGGATAGGGTTTGGGTTTCATATTTATCCAACGAAGTGGACATGGATATCACACTATCCGCACCCATGGATATCCATTTACATCCCTAATGGTAGTTGACAGCGAGGTTAGGAAGTTGCGCTTTCAACCACATAAATGAAAGAGACTTAATCTTGTCGACAACCTAATGAGTTGGACATACTTTATCATTGAATAACCTACTATTTCTTTCTTTCCATATTTCCCACGTAGTAGCGTACCATACCAGATGCAAGATTGATTGCCGCACCACAGAACAATTACCACCAACAGAAACAAACTGAATTAGGTAATCCGCAGGGTCATATGGAAGGACCGGGCAGACATCAAACCAACGGTGAATCAAATGTCAGACATCACCAAAAATATTATAGTGTAAAAATAAATGAGTGGACGATTCGAGCGAGCCACAACCACTAACGCATAACCTATCATCAGCAGCTATAACTCCACGACGATACAGATTATCCTTAGTGGGCAACCGATCACGGAACAGACGCCAAGCAAAGAGAACAACCTTCAACGAAATATCCTTATGCCAAAGAACCTTTGTAGAGACCGTAGTGTCAATATGTTGATGTTGAGTCATGCTTTTATAAGCACTCTGAACCGTGTAAGCATTACTCGATTCCAAGTTCCAATGCCAACTATCCTCCTTGTCAACCTGCAAAGTCAAATTTTGAAGCAATAAACATAATTCCCCTACGGCCTCCTCCTCCCACGCAAACAGCCCCCGCCTTCACTTCCAAGCCTCACCAGCCTCCCCCACCCTAACTAACACATATCAACCACAAACACCTCCTTAAGGAGTGAAAGATCAAACAATCTGCTAAAACGCTCCTAATAGAGCATAATTAAACTCCCTAATTCTACTTACCCCCCAATCCACCAACCTCCTTACTCAGACAGACAGAATTCCATTCCACCCAAGATATTTTCCTGTCATCTTTGCCTATTTATGATCTTGAAAAAAAAAGATCTTAAACAGGCAAAGATGACAGGACAAACTTCAGCAGAACCAAGCGACAACCCAAAGATAAATGTTTTGATTTCCAACCCGACAATCTAGCCTTAATTCAATCAATTATAGGTTCCCAAAACGATAGGCGTCTCGCATTACCACCAATAGGCAACCTCAAATACACAAATGGCAAAGAACCCACCCTGCACTGTAACTACCTTGCCGCCTCTGACAACCACAACCCCGCAACATTAACACCAACCAATTGGCTTTTGAAAAAGTTCACCTTCAAGCCAGACAAAGATTCAAAAAGAAGAAGAACAACACGCATACCCCTCACATTGGCCCAAGATTTCACACCCAAAATTAAAGTATCATCAACAAACTGTAAGTGAGACACAATGACATGTTCACTTCTTCCCAGATGATAACCCGAAAAAAGATTATTAACAGACAACGACCCTATCAAAACATGAAATCCCTCTGACGCCAAAAGAAACAGGAAAGGAGACAAAGGGTCGCTTTGCCTCAAACCCCTCTTCAAAGGAAACTCCGCCGTCGGAGAGCCAGTAACCAAAACTGAAGCAGAAGTTGTTCTTATACATTCCTTTATCCACTTCCTTCAAAGAGTCAGAAACCCCATCATTTTCATTACCTCGTCCAAATAAACTCAATCTATGGAGTCATAAACTTTCTCGAAATCAACTTTAAACAGTAATAAATCCTTGTTACATTTTCGGGCTTCATCGACAACCGCATTAGAAACCAAAATTCCATCAAGAATCTGTCGACCCTTAATGAAAGCAGACTGGGAATCCAAAATGACTGACCCCATAATCAAACGAAGTCTATTTCCAAGGAGCTTTGATAAAATCTTATACATACTTCCCACCAGGGAAATGGGTTTGAAATCATTCAAGCGTTGAGGACTGACAACCTTAGGAATAAGAGCAATGAAGGTGTTATTTATCCCTTTGGTCAACCTTCCATTCCTATGGAATTCCACAATAAAGCGGATCACATCATCCTTCAATATATCCCAAAACTCTTTAATGAACCCAAAAGAAATTTTGTCTAGTCCCGGATATTTAAAATTATCACAATCCCACACTGCAACCTTCACCTCATCCAAAGAAAATGGCTTTACCAACCCGCCCCCTTCAGCATGAGACAAGGATCGAAAATGGAGGCCAGCCATACTTGGGCGCTCCTCAACACGGGATTGGAAGTGGGAAGAAAAGTGAGAATGAATGGCTGCACGCACATTTTCAACCCCTTCCACCATCACCCCATTCACTAGAAAAGATGTCGCACCATTTCTTCTCTTCCTGTTGGACATAGTGGCATGAAAAAAATTTGTATTAGCATCCCCTTCTCTGAGCCATTGAGCCCTCGATTGCTGCTAGCAAATACTATTATTTATCCGGGATAAAGAAAACAAATTCTCAGATAACCTGTGAAGCTCCTCTATCTCATCATCAAATAATACTACAGACTCCCCTTTCAAATCAAAAGCTGTAATTTTATCCTTCATAATCAATATTTTTGATGGAATATTCAGAGAATGTCATTGATGCCAATCTTTTAAAGCCAATGTAATTAACTTGAATTTTTCTTTCAACACATAACCACCCCACCTCTCCACAAGAAAAGAGTTCCATTGTTCACGGACAAAAGTTTCATAACCCATAAACTTTTCCCAACATTTTAGCATACGAAGAAGTTTAGGCCCCCAATTTTGCACGTCAATAGATAATTGTAGAGGGAAATGATCTGACACCCCCTTGACGAAGCCGACTGAACACAATTAGGCCAGGTCAGACACCACTCTTCGGAAAGCAAAAACCGATCGAGGCGGCTCATAGATCTCCCATCCCCGCGATACCAAGTAAAGTTGCGACCACGGAGAGGAAGATCAATCAATAAAAGACCATCAATAAACTGATTAAAGTTAGCGATCCCTGCCTGTCTACACAACAAACCCACACTACGACGCTCCTCCACACAACGGACCGCATTAAAGTCACCACAGATACAAATAATCTTACCCACATAGGAATTCATCTTCAAAGAAATATTATCCTAAAGAACCTACAGGCTGGATACATCACACGGTGCATAAACATTAAACAAGACAAAGCACTCATTGGTCTTCAAAAAAACGGCTTACAATCACCAGAACATTGCATAATAAATATTAAATAGCTATAGTTTAATTTGGGAGACATATATAATTTAAAAAATAACTTTTAATAAAAATAAATAATGATAATTATAGAATTTAATTGAAATACATTGATGATATAAAGATGTGTACATTTTCATATTAACTTAACTAATTGTTATACAAGATAACTTGTAACTACTTGACAGTGTAAAGTTTTAAACTGACGTTGTACAAAAAATAAACTCATAATTATAAAATATAGATTTTATAAAAGTCCTACTTTGTCATTTGTATTAATTAAATATTAAATAGCTATAATTACACATAGTATATATTAAAAATAAAAATCATATATATAAAAAGTTAAATTAATTAAATTTTTATTTATTTTCATTGTTTGATCGATAATTTAAAATGAATATTTTTGTGTGTAAAATGTCTTGAAACCCGTCGTTAATGAGAGGAAAAAGAAGTTATCATGTTAGTTGTCAAAAATGGTTGTTCAAATACCACTACTCTATACTACTCCTTCCGTCCCTCAATACATGACCTAATTGACAATTTACATTATTGACTTAACATACTTTGACCATATTTTTCTACTAATTCACAAAGATAAATAATATCATGTAAGATGTTGTTTGATTCGTCTCGATGAATATTTTTCAAATATTAAATTTTCATAATTTTTTTTAGTAGAAAATTAAAGATATCAAAAATAAAACATATGCATTGGTAATTATGTCAGAGTCAACTAGATCATGTATTGAGGAACGGAGGGAGTATCTCTTAGAAAGTTTGTAATGGAAAAGTGTTTACATCTACTAACATTCATGATTGCCTAATTTTATTGTATAAACAACTTCTTCTGTAACTAGTGGTGTAACCTCAATTAGATTGTCATTAATATATTTTCCTTTATTGAGGATAGCTTCAACCTTACTACCCTCTTATCCATATCTTAGACTCTAGCTATCAGTGCAACATTTGTTGCGTCTTTAACAATGAGTGTTTCCATTGTTTCCTTCACCTTTGAGTCCTAGTGAGGCCTATAGTACTTCATTCGTTGGGAGGAATCCATTTGATGAGATATCAATTCCCTATTCTTCTTGATTGTAATTTCCAAAGAATCCAAACCTTCTTTTATAGTAGTCTCAACCAATCTATTTTCCAACTCGATCAAAAGGGGAGTCTCATCGATTTTGGGTAAGGTATACTCCATTCGTCTTTTATTACTTGACTTAGTTTAAAAATGTGTACTATTCATGTAACATGCTTTGACACTATTTTTCTACTAATATATAAAAACAAAATATAGCATATAAGATGTTGTTAGATTCATCTTGATGAATATTTTCAAAATATCAAATTTTCGTAATTTTTTCTACTAGATTATTAAAGAAATTTAAGTTTAAAATTATGCATCGGAATACGTGACAGAATCAACTAGGTCAAATAATAAGTGACGGAGGGAGTACTATCTATCTCTTTGGTTATCAACCTAGCATGTCCATACAATGTTTTTGGAAAAATCAGGGTTTTAAATTGTAATGTAATGTCGTACCAAATCTTGAGCCAACCTCCATACCTTGGGTTTTTTTTCCCGCCCTGAAGTCATTGGGAATTGGAACCTTAGAAGTTGATATCCAGAAGAATAGTGATGATTTTGGAAATGGAGAAACACTGCCTCTCTAATATCATTGACCCCTTCAACTTGAACACCATTAACTTTGATAGAAATAATAGAGTTAGATCGCTTTCTAGATGACATGACGCCATGAAAGAATTTATAATTAGCATCACCCTCTTTCAACCAAAGTAACCGAGCTTTTTACTGGTGCATATTGTTATTTAACTTAGATAATGAAGATAAATCGGATGATAAAGAGTATAACTCATCTAATTCTTCAGCCATTAAATCATGTTCCTCCCCTTTAACATCTAAGACATGCATACGATCTTTAACCATCTTAATCCTTCCTGAAATTCTAGAATCGTACAGGACAAATGTCGTATACGATGTCAAGACATCAGAAATGACAAACTACAATGTCAAGACATCATAACAGCACAAATAACAATAATAAATAACTTTAACGTAAAGTGCAGGAAGCAAATAACACAAGGTATTTGTTAACTAAGTTCGGTGCAACCTCACCTACATCTGGGGGCTACTAAGTCAAGAAGGAAATACACTATGATAGTATTAATTCAATGTACTATGTGAACAACCTCTGGTTCACACGTGAACAATCCCAGTTCACTGCCTTCTCACTTAATCACTACCCGTGTAATTTCTACCTAAGACTCTCCTAGCCCTAGATATGAGAACCTCCGCTCACTTCCTCTTAATCACAATCTCAATGATCGTCCTAATATTAACAACAGTAATGGAGACACACTCCTAGACAGAGAATCAACTCTTGCTTACAAGCTTTGAGTGATTCAGAGTTTTACAACTCAGCTATAGTCCAACTTTATGCATCAACTTGATACAAGATTGGCTCACATTAACCCTAATAAGACTCTTTTCTCAAAACATGGTTTTGTTCCAATACAACTTAATTAAATCAAACCAACTTTGTGCTTTGATAATCAATAGCAACAACCAAAGAGGTATACAATAAAGCATTAGACTTAACAGAGACACGAAACCCTAAAAGACTCTTCTTTTCGATATGATAGCTTAGAGAAATTCACAAGAGTTTCAGTCTTCCTTTATATAGCCAAGATTCTGAATGGGCTTTTCTTCACAGGCTAAACAATCAGCAGACCAAAACGAATATATGGTCTTCCCAATTTTCTAGGAGCAAATATATTATTTCCTTAAATGTCTTGACATCCATTTAGGAAATACACGGTAATGCATAAACCGACCTCTGCAGCTTCTAGAATCACACGCTTCTTGGACAACAATTCACGTGAATCATATCTTCAATAAAATCTTCAGTGATCTCACGTTTAAAACAAATCTTCCAAGATTGCTGTAACGCCCTAGTTTTTATTTAATTATTTTTGGTTGATTTTAAGTCTTTCATATGATTTTAAATGATTTATGTGATTATTTGATGTGTTGTATTTTATTATTTAGTAGTTTTTATTATTTAAAAGAAATATAGTGAGAAATAGAGTTATTTTGGACTTAAGGGGATTAAATTAGAATTATGATAATTTAAGGGAGTTAAGGAAAATAATATGGGGGTTATGTTTTGGTGAGAATAGGAAAAGAAAGGTCAGTAACATTTATCACGTACAATAGAGAAAACTCAAGTTTGGAGAGAAAGAGGAGAAAACCAAGAACAAGGGAGAAGAGCCAAGAGGAGAGGATTTTCTGTAGAGTTTTTGATTCTTCTTAATTCAGGTAAGGGTGAGGCTAGCTTTCAATCAATAGTATATATATAATTGCTGAAAATTGGATTAGAAATTGTGTTCTTGAGTTAGGGTTGTAAAGGTTATGAAAATTGCTAAATGTTGTGAACTATGTTGTTGATTGCATATTTCTGAGATGTTTTGATTGTTGTGTTGCATATAGGACCTGTAAACATTGTAGTAATTCATTTTGGGTGATTGGGGGATCAAAATTGGGTTTTTTGATGAAAAAGGGTTTGAGAATTCGTGAACTTTTAAGCTACCCAGATGAAGCGTCGCTTAAGCGAGCATCCCGTCGCTTAAGCGAGCGACCATTTTAGTTGCCCAGATGTGTTAAACAACTGTTCGCTCAAGCGAGAGCCAAGCGAACGATAAGCGAGAAAAACCTGAACTTACGACATTGAGTTCGCTCAAGCGAACCACAAGCGAAAAACTCCCAGACTTACGTGATTGTGTTCGCTTAAGCGAGCAGAGCTTCGCTTAAGCGAAGTTGGTCCTGTACGACCATTTTGTGAATTTTGCTACGTGCTTTAGGACATTTTTCTGAGCATCCTAAAATGTTTCCTTGATTTATTTAACATTATTTATGTAGTGAAAATTTTAAATGAAGCAAAACTATGTGAAAATATGTACATTTATATATATATACAATTATATGCGTTGTATCGTTGTTTTCCGTGGTTGATGTCGTTGAGTCGTGTTGTCTAAGTTGGGGAGTGTGTCATAGATAATTTAGGCACAGATGTTGTTGTCGTTGTAGTTGTTGTTGTTGTTGAAGTTGTATGCAGATATGCACATTGAGTCATTCAGACTCATATATTGTTGAGGGCTCATGCCCTGCAATGTTAATCATTCACTGTTGAGGGCTTATGCCCTGGAATGCTAGTCATTCAATTGTTGAGGGCTTATGCCCTAGGATGCTTTAACCATCCAAATTGTTGAGGGCTCATGCCCTGGAATGCCTTGTCATTCAAACACGTTAAATGGTACCACATGCATATTGCATTAGTAGTTGTCGTCGTGCATTGTTGTAGTTGTTGTTGTTGGTTGAGTCGTTGGTGTCGCAGTTGATGATGATGTTGTTGTTGCTTAAACATAAATTAAATGTTGCAAATCAAATATGAATTGATGTAGTCGTTGTTGATAATGTTGTTCCCATGTGTATATGAACTTAGTGATGCCTGTTGTTATGAATGTTGTTGTTTTATTTCAGTTGATGAATTATATATATATATATATATATATATATATATATATATATTATTGTTGTTTGTGAATCTCACCCCTTCTGCTTGAAAATGTTGCTCTTCGTATAGGTAACTTGCAGGTAATGAAGACTAGTTGGATGTCTGGCTCAAGTGTCTTAGGGCTCTGATATGTAACGGGATGGGGAAACGTTGTTTTTTTCTGTCATTTCTTTATGTATCAAATTTTGAAACAATGTTGTTGGAGTTTATTTCTGTTGAATAATATTTAAGTTTGTTGAGGTCTTGTGCTAAGATTTGTTGGAAGTTGATATTAATTTAAAAGAATTTTTCCGCTGCAGTTTACGAGATGATATGTTGTTGAAATTAAATAGTTTTATTTTCTATTTAAGAATTTTTGAAAAGCAGTGTAATGCTCCGTTTGTCGATTTACTCTGATTAAATTATTTGAATATTACGTTGTTGAGAGAACGGGGTGTTACAATTGCGACACAAGACACGCTGTAACGTCGTACCAACATGTCAAGATATCTTGTCCGATATCTTTCTAGAACTCTTGTTTTAACAAAATGCAGTCAATACATGTCTATAGACCTAACACTTACATCTAAATTTTGGGTATGATTTTGATGACAAGACTTCAAACTTCATTTCATCAATTTAAGTTTCTCCTTCGTAACAAATCCTACCCATGTAAAGATGGGGCGAGGGCTAAGGTACCCTTATCAAATTATATTTCATAAATAAATTATATTATTTCACCGGTAATTCTATTGGGTTTTTATATTTTGTAGAAATATTTGTAATAAATACTTTTATTTATTTATTTGCTGCTATGTAATACAATTATGTCATCATGACGCGATTTATTTTACAATATACTTTTTTTAAAATAATTATATCTATGAATATATGTGTTAGGGTATAGACTTACAAGGACAAATCAAATTATCCAAGGGACCGCCCAATATCAAGGTTCATAAAAAACAAGACAACAAGGGACAATGTCCATCAAGGTGTCCACTTCGATAGGACACAGGGCGTTATACATGAGCCAACCCCTTTAATTACCTGGTCAGAAACATCACCTCAAAGCGATGAGCAAGAAAGGCTAGCGACCTAAACCAGATAGGTGCGTCCACCTATCTCGGATTACGTTACACTGAGTATATCCTCATATATGCATGAGTCGTTCCTAAGTACAGGGGACTCACTTTAACCAAATAAGTGTTCCTGCATATATGAGACATTGGTTACTCAAATTTCCGGATTAACTTCATAGCAACAAAAAAAGTTAAGGAGAGAATATAGAACTAACGAGGAGCCTATCACCAGACTTAATACTATAAATATGGGGCCTCTGCCCACATGTGTATGACCACTCCATTTTTACCTAACATATACTCACATCTTAACTTAACCAATATTTCACTTTGCTATGTGCTAGCACCTAACCTACTTCAGCTTCAGTGTGTCTTTTGTATGTACCCCCCTCTTTAAAGAAAGATTGTACGAGAGAAGATGGAGCATACGACCAGTCGTAGTGAGTTCAATCACTGACGAAGGAAGCACACCACCACCTGCTTAGGAGGTACACCTTATTGACTCATAAAGGAACAATATGTAATACATAAAATCAGCTAAAAGCCCGACTTGAGGACCTGTGTGGGTATGAGGAAAACACAATAACATTTTTATCCAATGAGGTCTATGCCATGCACCAATGAATACTCATTGACATGCATAGAGACAATGTTAAGAGGAACTTGGGTTGACTATCAATTTTGGCGTCTCATTCCAAAAGGGTCATAATATATCTTGTATTTTTATATGTATACAAACTTGAATATTTCTCTCATCAAAGAATTTTGAATAATGACTAAAGTCCCTTGAATGTACATGTTCATTATTGACATGATGATGTGTATTATAACATTTACAAAATCTTTTTAGACTTTAGTTACATTACACAACAAGACGTTAGTTTCTTTAGGGGAATCTCTCAAAAATGCAAACAAAACTCAAGTAACATGTCGTTTTTTGGGGTTCTTAAGGGGATCAGAAAACAAGTGGTTGGAAATCATTTTCGGTGGTTACGCCCCATTTTTTTTTTTTCAAGAGTTGTCTAATTTGTTAAACAGTTCAGACATCCTTGTGTTAGCTTGTATTTTCAAAGTGCATATTTCGACAGGAAAGATGATAGTCGAAGAAAATGATTTTCAGATACAAGTTAAGGAACAACCTGATTCAACAAGAGTTCAATAAAAGGATTCAACAAAACAGTCAAATGTTGGAGAATTCTAAGTCTTTTTGTTCGACTAGGAAAATTCAAATCTTCTTTAAAGAGGCAAGACCAAAGGTCCAGACAACGAGTTTAGGACCGTTGGTCATTTCAGTTATTTCTTATGTATATATACTTTTTTTTTCATAGAAAAAAGAGTCACAAATCACTTATCAAAAGTTCTTCAAATTCAAAGCATACAATGTAGAGAAAAACGAGTGCAGAATGTATATAATGATTTGATGAACCATTTACTTAATCAAAGCAATGCAATTTACTTTTTTTAAGTTTCTTTGCCCTTACTTTTCTAAGTCTTTTATTGCTTTAAAGTCAAACACCTTGTTGATTCATGTCGAATGAGACAGTTATCTTCATCACTTTCATATAAAAAATCATAAACACCATGAACATTCAAACACTTTTCTAAAATTTTTTGCACATGTTCTAGGATTTCTAGTCTAATCTTGTAAATAACTTTTAAAACCAGTCTTCTTGTTCACCAAAAATAACAGTAAACACTTGTCAGTCCAATCTGAATCAGTAGCTAAAAGATATTTAGAATTCAAACTTTAAATACTAATATAAACCACAATTTTTCTTTGACTGGGACATAACCGATATTTATTAACACTAATATATGGAGTAAATGATCAACTTCGTCCTTGAATTTGCATGATTCGGTCAAATTCGTCCTCCAATTTAACGATATATCAAAATAGTCCCTGAATTTTTAAAATGTCAATCAATTTAGTCCCTCCATCCAATTGGAGTGTTAACAGTGCTGACGTGGCCGTTAACCACTCACATGTCAGATGCCACATAAGCAAGGACTAATTTGGCTGATAGTGACCAAAATTTCCAAGGACGAAATTGATTGATTTGCAGAAATTGTTCTTTCCTCCCAAACGACTCTTTCTTTCTTCCCCAACAACTCTTTCTTCCCCAAATATATAAAATTGGAACCCTAATTTTACAATCTTTAATCTACACTCCAAACTCCCCATAATTTCTTCCAATAATTAGTGGTAACGTTCTTCCTCAATTCAAAAAACTCCGAACCCTAATTTTTTTATTGAATCCGAAAACCAGAATCCCCAAAATTTCTTCAAGCAAAACTGTTCAAATTGAATCTGAAATGATGGGGGGTTGGCATATGGGCAAAAAGAGTTATCAAAGTCAAGCTTCATCTTCAAGCTCCATGTTTAATGGTGATGTGAGAGTGCTTGAATGTTGATTGTATAAGAAGTGAGTTTAGGTTGATTAAGTTTTTGATAGTCCTAATTTGTTTTTTGAGTTTCTTAACATGCTACTGTATTGTTCTAGGTGTGTGTAGAGTTGAAATGAAAAGAGGTTGAAGATGAATGAAATGTAGCATTTCTGTAATAATTTTACCATCATATTAGTCCCTGAATTATTTGTCTAACTATCAAACTGATCTCTACATTATATTAAAAAACCATCAAATAAGTCCTTGAATTATATAAACAGAAATCAATTTGATCCTTGAAGTAGCCTCAGCAATGTCCCACAAACATAACTCATCAACATCCATTTTTTCCCAAACACAGAATTCACCACGAACATATTGCAGCCTCTGATACTCATCTCGCTATAAAACACCACAGTGATGCATGATTAGTGTCATAATGTCTTACATCCTACAGATTTTGGCAACTGAAAACCCTAAAATGAATAATCTAAACAACCGTCTCAAAAACACAACACTCACAAATAAACAACAAAGCTAGCATCAAATGAAGTTTAAAGTTGAAAACGAAAATAAAAACATGGACAAAAAATTGGTGAAAACGAACAGAGAAAAAGAAAAAGAAAAAGAAAAAGAAGAGGAACGACGTTACCTTAACCACATACGAATTCTTGCTTCAAAAATTCAACGTTGATCGTCGGAGATGATGACAATTTTGGAGAGGTGAAGATGGTGAAGGCTTTAGTGGGAAGGAGAATGGTGAGATCTGTTTGATGTGAAAAGAGTGAAATATGAGGGTGATAAGGGTAAAAGAGGGGTAAAACTAGAAAAACATAAAAAAAAAAAAAAAAAAAAAAAAAAAAAAAATTGAAGTTGAGAAGTGAAAACTGAAATTTTCAACGTTTCCATCAAATTGGTTCTTGTACACGTGGTTTCCTTGTTGATACGTGTACAAGACAACACAGCATGTAACAGATCATTTGGACGAGGGGACCATTTTGGCGAATTTGACCAATTCGTGCAAATTCAAGAATGAAGTTGATGATTCACTCCTAATACATACTTATAAAAGAAAATATGGAGAGAGTTGTCCTAATGTTGCTAATGGACCACAAACTAAGGTTAAATAAAAAGTCCATTAGACAGAAACAAATTCGACCCGTAATGTAATAATAATTCTTCAACGACAAGTAAAGCTTATATTTGTGGTAGCTAGTATCTCTCAAGGTTGGAACAATTAATCATCAATTGATGAAGCTGTCATGCAAATCATAGTCGCAAATCTTTACTCATTGCATCGATTGGTATACAATAATACTAAGCAGTAGTCGTCAGTGTACTTGTTTGTCATTTAGTCACTATGTTCCACCACGGGTCCACGAGGACAGTTTGCATTCGCAATTTCACACGCAGAAGATGTTTTAAAAATAGAATTTAAAATCATAAATAACGTGTCCAACTTGTTGAGTCACACAATGAAGATTATGTTATTGAGTGAGAGATAGAGAGTGTTGACGATTCTATTTTACAATACCATGTGGGACGACTTATTGCTCTACGATGATGTAAGCCTTTGGCCTATATAACCCACTTGCAAGTTAGATCTTAGTACTTAAACAGTCACTGAAAATTTAGAGATAGTAAGTAGTGTGTGTGTTTTTTGTGATATTGTGTCAAGATGAGTGAGGGAAAGGTAGTTGAAGCAAAAGCTCAAAAAAATCTTCAAGATTTTGATCCACAAAAGAAGCCTAAGAGAAATAAGTATGCTTTTGCTTGTGCTATGTTGGCTTCCATGACTTCCATTTTGCTTGGCTATGGTAAATAATTACTATACACCATCTCATATTTTTAGTTTATTTATTATACTCATATCCAATTTTTCTTCATAGAGAAACAAGTATGCTTTTGCTTGTGCTATATTGTTTCTTTAATGGTAAATATTAGTACGTTAATTATTATGTTACTATCTTTTTTAACTACTTGCCAATATTTTCTTCTCAACTGTTATGAAAGAAAATGTATATTTTTGACACATCATCATGTTACAGATATTGGTGTTATGAGTGGAGCAGCAATCTACATAAAAAGAGACCTTAAAGTATCCGACGGGAAAATTGAGGTCCTCTTAGGAATCATCAACATCTACTCTCTTATTGGTTCATGTCTTGCTGGCAGAACCTCCGACTGGATTGGTCGTCGTTACACCATCGTGTTTGCCGGTGCCATTTTCTTTGTTGGAGCCTTACTCATGGGTTTCTCACCAAACTACAACTTCCTCATGTTTGGCCGTTTTGTTGCCGGAATTGGCATCGGCTATGCTCTCATGATTGCCCCGGTCTATACCGCTGAAGTCTCCCCCGCTTCCTCTCGCGGCTTTCTCACTTCTTTCCCTGAGGTTAGTCTCTTCTATGAACTATCTATATTTTTTCAAAGCACGTTTATTATGGATTACAAAAAAAGTGACTTTCATATTTAATAATTTAAAGTGATATCAAGAAGATTTAAGGGAAAAAAAAGCTATTCGTGTTAGCTTACCATGAAAAAGTAACTTTAAAAAAATTATAGAAAATTGTTTATAAAAAGCTACTTGAAACAACTCTTTAGTTTTTAAATCTTGTTTAGATTCTCATTTTTTCTAAAAGTCCGTGATAAACATAGACGTTAACGGAAAATTTAATAGAATAGTAAATTTCAATGGATAGAAAAGTAAATTATCAATTGAATAATTTGAGAAAGAGTGTGGAAAGATGAGTAAAAGTGGACAAAAATAAACAACTCTTACAAAAACTGGAGCAATAATTTGATAGAATAGTATATTTCAATGAATATATGTTAGTGGAATCTTAGTTGAGGGTGAGCCTTTTAAAAGAAATTATGCATTTCTGTTATTTTTTCTCACATATATTGCATATAGAATATTTACTAGTAGTATATCTATTTAATATTCATAACACAAGATACTATATAAGTGTAAAAAATTAACATTTTAATGTGGATTATATATCTGCAGGTTTTCATAAACAGTGGAATATTACTCGGATACATATCAAACTATGCATTTTCAAAACTATCACTTAAATTAGGTTGGAGAATGATGCTTGGAGTAGGTGCAATTCCTTCGGTAATCCTAGCCGTTGGAGTCTTAGCCATGCCAGAGTCCCCACGATGGCTCGTAATGAGAGGTCGTTTAGGAGACGCAATAAAAGTACTCAACAAAACTTCAGATTCCAAAGAAGAAGCTCAGCTAAGGTTAGCCGGGAATAAATGATCAATTTGATTGTACTATCCTTATTTTAACATTTGAATGACGCTTATATTTTTGTCGATAAAATAGGTTAGCCGAGATAAAACAAGCCGCTGGAATACCCGAAGATTGCAACGAAGACATCGTTCAAGTAAAAGTTAAAAACACTGGTGAAGGTGTATGGAAAGAGCTTTTTCTTTATCCTACACCCGCAGTTCGTCATATTGTAATAGCTGCACTAGGGATTCATTTTTTTCAACAAGCTTCCGGTGTAGACGCTGTAGTTTTGTATAGTCCTACAATCTTCAAAAAGGCTGGGATCAACGGTGATACACATCTTCTTATTGCAACCATAGCCGTTGGATTTGTTAAGACATTGTTTATCTTAGTGGCTACTTTTATGTTAGACCGATATGGTCGTCGTCCACTGTTACTCACTAGTGTTGGTGGTATGGTAGTCTCGCTTCTCACACTCGCTGTCAGCCTTACGATCATCGATCATTCAAACACAAAGCTAAATTGGGCCATTGGATTGAGTATAGCTACTGTTTTGTCATATGTAGCAACTTTCTCAATTGGTGCAGGACCCATCACATGGGTTTATAGTAGTGAAATTTTTCCTTTGAGGTTGAGGGCACAAGGTGCAGCTTGTGGTGTTGTGGTGAATAGGGTCACCAGTGGGGTTATTTCAATGACTTTTCTGTCCTTGTCTAAGGGGATTACGATTGGTGGTGCATTTTTCCTATTTGGAGGTATTGCTACAATTGGGTGGATATTTTTTTATATTATGCTTCCTGAAACACAAGGTAAAACACTTGAAGAAATGGAAGCCTCTTTTGGTAAAATTTGGAGAAAATCAAAGAATACTAAGGAAGCTGAAAAAGACAATGCTCAAGTTGCACAAGTTCAGTTAGGGACCAATGTCTCAACTTAGTATATAAAAATGTGTATTAACAGGGGTGACAAACAAATAATATAATATAATATAGTGGTTCCGTGTGTTTTAGTTTTAGAGTAGCTTTTCAAACGAAATGACTTGTTTGGAAAAAGAAGTTTATAACAAAATTTCAATGATAAGAAAAAAATGGTGCTTCATGATTTCATTATGTTTTCTTTTATGTTTTTTTTTTATTATTATTATATGATTCAGTCTTGGAAACGGATCATCTCCTCTTGGATAAATGATGTTTAATTGTAGGGTATCAACTATCAAGATTCCTTAATTAATAAGCACACATAAAAGAAGGCAATGGTGGGTAAACAATCATGTGGTATTTGTCTAGTGACAATTATTAAGATGTATATAGACTATAGACTTCTGTCAAAAATACAAAAAAGAGGATAGACTATAGAGAGCCCATACCTCAGTTAATAGTGCACGTGTATGTGACTATTTTCGTATTTGAAAACGAGGCATGGGATGATTCATGAGAGGCGTAATAGATGAGAGATATGCAAAGAAACTTTGGTTGCATTTTCCATTAAAAAATTATGGAAGGGAAGATTGGATATATATGTGATGAATAATAATTAAAATAAATAAGAGTTTATTTTAACTCAATAAAAAAAAGGTAAACAATGTTTTTTTTATTATGAGGGATAACTTTGGCGCAACTGGTAAAGTTGTTGTCATGTACCGGGTTGCCCTTTGATGTTTTTTTTACTATAATAAACGGAATTGCCAAAGGGCTAAGGAACAAGAAGGGTATACTAGACTCTGAGGAAAGATGGACTGAGAAGTCACTAGAGCGCCTTAATTGAGGCAAAACATCAGCGTACGAGTTTGCCTCCCGATAAAAATGATATCTAGCATTTTTCTTTAATGTTTTTTTTACTATAATAAACGAAATGGCCAAAAGGCTAAGGAACAAGAAGGGCATACTAGACTCTGAAGAAAGATGGATGGAGAAGTCACCAGAGCGCCTTAATTGAAGCGAAACATCAGCGTATGAGTTTGCCTTCCGATAAAAATGATATCTAGCATTTTCCTTAATATAAATATGTCAATAATCATCGTTAATCAAGAGAAGAATTTTATTCAAGAGAGGCCGTAGGAAAACATTGTTAATCTACCCACCCATTCCTGATGGTGGTAACACTTGAGCGTTAGTTTCCACATAAAGGTAAGTGATGAGGAGCTGTTTGATAAGGCAGAGAGTCACAAACCATAGAGGTTCAATATAACATTGGAAACCTTTAACATAGCGACCAAATGAGTCCGTGGAAAGTGTTTGATGTAGAAAAAATTGTGGTGCCAAAATATAAGAATTAAGAACTCTATTAAGCTTTTTCCATAAAGTTATTTTTGGTGTGTTGGATGGAGAGATTTTAGACTATTACTTTTTTTATATATGGTTTTTTCGTACGCTTTTTTTTTCTTTTCAAAATACATTTTATTCAGATTATATAATTCGAACAACACTTCGGATTATATAATCCAAATAGTATAAAAAATGTTGGAAGACAAAACACTCTAGAGATGCTTATGTAGGTCTCAGTAAAATATGTGTTTCAAAATCTAAAATCTAAAGCCCTTTAAAATAAATCGGCTTACAAAAGTGTCAAACACCTCAGAAGAGGCAATTTGTGGTTTAAAAAAGATATATTTCGGATTATATAATCTGAAATGTTATAAAATAGTTCGGATTATATAATCTGAAACGTATCAAAACAGAAACAAACTCTGTTTTTTCTCTGATACATACATATTATATAATTCTTTGTTATAAACATACATTCGTGAAATTATAAAATAAAATAAAAATAAAAATAAAAATAATAATAATAATAATAATACTTTAATGAAAACGATAATAAACAACAAAAATTAACCATAGATTGTATGGATTAAACAATAATTGTCTATATGTTATAAACCAAATATTCAAACATCAAATTTGTTCAAAATACAACAATAACACCATTAAACTAATACTAGGTAGCCATAAGGCCCCTGCCACCCCTACCACGACTACGATGATAAACCCGCCCTTCATGAATCTCCTACAAAATTGATTCTAAATTCCCTCATTCAGCAATTCCTCTCTTCATCACACTATTGCCCATGATGGATAAAACATGAACTCTGATATGTCACAACCTTCCAGTCAGCTCTAGATACCCATGCTCTCCCTCCTGCTCAGCAGCAATCTCATTAGTGGCCTCCTGCTCAGCTGGCATCGAGACATGAACACCCTCGCCCAGAGCAATGATGTGTGGATGTGAAATGGTATAAAGTCATATGATGTAACCATGTGTTGCTTAAACACCAGCAATAAGAGGATGCCCCAAGTCCTGATCTCTTAGTATATAATCAAGATAGTGCACATAGCGGCGCTTGATATTTTCTAAGATCGTCTGGGACCTTCACTCTCATGTGGATGTCTGGGGACGGTCTGAACAAAACCAAATTGGTGAAGCACTCGCTCCGACATATATCGCACATTACGAGTTCTGTATCTGAGCCATCAAGAGTAAATATTGATCTGCTCGAACGGACATATATTAAGTACCACAAGTATGTCATAGCTTACTCTCTTGTCGATACATGACGTGATACCCACCAAGTTAACCAACTAGATGCGGAGAGACTGGTCCCACTTCTGCTTCATCTCAGGTATATCACCAGCCTCCTCGGCCTCAAATGCCTCCTGAAGACGCTCCTTGAAAATCTCCCTCAACCAGCTCAACGGCCATGAGCATCATTTGTATTTTCCACCTGCCCCACGGTCTTTGCCACATCAGCCCCCAACAACTGCACCATCATATCAACTGCATTAGTCCTGGAAACTAGACCAACGTGGCCCAGAAGCATGCCCTCGATGGGGAGATGCAACAAACATAACACATCATCAAGTGTCATTGTCATCTCCCCCATCGGAAGATGGAACCTAGAGGTCACCATGTGCCATCTTTCAACAAAGGCGAAAAACAGTACATAGTCAAGAATACCATAGATGGTCTCATGTAGTCATTAAAGACTGATGGCTCTTATGGAATCTCTGAATCATCGTGCTTGCATCCGAGCCTTATTTTCATTATCATGTAATGCCCCTAGCTTTTTTCCGTTGTTTATGCACTTTAAATTATCATGCCACTGCAAAAATTAAAAACAAAAAATTAACATCAGCTTCACAAAAATCAGAATAATACATGCAAAAAGTTAACATCTTACAATAATTAAAACAACATAAGAATTCAATTTACATTAAACAAAAGGTGTAGAGTCTTACAAGTCCAACATACATTCTCTTGGCCACGTGAACATGATACATGGTTAACATAGACAAGTCGTGTGGGCCACCAAGATAGTCATCTAGCTGCTCTGGCTCTGGATCCAAATTCACCTGCTCAACATCACCCTCCACCTGCTCCTCCATCTCCATTTGGGGCTCGTACTATGACAAATGATCGTTCACTTAAGATATTCCCTTGCCATCAGCACGGCGTGCCCTACCCCTGCCCCTGCCACCACACATTCCTCTCCATCCTCTCTCGCCTAACAGAAGCATGCACCATTTGTCTTTGATTTTTGATGAGATCCATACTTGTAACATGAAAAATATATATAAAAAACACACACACACACACATACACAATTAACATGAATCCATAAAACTGTCAAAAAAATATGGTCGCTGGTACACTTCGGATTATAAAATCAGAAGAAAAACAATCTTGTTCAGATTTTATAATGTGAACAACTTCAGTGCTACAAGAAAAAAATTTGAACCAAAATAGTTGCATGCAGAGGGAATGAAACCTAACCTTGAGTTTGATGAAGCTTGAAATGTGATGATTTTGAGCAAAAAACCTCAAAGATTCATCCAATGTGTGGTTTTTGGATTTTGGCGTAGGAGAGGGAGGTTTTAGGTTAAATGTTACAAATTGTGTGAAATGGGGAAGTTTATGATTTTGAGTTATATATAGGCAGTGTTTGGATTATATAATCTAAAACGCTGTTCGAAATATAAAATCTGGACAAAGGGTAGTTTTGGTAATAAAAAAACGTGTGATAACCACATAGGGTGGAAAAAGTAATAGTCAAGATTTTAATGTGAAGATTAGATTGGGGCCGATTCTTTCTCTATGGGCTTTTTGTTTTAGTTGGTCTGTTTTGGAAAAAAAAATTAAGGCTATTACTTTTCCCACTCTATTGGTTTTTCACGCGCCCTATTTTTTCAAATTTATCATATGTTCGACAAATATAATATGAACTACATTTCGGCATATATAATTCGAAACCGGATTAAACCTAAAAAATGACTATGTAATTGATAGCAAAGGTCTTTGTTGACCTTATACATTCTCCACATAACTTGCAAAGCAATTGCAGGGATCGTATGAATGGGCAACAATGACCATGATATCATAAGCCACTCAAAACAAGAAAAAAAATTGAATGGATGACAAGTGAAGAATGAATGAAAATGTTGAAGTATGCAAGACTATTTATAGCCATAAAATTCCCCAATAATGTAAATTGGGTCAAAGGAAACATGTTTAACATTTAAAATTCGTTTTACACACCACAAACCATTCAAACCTTTGGTGTAACTCTACCGTCCACAGGTCTAGGATTTCTCAAATTGTATATATCGAACACATCTTAAACATTTTGGTTTATATAATGTGAATTATCCTATAACGTGTTTAACCTTGATTTTTGGGGGGTTCTCATGTGAATAACTTGCGAAATAAAAAGTACAAAAAATAATTCAATAACATAAAAGTACATAATAAAAGGAAAGGTTTAAGACTGGATGAAGGGGACAGAGGTGTTTCAAGAGGTTTGTTTTGAGTTAGATCTTGCTACCTTGCCATATTTCTATTGCCAATGCAGCAAGATCTAGCTCATAACAACCTCTTGGTATTCCAATTTGCCACTCATTCAGATTTACAGCAAATGAACCAAGCACACTAATTTATAGAATTTTATGTCTGTCGTAAACCACAGAAATTGTCGGTTCAATCTGCACCACATAAAAATCTTATACTTGATATGTTCAGATTATATAATTCGAACATGTCTTTCACCCTACAAAGCAGGACTTTTAACAAAGGGAATTTAATTTAAGTGAATACATTAAATATAACAATCTCAAATACATTAAACAACATTATCGAACAATGTAAAACACGTAATAAAACAAAACATAACAAATTACGAATCTGCTAAACAAATTTCTTCGTCTGGTTCCTCCAACACAACTCTTATCTCTTCGTATTTTCTAGGCTGGATCAAACTTTTATGAATTTATTCAACAAATTTGATCAATGAAGCGTCCAACTTGATCGAATCTTTAGAACTGTACTGACCAAATATCGAATACATCATTCTCATGTCGTCGTCACTTCTGATCTTCATCTGGGTGAGCTGCATTCTTCCAGCTAAATCGGCCGATGGACGTCGATACTTAACATCATCCACCCTTCTTGTGTCTATGTGGTTGATTTCACAGTTGATTTGATTCAGCTAATACTTTAACCCAGATAGCGTGACATCATTCCAAACGCTGAACATAAGGGGTGGTTTTCCCTCGTTGCAGCAAACTGCAGCTAGATTAGTGTTCGGATCAATGATTTAAGTGTCAATGATTTTTTAGGTGTGGTTTACTGCTTATAAAACAGGCAAACTAATTAATATAAGTTATGTGCATCGTGGACCACAGAAAAAAATCATGTACTGAAGTCTCCCTCACCTTATAAAGTACCAAATTTAACACATTTTTTAGCTAGTTTGAATTGTATAAATCTAACATTTTTGGGATGATTTTGGATTATATAATCCGAACCAGCCCAAAGTTTGGACGGTTACTTGCTTGGCAAGAGTTACTCATTGAACACGTTTTTTTTGTGGTCAGACCAGTTTACCACGTTTTTTTTGACTCTATTTAATGGTCTGTTACACTCTATGCATTCATGTGACCCAAATTCCTCCTTATAAATACCCATCAATCCTTCACAAATTTTCATTCCATCATCTCACATACTCTCCTTCTCCTTTCTTATACAATGTGTTTCCACCGTTGGTCTTTCATACAAAAAGGTTACACTAGCGCTTTATGGATTGTATGAATGAGCAAGAGACATGATGCCACTTTGCAAATTGACACCATTTTTCTGGGTGTAAGGTTTACATTCAAAGTCTCTTTTTCCCTGAACAAAAAAAAAAAAAAAAAACTTACCCTAGCCTCCTTCCCCCACCATCTTCTTCTCCTTCCCCTTCCATCTTCTTGTACCACAGGTTTAGCTATTGGTGTTTAATTATTTGTGTACTAAGCTTCAATGACAATGTGAATGTACTATGAAAGATATGATCAACTAATAAAATGAGAGTTTTATACCTTGTTTCGCAAAAAATGTATACTTTGTAATTTTTTTAATTTGAACAAAAGAAAAATATAACTAAAGAAAACAATAAAAGAAATTAAAGTATGTTTGTCTCTTTACATTTTTGTCTCTTTTAATTTTAGCCATTTTGAATTATGTGTTCTTAATATTATATGCAATGTTGTTCTGTAATTCTGGGGGTAAAGGTTTCAGATTATATGAGCTGAAATGTTGTTCATATTATATTTGCCGAACAAATGCTATTTTGGAAAGAAAAAAATTAAGGCGTGCGAGAAGCTTATAAGGTAGAAAAAGTAATAGCCAAGAAATAAGAATGATTGAGTTTATTAGAGTAGTTATTTTAGAGCATTAAATTGTGGACTGAATTATGTCATGCAGTCACAATATTACTATTAGAAATTTTGTAGTTTGTTTTGTTATTAGTCCCTTTATTTTGTGTATTTGCATTGAACAAATTGGGACATTACTCAAAGATCTCAAAGTCAAGAACTATCTCTTCCATTCGATTGAAAGGTCTATCATGGAGATGATTCTTGTGCCTGATACATCAAGTAAAGATACATGGGATTCCATCCGTGAGAGCTATCAAGTATCCACAAAGATTAAATGTGCTCAATTCCAAGCTAGCTCTAAGCAGGGAATTTACGGTTCTTAGCATTTAATATGGTGAATCGGTGGATGAATACCTTCGCAAGGACTCTTGCAAACGCAAATTGAATGACATCTCACGGGGAGAAATTGGAACAACTCTTGATCGTTGAAAATATTTTGAGGTAAATGACTCCAAATTTGATTATGTTGTGTGTTAAATTAAATAATCCAATGACATTGCAAACTTTTCCATTGACTATTTATAAAGTACTTCACTTGTCCATGAGCAACGAATAAGGGCTCACTAAGAAACAAAATGAAGAAAAGGTTCACAAAATTTCAAACTCTCAAAGGGAATATGGTTATTGTAAGGGTTGTATTGGATAAAGATATCATGGAAGAGGTAGATAAAACACGGAGTTTATTTAATGCTTCAAGTTTCATAAACTAGGACTTTACCAAAGTGTGTGTCCAAGTTGGGAGGAGATGCTAATTTGGCTAAATTAGAAGAAGATGGGGAAAGGCTTTTCATTGCTCAAGAGGGTTTGAGTAGTGGTGCTAGGTAATATGTGTGGTTCCTAGATTTTAAGTGTAGCCATCACATGGTGGGAGCAAATGAGTGACAAGTTCACACTATTATAAGTGGGAAAATGCTAATTCGAGTAAAGGAAATGCATCAAGGATTTTTCAAAACACAATTGTTAAATTTTAATTTGATGATTTATCTGTTCACTTCTTATTTTTCAGTCATATCGTCTTGAATTGTGACAAATAGTACATTGTGATTGACTGCTTTTTATTCTTGTAAAATTCTTGATGTTATTTTTTCTAGAGATATAGCATTGCTCTTGTAAGTGATACCACAGAAAAATAAAAACACTAAAAAACAATGATATTTCTACATAATTTTTAATTGATTTATGCATAAAAAAGTAGCAATAACAATACATACACAAACATGTTTCCTCTAATAAAAAACAAGACATACAAACACACGAAATTGGTCGTCACTCATCACTCACAAACATCACTAGTGAGATTGATAAACCTTTATTATACAAGTCTAGATAGACCAACTCACTTCACATGGTGGCTTTTGATGGTTGCATTGGAACCCACAGAAGATGGTTCACAGGTAAGAAGTGACACACTGGAGAGTTCTTCCCGGCCTTAATGCTAAGCTGCCTAAATATTATATGATCTGGGTTCCAATCAGATGTGTCCAAATGGCAAATTCCAACAGCCTCCATTTTATCTCCATTCTCATCACCGGCAAGCGAGACCTTGAACACTCTAGTCCCTGTAGCTATGTAATGACAAAAGTAAATGGCATATGGATATGAGAGGGGATGACAAGCTACCCATTTTGGAGCATCAATATCATGGGATACTTCCAAAATGGTGTACTTCTGTAAAGGGACAGCTGTTAGTGAGGGTTTGTTGGTGGTGAGAATACTATGTTTGGCATCTGAACCAATGATCGTGTTAACGAATTCGAGCATGGACTCTAGAGAGTTGGCACAAGTCTTTGTCTCCCCTGTAATGGTTTCCGATTCACACTCTCCAAGTGAATTTATCATGGATTTAGCTTGAGGAGAATCTTCAGGGATTGAGAAGAGTTGAAGAACACTTGGGAGTTGTGACATTGCAAGAGGAATGGAGTCAGCCTCTTTTTTTGAGAGGAAAGGAGAAACCACTTGTACGGGAAATTGAAGGGTCATTACATTTCCAACATAAAGATCATCCAAATTGAAAAATCCTACCTTGAAAGCTTCTGAACGATCGTTAGGAGATTGGGGGCCTTCTAGATCTTTTGAGGTGGTAGATGGGGGGCCTTTTGGGTCATTTCCCGCAGATATGTACCCAACAAGGTAATTTGGTTGCTTGGCTTCATGGTTACCATATGCAGATACGTACAATTCATTAGATTCATGGGCATGAGTCTTATATCCGGTATTGTAACTTTGTTGCTTTGCTTCTTGTTTACCATAGACAGTGTTGTAAGGTTCATTGGATTCATGGGTATGGGTCTTGTACCCTGTAGTGTAATCTGGGTTCTTGGCTTCATGTTTACCATATGCAAGTCTGTATCCGCCAGTTATGTAAGGCTCGCTTATCTTTTCATTAGATTCATGGGTATGGGTCTTGTACCCTGTAATGTAATCCGGGTTCTTGCCTTCCTGTTTACCATATGCAAGTCTGTACCCGCCAGTCATGTATGGCTCGCTTAGCTTTTCATTAGATTCATGGGTATGGGTCTTGTACCCTGTAGTGTAATCCGGGTTTTTGGCTTCATGTTTGAAATATTGTGTTATGTAAGGTCGATTGGAATCCAGTTGTTTGGCTTCATGTCTACCATAGGAAGTTATGTAAGGTCCATTGGATTCATGGGTATGGGAATTGTACCCGGTAATGTAATCTGGGTTCTTGGCTTCTTGTTTGAAATATTGAGTTATGTAAGGTGTATTGGAATCCGGTTGTTTGGGTTCATGTCTACCATAAGATGTTATGTAAGGTTCATTTGATTCATGGGTATGGGTCTTGTACCCGGTAGTGTAATCTGGGTTTTTGACTTCATGTTTACCATATTGAGTTATGTAAGGTCCATTGGAATCCGGTTGCTTGGGTTCATGTCTACCATAGGATGATATGTAAGGTTCATTTGATTCATGGGTATGGGTCTTGTACCCGGTAGTGTAATCTGGGTTTTTGACTTCATGTTTACCATATTGAGCTATGTAAGGTCCATTGGAATCCGGTTGTTTGGCTTCATGTCTACCATAAGATGTTATGTAAGGTTTGTTTGATTCATGGGTATGGGTCTTGTACCCGGTAGTGTAATCTATGTTCTTGGCTTCGTGTTTGAAATATTGAGTTATGTAAGATTGATCATATGAGTCCACTTGATCCGGATCTTGCAACTCTACCTTCAAGTCTCTGGCATTGATGTCTCGGCCAATCTACAATGACGACAATGAGAATATAAATTGAAAGACTTTTTCAAAAAACAAACTAAAACATAAATCCCCTCAAAAAGAATATAAATGTTGCAATTGATTATCCAAGGTTGATATTATTATTATTATACTGTTTCACGTTTTAACTGCAAGGACCTTTAACCAAGAAGAAGAAAATTAACTGCAAGGACCTTTAACCAATAAGAAATATAAAAAATATTGTCAACCTAGAGTTTTGTAGAATATTGATATCAACAAAATTAATTCGAGATTCAAAATAACTATGAATTAATTATCTAAAAAAAACTATGAAATAATTAAATTTATTAAAATATAGTTATAATTGATTATATACAATGGCGAAGTTAGAAGGAAGGCCAAATATAAAGAAAAAAAAGAATACATGTATGTAAAGTTAATATATTAAATTTAACTAATAAGGAAAAAATTAGTCTGATAGAAACGTAAATTAAAGCAGTGCAAATTAGTCTTCGTGAGTTTAACTCAATTGATAAAGACAGTGTATAATATATGTAAGGTCTGAGGTTTAAACTATGACCACCACAAAAAAAAACAACAAAAAAAACCCGGTGCAAATGAAATAATATCCAACAAGCTAATTGTATATTTGGTTATGCGGTGAGATGAATTGATTTCAAGTGAATTAATTTTAAAATTTATTCTGATTAGAAGTGACTTGATGGTAAATTGAATAATATTTGAATATATTCTTATAAATATGAGTTGAACTATAAATTTGTATGTAAAAAATCAATGCTAGAATAAAAAACTACAAATCATAACTTCAAGTAGAATCAATTTTTCGTCAAAAAATAAAATCAATTATAGTGAAAAAGTTATTCTATTTGAAAACAATTAAACATGTCAAAATCAATTCTACAAGAATCAATTTAAATCCTCTTAGAAGTGGAACCAAACATAAACTAAAAATATCTTTTTTCTTAACATGCCATTTATTTAAGTTATTTGTAGATAACTCATTGTATATTTTTTGTTTCTAAATTTTGCGTTGACAATTTAAGCTGTTCACAAAACTCTATGCATGATAACTAATTAGCTGTAACTTTTTTACTTTTCTATTTTTACTATTTTTAGCTGATAAGACTTGTTCAAAGTAGTTAAATCTAAGGCTACCCAACACACATGTACACTATCCTACGCCCCTAAAATTGATAAATGGTTCATTACGTGATAATGAGAGTGAAGGAAATGCGTAAAACAACAATCTTTTTTTTTTTTTTTGAGCAAACGTAAAACAACAATCTTCACGATTGAACATTTATGTTTAAATGTGAAATAAATTTTGAAGAAATTTTTCTTCCCTCTTTTTTTCCTTCCTATCTAATAACTTAACCAAATAACTAAAATTTAAAATAATCTCTCATCTCCCCTATCCAAGACTCCAACTATCACTATGTAAAATTGAATTACCATAAAGAAGAAAAGGACTACTGTGAGGAACTGAAGTGCTAGTGTAGTAGCCATTTTTAAGTATTGGGAATGAGTTATTCCACTTGAAGAGAACTAGCCTTTTTATAGGTGAGATTGAGGCCTTTTTTTTCTTTTTTCTTTTTTTTGTTTGGAAGAAGGTGTTGTCGAGGTTTCCTTCTTGCTTTTTCTTGTTGACTCAATTTCCTTCTTACTTGGATTGGAGATTTGAGAATATAAATAATATAATTTTTTCTTAATACTCCCTTCGATCCTATTTACAAGAAACAATTTACTTTATATATATATATATATATATATATATATATATATATATATATATATATATATATTGAATAATTTATGTATTTTAATTTTAGATTCATTGATTAAATAATGTATGTGGTTTATAATAAAGACTATATTCATCATTAATTGAATGAATCTTAAATGCAAAATTTTGTTTATACTACCTCCGTCCCTAATTATAAAACCCTTATGGAAAAAAAAAATTGTCCCTTTTTATAAGACTCATTTGGTATTTCCAAGTACATTAATTATTTCATTACCAATATACCATTATTTATTTTGCATATTTTTCTTCAATCAACAATAGATATTATGTTGAAAACATAAATTAACTCTCTCTCTCTCTTAAGGATAAAATTGTAAAAACAAATGTACCAAAAAAAATATTGTAAAAACAATAGTAATTATATACAAATTTAATACTACAACCAACTTTCTTAATCTCCGTAATTTTGACAAAATGCTCCTATATGTAAGGACGGAGGTAGTAATAGTTATCAGATGATGTATACGCGTATGGATTTCCTTATTTATTACATCTACATCATTAAAATATAAGTGAGAAAAGTATAAAATTATAAAGAAAAGAAGTTATTGAAAATGTGATTAAGATGTAACTAATGAAAAATATTGATAATACACTCTTTTTAGTCATACGGGGTGACTAAAAGTATTTACTTAATCCTTAAAAAAAAGTATTTACTTAAGATGATACACTATTTTTATCTTATTGTGTAGATCGTGTGGTCACTGTTATAAATCATAAACTACTTTTTAAGTTCAGTGAATAACTCATAGCAAAAATCATTGAATAATTTACGTATCTTGACTAATTATAGGCCAAATATATTAGTTATTCAATGAACTTAAAAATTGATTTTTTTTTTCTTATAATAGTGACTAGAGAATGTATCATGTAAAAGGTGACAAGAATTCATATAGGTTTTTAGTTTCTTTTTATAGTCATTTTAGAGTAATTATTTTGATCAAATATATTAAAATCAGGCAATCAGTTCAAACTATGTTAATAGTTTGTAGTTACCGAATAGTTAAGAGAAGTGAATCAAAATGAATTAATCATTCTCCTTACCTTAACCTTTTTCGTTTATTTCTTTTCTATAAACAAACTTTGTGCTTATTACAAAAATCCCCCAATTCACAAATCAAATTAACAATCAATATTGATTTAGAAATTTCACAAATCCATGTGAAGAGGAGCTTTTTATAAATATTATCATTTGTCGACACACTAGTACACTTGCTAGATTTTTATGATTAATATATAGTATTATAAGTTTTAGGATTGACTTATTATATCTTATTGTATCATAAAATTCTGCATTGAGATATGATATGATATAATTATATATCCTATCATGTCTCTTTAGGTGTATGAATTATGATCTTCATTTTTATCCTATGTATTTTGCCAAAAGTATTACTTTATTATTCAAAAAGGTAAATTATATATTGAATTAATTCAACAAGATAACATTACCTTATAGTGATTGCTATAATATCTAATCCATCAAAATTATATTATGATCTTTTTTATTATTTTTATCTAAAATTGTGACACCATTGTTTGTTACCGACAGTTTAACTACTATAAAATGAGTGGTTAAACATTTTTTAGAGATAAACAACTAATTTGATAAGTAAAAACAAAGAATCGGTTTGCAACACTAACTAAAAACTAAAAGATTATATAAAAGTAAAAAAAATAAAAATTGTGCTTTGTTTGGTTTGGTTGAACGATTATATTCTTAGTTAAAGTAGTGAATAGGCAAATTTATTCTCAGAACAATAGGCATCATCCATAAAAAATAAAAAATAATTTTCCATTTTAGCGAATTTGATAAATACATTATTTAAATTGTAAAACTTGAGTCAAAATAGCCCTTCCATTAGCTTTTATACTATAAAACTTGAGTTAAATTGTAAATCTTGAGTCAAAATAGTCCTCCATTGGAAATGGAAATGTAGCCATCTATGTTCATCTTAGAAGTTAGAAAAATACCACCTCATCGGGACTAATATTTATATTTGTTAGCATTTTTCTAATTTTATATAGTTTTCTGATTTAAAATCTTTAAAAAATGACTGTGAGACACTTGTTTGAAAATATCGTGTTTCATCTACCAAAAACAAATAATTTTACTGTGTTTCCCAAAACTATTACATGCATGTGCACATGCATTTAGCAGGAAGTCAACTAGCTTCCATCAATAACGGATCATGGTCTGTCAAAATCCACACACTTTTACCTAACTAACCTAGAGAGACAGAATAATTTAGAAAATGATTTTTGGAAAGGTTAACAAGTGTCGCTTGTGTCCTTCCCTTCTCTCTCTTTCACTTCTCTTAATCCATCACCAAAATTCTAATTTTTTCTTCTTCATCTAAGGAGTAATTTAGGGTCAATTTTTAATCCAAAATCATCTTTCTAACTCGTTTTTTCTATTTCCTTTTTATTGAAATAAGTTATTTTCACATCTATTTCATTTTTCTTTCGTGATTTCGTCGTCTTATTGCGACTTTGTTGTTCGTCAACTTTGTGCGACATTGTTTGTCTTTTTTGTTTCGTTCAAGTATTTGTTCGATTCAGATTCTCAGATCAGCTTCGATCAAGGGCAAATTAAATCAATGACTTTGGAGTCATCAACGTTGCAGATCCGGAGACATGGATATTCCAGAGACTTAAATATAGTCATATGTGTAGGCTTACTTTGCCGTTTTATGTTATTAACATGGATGTTGTGAGTTTGTTCACAGATTCATCCTTTTTGTTTTTAACTATTTTCATTGTATCGATGTACTCTATCAATTTGAATGAATGAATATTGTTTCTTTTTGTCAAAAAAAAATGTCGCTTGTCTCATTTGTTAAAAAATTTTAAATAGAAAGTTTTAATTAGTATTAATTCTGCCGTTCAATATTACACAGTTGACAGTTCACTTTGTCACGTATGTCAATACATAATTTTGATCTTAAATATATTTAATAGGAGTAATATATTAGAAAAATTATTAAAATTTGATATTTTAAAATTATTCGTCGAGACTTATCCAACAACATCTTATATGTTATAATTTGTCTTTTTTTGTGGTGATCGGAGTTTGAACCCGGACCTTACATCATATATTATGCATTGCCCCTATACCAACTAAGTTAAGCTCACGATGACATGTTATAATTTGTCTTTGTATATTAATAAAAAAAAATATGGTCAAAATATGTTATATGAATATTACACAATTTCAAAGTAGGTCATTTAAAATGGGACAGAGGGAGTACTACCTTCGTGCCTAAATATAATACAATTTGCCAAAATCTCATAAATTAAGAAAATTGATATTTGTATTAAAATTGTTTGTAATCACAATTGTTTTTACAGTTTTACCTTACTTTAAGATAAATAATTAGTTTATGTTTTCAACATGTTATTTATTGTTGATCGAAGAAAAAAATGTATAATAAATTGGGGTATGTAGATAAAAAAATAATTAATGTAGTTGAAAATAGCAAAAGGTTATACAAAGAAGGACAAAAAAAATTCTCAAAAAAGTTTTATAATTAGGGACGAAAGTAGTATTAACTTGTCTTGAAATATAAAAAATCAAATCTAATACACATTCAAACAAATTGCAATTTGGTAATATTAACACACAAAATAAATACATTAATTGTACTAACAATTGTTCTTAATAAATGTGAAAAAAAGACAAAGAAGACCTATATATATATATATATATATATATATATATATATATATATATATATATATATATATATATGAGTTAGGATCCGTTGACACCAAATCTCAACCATTCTTTTAAGTTTGATCAAAGGCTCATAATTCTCATTAATTGATCTCCATAAATTTCCAACTTTCTTGATGCACCGAATCACTCACGCTCTTTATTTTCAACCTTCAATTGCATGGGTTCATCGCTGAACTGAATCTCTTTATATGTGTTGGGTTTCACGGTCTCTCAAATCTAATGAACCTTTTATTCTCTTTCTCCCGTTGATTCCCCATCAATGGTTTTTGCTCTATCCAGGCAGTATAATTAAACCAATTGAGTTGTTTGTGATAGATAATTGGAAGTAATTCAACTTAATTCAATTAGGCCTTTAGGGGGAATTTTTTTTCATGATTTGGCAAATTCCAACGGAGATCCAATCCAAATTCTTCCATGATTCACTATCTTCTTCCAATGAGAAAAGATTAAAAAATTGATATAAACAAGAAAGGAGGCGCAACCCAAGAATCTCGTCCTTTTGAACAACAGAAAAAATTAATTTAATCTTACAAATTTATCTTTGTTAAAATATTGGCTCAGCTTTTAAAAAAGATTATCAATTTAAAGCTTTGTGGTGTTCCGATCAAGGTTGTGCTGCTTAGAACAGATCAAGGTTATGTTGGTTAGAACAAAATATTGAGTACAAGAAAGAAGGGGATCCAGGCGAACATCAAGCCTTGTTTAATTTCTAGCCTTTAGATTAAACAAGGATCCGTTGACACCAGGTGTCAACGGTTATATTGACACCAGGTGTCAAAGTGGTGAATTTGTCTGTTTGGATGCTATGCTACTTGTTGCTACTTTTCTTAGATGATTGTTGATCGTATCTGATCAGAAGGTGGCTGTTGGTGCTTGATTGAATGTGGTGGTTCACGGTGGTGGAAATATTATGGTGAGCGTTGGACCGAATGGGGGGTGTGTACCTGCAGACACTCCGACGCTTAAGTCAGATACAGTTTCAGAATGAGGGTGAGAGTGTGAAAGAGCTTCTACCATGGAGGCTGCAAGGAGCCTCTTATTTATAGAGGTTGGTGAATGCAGAGCCGTTGTAATGGCACACGTGTGTCCGGCGGTTACGAAATCAGGAGAAGTGTAACTGCCGGTGAGATATTCGCGGAAACGTGGGTAAAGAGACGTTGTCGAACATTGCAAAACGTTTGAACTAGTCTCCTTTGCTCCGAGCACCCCCCCCCCCTTTCGTGGGGAAGGGGTGTGTTGCGAGTAATTTCACCAAATGCAGCATTTGGGCTTGATTTGTTATTGGGCCTAAGCAGTTAAGCCCATGTCTTTGACCGGTCCAGAACAATTGCTATGGCGGGAAGTCCCAGGAAGGGATTCAAGCTAGCTTGATGAGCCTCTCTGGAGGACCCCCTGTGTTTTAATCTATGACGAATTTTCGTGCTCAGAGCCCTTCTTTGGGTTGGTGTCATGTCTTTATTCAAAGCCCACTTAAGGGTTGTTGTTTGGCGAGGTTCAGTGCCCGTCAAGGGTTGATGTTTAATAAAGATATGAAACTAATGATAAATTTTTGCACTTGTTCCAGAAGTAAAAAGAGTTCCATTTGTTCCTGAATAACTTCCTTTAAAAGGGCTTCCGCAGTGAATCTCTTTGTAGAAGATATGATTTTGTTGAATTCAAGTTTATTTGTTTTCAAATATGCTTGTAACTCATCGAGAAAATAATATCGGGTTTTGAAAATTTTATCATATCGACTTTCTTATATCGGTACATAAAAATTTTCTTCCGCAAATATAAACATTTAAATTTCGTGACGTGTGTGGTGCAATTATTTAACGATGTTTTGCAAATAAAATAATATATATATATAATTGAAACACTACATTAATGTTAATATTTTAAAAATAGTTATTAGTTTTCAAAACTGTCATATTAACTTTCTCATCTTGATACATAAAAACTTGTATCAACAGATTTAAGCAAATAAAATCTTCAAGGAGCACAAAACAAATATTTAACATATTTTTTTACATATACAATGCAAAAATATTTAATCGAAACATTACATTTATTTTCACAATTTTCATTGAATACCTTTAAATAGTTTATCTGATCCAAACGAAATGTCGGATTTAAAATAAATCACAATTCGATTGATTACAAATGAAACATCGTTATAGTTCATCGAATCTAAATAAAATATGAATTTATATAAAAAAATAATATTTAAAATATAAAAAATCAAATGAATGAATTCATACTTTTTTATTAAGAAAGTTTTTTATTTTTAAGGATGGAAAGATTTATTATTTCATATATACACACACATATTTTTTTTTTTAGGAATATATACACACATATAATTTTTATTTATTTTTTACTAAAGCTAGGTTTATAAGACACTTGCATAAAGAAAATTATACAATTGCTCACTAATAACATATATTTGCATTGTAACCAAATATATATATATATATATATATATATATATATATATATATATATATATATATATTTGCATTCCAAATTATTTCATAAAAGATGTATTTGTCAAGTGGTTGGGGAGTAAAATCCTAGTTAGTGTGAGCACCCTGGTTCGATTCCCATGGGTGAAATTTTCAATGATTTTTGCAAAGCTATTCGTAAACTTTGGTTTTAAAGAAAAAAAAATAGTTTGGAGAGTGATGATTGGATTAGAGGGAACATTTAATTAATTTGATGGTTTAACTTGTAAAATGTCATTGATTTAAAATGGGATGAATATGCAAATAATAAAATACATGCTAAATTTTTGGAAAATAAAATAATAAATATGTTTGTTATAGTGGAAGACACATTCCACACAAAAAAAAAAAAATAGTGAAAAACACATGGCTATTTTCTATTGGTTAAGGGTAAATTACCCATGAGTTTTCAAAAGTAACCTAGGCCTCACCTTCTTTCATTGTTGACTCAGCTTCCTTCTTACTTAGAGATTTGAGAACATATATACTAATATTATTATAATTAATATAGTAATAACTAGCTTGGGACACAAGGAAAGCCAGAACATATAGAGTACGTAGCACAGCACAGTGGGTGAATAGAATACAAATTATATATACAATAATTATCCAATCTGATATTATTAAAATTAATGAACCTCGTACCGGTTTAGTTTGTAAACACAATTTGAAGTTAGTGTAACAATTTCACAGTACAAGATCCCCTTTTTTCTCCCCGAGAAGAGTAAAGAGTTCTTTTTTTTTTTAAAGGCCCGAGAAGAGTTTTCTTTTGTTAGGTAACACAAGCATTTACTCGTGAGCTCATCTCAGTGAATACTGAGAATACATAATATATGTTAAGTTTGGGTTCCAGTTTCGACCACCACAAAAAAAAAATGTGACATAAGCGTCAAGACTCAAGACGATCACATTCGTCCCTATCTTTTTGTTTTTCTTGGGAAGAAACGATAGATTAAATAAAAATGATCCTTCTAATTGAAACCCTAACACTTTTTATTTTTATATAAGGTTTTTCATGTTGTTTTTATTGTTGTGGTTTGTTCCTCCTATTGTTGTGGATTATTCATATATATTTTAATAAAATTTAATTAATATTTTAGTTGATAATTTAAATAAAAAGGATAAAATAGTTTAAATAAAAGGGTAAATTTTGAAAAGAAAAATTCAGCATAAAAGGTGTATTTTTTTATTGTTTTTACATAAACAATTTCATTTAAACGCGAACCAAATCGGTTGCGACAACATAAGCAATACAATGAGGAACTTCCTCAATCCAAACATAATCAATCAAAACTAAAGCAAACTTAGTTAGAGTATGAGCAACAACATTACCGCTTCTTTGTATATGAGAAACTAAAAATGAAGAAAATAAACAACTAAGACTCTTACACTCTTAGAGTCATTAATCATCAAGACAAAGTAAGATTTGTCATCACTATGCGACTTCAAAGCCTTTAAGACATTAAGAGAATCACCTTTCATGACAATGTTTCAAAAACCCATATCATAGGCAAATTGAATTGCCAACCAAAATCCAAGAGCTTCAACAATGTTAGCATAAGTTCCATGTAAAGTAAAAAAGTTTTAATCCTCAACTTCTCAAGATGCATTTTTTTCTTCATAGAAAATTAGGAAATTATACAAAAGAAATAAATAAAAATTAAAAAATGTGGAATTTGTTACAAAATAGTGAAAATGACATTTTTTTGTGATTAAATCTATCATTTAATTTTTAAAATGAGAAAACAGATGTTATACTGATCTACAATGTCATACTCTTTTTTACACGCCATAGTTGTCGTGAGGAAGAACTATTTATTATACATTGGTTTAAGGAATGAAAAGTGTTTTGGTGTCGAAATTGAAAATTTGAAGTTTTTTTTTTTACCAACAAAAAAAAAATGTGAAGTTATTAAGTATTGTTAGACATAACTCCTTTGATTTATTCAAAAAAAGATATAACTCTTTTGATAATGTGGATATTGTTATACTGTACACATTCATTTCCTAGTTTAAATTTGAAATCTTATAATTGTGTGTGAGTTTTAAGGATTATATTACAAAATACAATGATCAAAAGAATCATTTAAACCTAAATCAGAGACTCTCTCCAATGTGAGATCGATATGAGAAAACAACCTCGTTCAATCTCATCCCTCCATTTCATTTCATAGAAAATCAATGGCTACAATACAAAACATCAAAATTGATATCCTCACATTTTTTTCACCTCTTTTTTTATTTCACTCGTTCACGGGTTTAATCTCTCTGGTATCAATAAAGCTAAAAAAATTAAAAAATAAAGCTCGTGATTCCTACTATATATATATATATATATATATATATATATATTATTATGCTTGCTTCTATATTTTAAAATTACATAATATATTTGTTATAAAATCACCTATTACTTCCAAAATCACCTTGTGTAAAACAGTTCAAAGTGCATTGCGTCGATCACTTTTCAAAAATCGATAAGATAAGAGATTTTTTATTCTAAAACTAGGAGAGGGTTTGATTTCGACTATCATATTTGCCCGGAACATTGATACAGCAAAGGTGATTCATGGTGCACTTGTGTTGTGTGGAGTGACTAGCATGCTCAGTTTTTTATGAATGAGAGTTTCCTTAATAATTTTATAGTATTTTTATTTTAACCCAATTTTAGTAATTTATTTATTTTGTTCTATGTTTTCGGCTTATTAGGGTTTGTTTATTTACCTATTTAATCTTAACAGTTGTAGACTAAAAGAAACAACTTTTATTCAATCAATAATATTTTAGAGATTTTTTTCTCAATTTTTGGTGGATTCTAGAACCCTATTTTCATATGTTTCTCGCTTACAAACTTATTTTTTTTCAATCTAGGTTTAGCGTTTGGTAGCCTACGCTTCCGACTAACGCTCATCAACCTTTGCTGTCAACGTCGTTGTTGTTGTTGTCAACGCTGTCATCTGATCTGAGAGAGCTTTAGCAGTCACAATTAAACCGTTAAATTCTGCCCTCGTAACCGGTTGATCTTTCATAGGCTAGCAAGCACTAAACCTAAATAGAAAAAGAACAAGTTTGCAAGCGACAAACTTGTGAAAATAAGGTTCCGGAATCCACTAGAAGTTGAGTTAAAAGTCTCGAATATTTTTATTGAATGAAAAAGTTGCCTCTTAGGCTATAACTGTTAAGTTTAAATGGGGAAATAACAAAGTCTAATGGGCCGAAAATAACAAACCGAAAACAAAACAAACAAATAATTAAATCAGGCTAAAATAATAAAAATACTATCAAATTATTAAGGAAACTCTCTTACATCAGTCTCATCCACCTCTGAAAAACTCGACCCCGAGCTCTTATTCTGATAAAAGAGCTTCCATGCATGTTGACTCTTCCAATGAACAAGAGGCCATCCACCCGAATCTCATTGTTGGAATTTTTTTTATTATCCGGGACTCATGTAAGATGTACCAATCACGTGAAGGCCCCAAGCCTTTTGACCTCAGATCCTTCAAGCAAACAGTGTTCTTCACAATCCTTTCAAACTGACAGATATGCAAGTGCTATTGTTGGACCAAGTGGGTACATCTCATATTGTTCAAGGGTACCAAGTGGGTACATCTCATATTATTCAAGGGAAAGCTTCTCCTTGTTATTTTCTTTGGCCTTTTCATGTCCTGAATGAACTGCACCTTGAAAATTATTGAACATATTACCTATTGATTCCTTCAGAACATCTTTCTTGTAGTCATCATTGCTTACTGTTGTGTTAGCTTGTGGTGAATCGGACTCAGCATCAGTATCCTTTAGGCCAAATTCAGCTGATACAAGATGTGCGCTAATGTTGATCGGAAGCACAATAGAAGTTTCCTTTTCCTCCTTGGTCATCGAATCACCCTTGCTCATAATTTTTTGAAGTTCCTTTGATGCCTTTGTTCCTTCTTCAATTTCCAGTGTCGCCTTTGTTTGGATGTCGCAATCCATATCATTGTTGTTCACGTTAATATTGCCCTCCAATTCTAGATTGAACTCTGTGGTCCTACTTTCTTCGACTTTAAAACTCGAATCCTTAATAATTCGATTGTATCCACCACATGGAATCCTAACTGGTCCACGTATCCCGTTCTGTTTGTTTCTGTTGTTGATGTTGTCGTCAACCTTAGTTATCGACACTGCCATCTGATCAGACAGAGCTTTGATGGCCGCATTTTAATCGTCAAATTCAGCCCTCAATTCTACCCTCGTAACCGGTTGATCTCCCATGGTTGATCACGTTAGGAAAAGAACACGAGAAACATGCTTTGATACCAACTGACGCAGTAAGAAGCGTAGGCTAGCCAGCGCTAAACCTAGATTGAAAAGAAACAAGTTTGCAGGCGACAAACTTGTGAAAATAGGGTTCCTCAATCCACCATAAATTGAGAAAAACTCTCTAAAATATTATTGATTGAATAAAAGTTTTTTTTTAGTCTACAGCTGTTAAGGTTAAATAGGGAAATACCAAACTCTAATGGACTGAAAATAACAAATTGAAAATAAAACAAACAAATTACTAAAATTGGGTTAAAATAAAAAATACTATAAAATTACTAAGGAAACACTCCTACATCGGTCTCCTCCACCTCTGAATAACTCGGTCACGAGTTCTTACTTTAAAAAAGAGCTTCTCGTGCATGTTAACTCCTCCAATGAACAAGAGAACATCCACCTGAATTCCATTGGTTGAATTAATAGGGTCCCTTTTTGTAGACAAAGCAGCCACTGAGCAAGGTACAAACAAATGCTTCTGCAAATGGATGGCTTGATTTGCTCTCAATGCATGACGCCCAGTAAATTAATGTGTTCAAATCAATGTCATCTGAAAGTGATTGAAAATTTGCGACCGCAAATTCATCCTTTGTTATGGTATCGGTTTTGTCAAAAGCCATGACCTCGATTTTAATTTGCCAAAGTTTCAAGAGAATGACCCCCTGTCAATGTCTTCTCATCAACTTCACATTCACCATCTATAACAAATTCATCAATAGGTATAATCTCTCCTGCTTTAATTGCTAAAATTGTGTTTACTTTGACCTCATCTTTTTGATAGCCACGTTCTGCTTTCGCTTCGATTTTCATAGGGGAGTTAGCTATTTCCTTGTGTTCTTTATCTTCATCAAGTGTATCCTTAAAATGCTTTATGATCGTTTTCAATAGATTTAGCTGAATTGACATGTTCTTCTAAAATCTGCAGCTTCTTCTAGTGATTCAACATTATCTCGTAAAAATCAGTTTTCTCCACCTTTGAAGAACTTGAATCCACAATAATTCTATTGTTTCCATCATGAACCCTAATTGGTTCGCCTCCCCTAATCTGGTTGTTTCTGTTGTTGTGGTTGTGGTTGTTGTTGTTGCGGTTGTCAACCTTAGCTATCAACGTCGTTGTTGTTGTTGTCGAAGTTGCCATCTGATCTGACAGAGCTTTGGCGGCCGCAATTAAGACGTCAAATTCTTCCCTCATAACCGGTTGATCTACCATGGTTGATCACATTAGGAAAATAAAAGGAGAAACATGCTCTGATACCAACTGATGCAGTCGGAAGCGTAGTTTAGCATGCACTAAACCTAGATATAAAAAGAACAAGTTTGCAAGCGAAAAACTTGTGAAAATAGGGATCCGGAATCCACCAGAAATTAAAAGAAAAGTCTCAATTATTTTTATTTATTGAAATATTTGTCTATTAGGCTACAACTGTTAACCTTAAATAGGGAAATACTATGAAATAATAAAAATACTACAAAATTACTCAGGAAACCTTCCTACATTAGTTTTAGACAAAGATATAAATCTTGAACATTAGTTACAGCAGGATCTTCATAACACCTGGCGTTCTGCGGGTTTGAGCCGGAAATGTTGCTCTTGGTCTCTCTCTTTCCCTTTTTGTTTTCCCTATACATGACTGTACTTATTTGATTTTTGTCTTATTTAAGTAAATTCGGTTGTTAACTTCGAGCTTTGATGGCTCTAAAGGTGAAGACAGTGTCCTTGATTTTTCTATCTATATGTGAACGGTTAGTCGACTTTGGAGAGTTGGGCACGACAAAGCTAAGTTTTTAAAAATGACTACTTAGTTTTGTATAGTAAACTTCTTGAATCATAGTTGAAATTCAACATGTTTTTACAGAAGATTATGCATCTCGTATTGTAGTGTTTTAGTCATACTTTAGGTTCAAAATGGTATTTGTGCCTATCAAAAGCTTGAAAGGGTCATCTATCAATGGCTAAAATTTGCCTCACATGTTCAATATTTGGAATTTTAACTGGTGCTAAGATCAGACATTGACTACTTGCTTAGATAAACAACATATTTACAGCTTATAACACAAGTGCTTATCATGATAACCCTTATGTATAAGCTTACGTAAGTTGTTTCTATATTAAAAGATAAAATAATGTTTAATTATTTCTTGTACATGCTATAAGTTGTTTGGTAAGCTATCTTGAAGAACTTGTGGAAATAAACTGAAAAAAGCTTATAAAAAATGTCATAAATTGTCTCATAAAATTTATGCCATTATACAAACTCAAATAATTATGGTGAATGATGAAAAAGTGAAGAAAAATGTGTCTCCATAACTTTGTTATTTTTATAAATATATACATAAACACTAATAGATAGGTAGATAAATATATAGATAGATTTAATCAAATTGAACAGAGTTATAAGTATAAGTATACTAGAAGGTTTAATTAAACCTTAGAAAAAAATTTAGGAAAACTTTACAAAAAAAATATTGCACATATCACACTCAGTTACTAGATTTTTTTTATTTTACGAATTAAGAGTGTGGTTAAATATCACGATGAAACTTAGACGTTCCAACCAAAACGTGCACGAAATAAAAGGAAAGAAATTAAAGAACCCAAAGGGAAGATGTTGTTGATCAACCACCCTTGAGTTCCCCATTAGAGCGAGTGTTATAGGCAAGCAAAAATGTAATAAGGTTTAAAGTTAGAATCTATTTGTATTTCTAACATATATATTATTTATTCCCACATTACAAATATGACTCAAAGAGACTTATTGAATACATGAAGAATGGAAGAAAAAAATATGTATTTTTTGAAAGTTATATGAGTGGATCACGTATGTAGTTGGTATTGTTGTTTGTGATTTAAATACATGACTATGAAAGTCATATTTAATATGCTTTGTATTCTTTGTAACATATATCGGTGGTTCATGCGTGTAGTTTGTGATTGAAATGCATTACTCTAATGTCATGTTTAATTCATGAGCATGAGAGAAAATCAATTGTGTATGATTTATCTAAATAGCATTTGTCAGGACCGACACACCACACATTGCGGCCTACAGCAAATTTTAAATTAAGACCCTTTTAAATTTCATAATAGTACTTCAATAAAATTAATTTATTTTTAATTTTAACTATATTTTTCATACATTTTAGATGCAAAATCATATATTAAACTAATATGATAAGCTTCATTTGATATTTATTTTTCTATTGATGATAGAATTAACCAATTTAATCTTTACTGACACGGTATTGATTTTAGTAGAATGTGAAACATTTTTCAAGTAACTTTTTTGTTTTGACAAAATCAAGTAAATTTTTAGAAATAGTACAATATGAAGTCTTTTTTATCATGTAATTATTTTTTAACATTTTACAGGCATGTTGTGATTGCATTGGTGCCCTTGTCCTTGAACTAGCTCTAGCAATTGTATTTCAGAATTTATCAAAATATATACTTTTAAGTTTGTTTTTGTATAATTTAAAATAGGCTTATATGCACTTTTGGTCCCCTATTTTCACTTAATCAAAATGTTAGTCCTCCTATTTCTAAAATCACTATTTTGGTCCCCATGTTTTACATTTCTTGAGTTTTGTTAGTCCCCCATCAATCTTGGTGATTTGTCACTCTCATTAATAACATGGCAATGACGTGGCATGTGTATTGGATTATTCATTTTCTATGTCATTAATAAAAATAAGTAATTATAGATATAATAAAAATTAATTGATTAATAAAAAACAAAAATTAAATGAAATTATATAGAGAAAAGGTATCAAATTGGGGGAACATGAACCCTAATTTCTAAAATGATATCCCCTTGTCGATGTTTGTTGAGTTCTTCCCGTATAGCAGAGGTGTGAATGATGTCCCCTTGACATATATATCTACTACACCCCATTTATTATCAACAAGTCCAGATGCATCAATGTTCAATTTGAAAGAAGATGTGGGAGGAGGACTCCAACTTGAGGGGGAAGATATAGAGATAGTTGATTCCACATCAACATGAGTATTCACAAGTCCTTTGTAATCTTCAATGATATTCCAAACTTTTTAGACAATATTCACCGCTTCAAGATTTCTTCCTTCAAAACAAGATTCCTTACGAGCATACCAAGGTTCACAAGTGTTTTGTAATCTTGAATGATATTTCAAACTTTTTAGACAATATTCACCGCTTCAAGATTTCTTCCTTCAAAACAAGATTTGTTAGGAGCATATCAAGGTCCGTAACAAAGAGATAGGACATATACTATAACATTAGATTGAGCTTTAGAGAAAGTGTTTCTCAACAAATCAATGAAGGACACCGAAATGCCCTCAAATTGAATTCCTAGAGGAGACAACAACCAAACGTGTTTAGCGTACAAGAAATTCATGAAAATGTGATCTAAATCTTTCTCTTCCGCTTTGCAACAGGGATAAAGAGGATCGTAGGAGACACACTTTTGAATAAGTTTCCTTTTAACCGAGAGACTATCGTTAAGAGTCATCGAAGCCAAGTGAACATGTTTAGGAATTGTACTGATGTTCCAAAATTTCGACCACAAAAGAGATGGATTATTATGCATAGATACTTGTGGATTATCATAATCTTCCCATTGTTTGATAGAGTTATAAGCATTTTTCACTAAAAAACATACCTTTTTTGTGGGGATGCCAAAAGTTAAAAAAGAAAGAGGTGATTGTGATATTTACATTGCCTCAAAAGGTAAAATAAAAAAATAAAAATAAAAACATCATTTATATGTTGCATATTCCAACCACCTAAACTCGTAAGAGTTAGTTGAGACACGTGTGATAAATCAGATTAGAAATGTTTTTGAGTCCATATCTTATAGCTATTCTGCAAAGGAAGCCACTTGTCCTCCCAACTATTAATGAAGTGACTGGCACCCGGCCCAATCTCCACAGACAACCTTTTTTCTGATCACTAACAGTATTCATGGATACTTCGCCATTGATCATCCAAAAGGGTGTATCCTCTTTACAGATCGATATAGATGATAGACTAACAATTTAAGGCAAGTGCGGATGGTAATGTGGCTAAATATGGTAAATCAACAAAATCATCGGTACTCATCCTATTATATCATGTTTTTAATACGCAGATGATATTATTACTGTATTATATCATCTTTTAGTACACGTTTTATGATGACATGTTTCATAATGACATTATATATATTATATTTAAATAACAACATTATCATTGTGAAACAATTACATGTATATTTTTCGAAATTAATTTTGAATATTTTTTAATTTATTACCATTCCAAAACAACTACCCATAATTTATTAACATTATATATATTAAGTTTTATTATTTTAAAATTTATAATGTAACAAAACATACTAAAACAATAGTAAAAATAAGATGAGAGCACCGACTAGAGAAATGGATATCCAAAATGTTGATGAGTAAAATATGAGAAAAATGTGGAGTAGACATCCCTCAATGAAGTTGGTTCAGTTGATAAGGAGACAGTCTATACCACGCAAGGGCATGGACTTTTTTTTTAAAAAAGGCAAGGGTGTGGACTTATCTTCCACTACTAACGTGAGGACCTTTTTTGTAAGTATTATGTAAGTCAATCATTGGCAAAAAGGAGGTTGTCGGCGGATATCTTGGTAGCTAAGCATGGGGTGCCGACGGAATTGTGGTGTTGCTTGGACGACTTTAATTCCATAAGAGCAAGAGATGAGTGGAAAGGTGGAGGAGTGTTTGAGGGTAAGTTTGTAGGGAAGGAATATCAGATAATTTTTAACCTTTTCGTTCAAATGTTAGGCCTAATTGATTTCCCTCTTTTGGGTCGTAAATTTATGTTGTTCAACCGAATGGTAGATACTTGAGTTGTTTGGCTTGGATCTTACTCTCACCCAAATGGTTTGCGGTTTGGGGTGAAGCTAACCTTTGGGCTTTGTCGTTGGATGTTTTGAAAAATACGTTGTGGATACTCTTGTGCGGGGCGGTTGATTGGGGTCCAAAGTCGTTCTGCTTTAATAATCATTGGTTGGCCAATAAAGATCTTCGTGGTAGAGGGGGTTTGGTCTTCAAGTTCCGCTCAAGGTTGGATGGATCATACTTTGGGACAAAATTTGAGAGACATAAATAAGGAGCTCAAGAAGTGGAATAAAGAGGTGTGTGGGGAGTTGAAGAGGGAAATTAATTTTCCCGTTGATCATGTGGCGACTTTGGACTTGGAGAGAAAAAAAGTATGGAGTTATCAGCGAAAAAGTTGGAGGAGCAATGACCAAGTCCTCTCATGTATGGACTCTCCCTTAAAGCCAAGATAGTGTGATGTTCCAAAGGTCAAGATTGAAAGGGCTCAAGGAAGATGACGCTAACACGAAAGTTTTTCATGCTTGTGTTAATAGTAGAAAGGGAGCAAATGCAACCGCGTGACTTAAAAAAGGGGAAAAGTGGTTGGAGGGTCCGGTGGAGGTGCGGAAGGAGATATTTAGCTATTTTGCAAATCACTTTAAAGATGTTGTCTGGAAGAGGCCTCATTCTCTCTTTTATTCAAAATTCCATTCTTTCTAGGCCTTTCACGGAGGAGGAAATTAAAGATTTGATTTTCTTAGCATGGTAACAATAGCCCGGGTCTAGATGGGTTTAACTAGGTTATGTTTAACGAATTTCATGCTAATAAAAAACTTCCTAAATATCTTCTTTCCTATTTTGTTGCTCTAATTTCAAAGGTGCTTAATCCACTAGCGTTGAATGAATTCAGCCCTATTTCTTTGTTGGGAAAGCTTGAACAAATTATTGGCAAAGGTTCTAAACCAAATGATTAGCCGAGGTAATGGACACTATTATATCAACAACAACAAAAAAAATCAATCGGCTTTTATCAACCAAATGAGTATTCCAAATGGACATATCAAGTCTTTTCATGAGTATTGCAAATAAGTATTGCAAATGGACCTATCAAGTCTTTGAGAAGTGTTAACATTACCTTTCTTGCCATTAGACCAAATGAATTGATTAGTATCCAAATTGATCAAACTGTTCAAATCACTCCTCTAAACAAATTCCAAGAAGTTTTATTAGGAAAATGTTTATTAGACTTTTCTTGAGCTCCCAAAATAGTATTGAAGTCACCAGGGAAGCAGCAAGGACTAATGTACCTTTGTGGAAGGGAATTTAGCTCCATCCTCATTTTTCTTCTACCAACATGAGATGTGCTGCCATAAACAATTGATAAGTGGTAAATCTTGTGGTCAGTAATCATTGAAAAATAAGCTTGCTGATCAGAGATAATGAAAACTTTAGGGTCCAATTTCTCATTACAAAATCCCCAAAGATTAGTTATATTGGTGCTCCTCAAATTGAAAACAGAAAGACTTTAAATCAAGCTCCCTCCAAAACTGAGTTGGAAAGTTGGCAAAAGAAATCAAATCAAAGGTTAACTAATAAGTAACAAGTCAGGTTTATGAACACTTTGTTTGCTCAACCCTGTTGAAACTCTTGAACAGCTTGTGTTGCTCGAATCATGTGAACTTAAAGACAAAATAATTCAAAAGAGCTACAGGTATTTGGTGGTCTATGAAAGATAATTGATAGATTCATTTTATGTGATCATGAAATGACACATTGCTCGTGGAAGTCTAATGGTATTTCGTGGTACACTGTCTAAAGTGGACATTGAAAAGTAGTTTTTCAATGTAGTCTTTATTGGTGAAGTTGAGAGAGAATTTCTGAAGTGAGACTTTTAAATTTTCAACGTAACTAAATATCCAACTTTAAGTTTTAATTTAACACTTAAATAACTTTATTTGACTTCATGGTATTCATAAGGATTATAGATATTATTTCCAAATTTTTAATAACAAAAGTTTCATTTTAAAATGTCATTGATAACTCTATTTTTAATAGATGTAGCTGCTCCGAGCAACAAATGCATTATCATGTCCCTGACAAATGCACTAAAATGCCCTCCTTTCTCGTCGTACACATATATTTATAAATTTCAAAATGAGAACAAATGTATACGTATAATAATCCATTATCAAATTGACATTAAGTGCACCAATTTAGCAGGTTCTTTCTTGTCCTACTTCAAAATTGACAATGTGAAGTAGTTTGTGGTATAACTAAATTCTTAAATCAAAACGGAAACAAGAGTTAACTGCTATGAACTCCATAATAGCAGACAAAAACTAGATTGACCATTCTATGAAAGTCAGCTTACAAATAATTGCATATCCATCCATGACATGAGGTACAGTTATCAACTTCCTAGAAATACAAATATACAGAATGTAATCTAGATTCAATACTCTGTTTCCAGAACACCATCAATAAGACCATACTCCAAAGCCTGAAATGAGAAGAGGCAGATACAAAAATACCCGGTAAGAAAATTTCTAGCAGTAAAACAAGGCTTAAATGTACTTTTGATCTACCAATTTTTAACTAGAGCCGGATTTTATTCCCCTCATTTCTAATCCATGAAACTTGGGACGAAAATCCTATATTTAGAAATGAAAGGATTAAAATCATGTTTTAGTTAAAATAGATGGACCAGAAGTGTATTTAAGCTAGACAGCTATTAAGAGCATAAACTCAACATAATAACAGTGTTTCACTGAGACTAGTCACCATAATAATACTCAATAGAAAATAGACAAGTGGCTAAAGGGAAAACTCAAAATATACCTATGCTAATGTGCTAGACTTCTAATCCGAAGTAAATAACAAAACAATGATATTATAGGAACTAACAATGGGTAAATAAACATATAGATATAGATGATAAACTCTCCACTCACATAATAATATGTATTTACCAAACAACATAAGAGATCTTTACAAAAGGGTTGTAGAAATGGAGAGAACTGACACAGAAAATGATAAACCTGATGGGAAGGAACCTAGAGGTCCTCACCCTGACCTCAACCCAATATTCCACTCAATTCTTGCCTACCCCCATCGACCCCCCACCTCTCAATATATATAAAAACTTTGATGCTCAATGCATTTTGATAGAATAATGATGTGTTGAGATTCTTTTCAGAAATTTTAACATAAACATTAGCTTCTGTTCTTCAACAGTCGTAAATTTCATTTCTTGTTAGAAAGAGAACATTATGGTTCTTCGAGAAATCATTCTCGGTCGCATTAACTTATTATTTCAGTTAAAGAAGAAAAACAGTTCATGTTACCTCAGAAGCAGAAAGATAACTGTCCCTGTCTGTGTACTCTTGCACCTTCTCTAGTGTCTGTCCGGTGAAAGCACTGAACATCTTCTCTATTTTCTGTACTCAAAAAATAAGGGGAAGAAGAGGAAAATAGGCTTAGCTTTCCAAGAACTGTCAGATAAACTATAACAAACAAAATAACTAAGTAGCTGCTGCCATGGTAACTTGAGCATTAAGAAATCATGTTGAATGAAGTTTCCAGTTTCACATTTATTGAAAATTAAAATTAATATTCTTCTGCAATATACCAAATTTCTAATAGTCCATTCTGTTGGATGGCTCATCAATGGTTTTAAAACCAGGACACCTCATACACAGTCATTTGGGCTTCTAGCATGATGGAGTCCTCACACAAAGTCATTTGGACTTCTAGCATGATGGAGTGCACAAACTATCCTGCCCGCGCTAAAATTTAACTTCTATTAACAAGAATGGGGACCGGCAACTCAAACTATTGAACAATCGATCTAGGGTTTTTGACAATAAGTCATGTATCTATTGTCTCTAAAACCAAAGTCGTGTATCTATTGTCTCTAAAACCAAAGTCGTGTATCTATTGTTCCAGGTAAAGAATTCAAAGAAGCGGTGCATGATAATGCATTGACAAGTCCCAACACTATACATTCAAGGGTTGTCGTAATTCACAAATATAAATGTCACGGTCAAGACTGAATGAAAATCCTATTTTCAGCAAAACCAAGTTCACAGGAGCATTTTACAGCTGTCTGTAAATTATAAAAATCATGCAATTTCAGAGGAAGAAAGACTAACAAGGCGGGTTCGAGCAGCTTCATTCATTTGAATTTTCACATCCTCAATATGACCCTGCAGTAAGATTAAGAACAAACTCAATCATGATGCCTATTGAGTATTGACCGAAACTCTTCACATCACATAATACACAAAATAAAACTGCTGCAGTCGACCAAAAATACACCATAGCTCTTTTTTATGTAAAAAAGAAAAACAATATACTTTCGTTATTTAGTATATCTATGCATCAAATGCCAAACTACATAGTGCGTTCTATGATTAACTTTAAAAATTAGACTTTGTATAAAACATTTACATTTGAAGAAATCATGCTTCCAACAAAACTTATAGATATTCCATTGCAACTTGTCCCAAAAATGAAAAGGTTATGTCCGATGCAACTTGGCACATCAGCCTCAATCTCAATGCTGAAAATTCATGTCCTCTAGTTATAGATGTTTGTAAACTGTAGGCAGGAATGAGAACACAGTGCGCATTTGATTATTTTTCTCATATGCTAGATGGCAAAGTCCGTATCTAACTACTTATTATGATAAAAAGTGGGACTGCGACCATATTGTCATCATTATCATCCTCTTCCTACACCAAATTAGTATCGTCTTTTTCTTTATCATAATATGCCAGCTCCATCATGAAATCTAAAGTGCATTTTCTATAACAAAATTTCAAAAGCTTGATTCTTACCTCAAATCCAGATTGTGGTTGACTCATCACAATGCGAGAATTAGGCATTGAATAGCGCATTCCCTTCTCCCCACCGGCAAGGAGAAGTGTTCCTTGGCTTGCAGCTACTCCGAAACATACTGTACCAACCTTTGGCTTTATCTGAAAACAAATGTGGTCACCAAATGCTGTTAGGTAAAAACATTGACAGCTATTAAGGAATTAAAGTAGCTAACAAAGGAATGAAAAAGTAACTTTTTTTTTTCTGTGTGTGTAAGGTAGGATAGGATGGGGATGAAAAAACATGTATCTTACCCAAGACATGCAATCATAAATTGCAAGCACTGAATAAGTGCTTCCACCAGGGCAATTTATATACATCTGCAAATAGAAACAGCTCAATATGAATCCCATAACCCATTGTAAGATTAGTCAAAAGTCAAATAACAGTGTTAAAAATCAAAACATAACAAACCAGTATATCTGCATCTGGATCAGTAGTAGCCAGAGTCACAAGCTGCGATATAACTCTCTGAGCCACTTGTGAGTTAACTGGCTGTCCTATGAGTATTATACGATTCCTGAACAAAACAGATGAGAGATCAAGAGCTCCGCCAGGAGTCATGATAGCTGGTGTTATTGGCGGGTTCCCCTTGGCTTCAATTACACTGTAACTACAAGTAAACTGAAATATCAATAAGTTGTCCTTCACTCATTAATACTTAAAAAAGTGCAGAGACTGGGCTTTAAATTCATATTTCAGAGGTTCCTTCAAGTATCAAAGTTCAAGAATAAAAAAGTATACAGAAAATTAGCTAAATAGACCCATTTACAAAATAATTCAATTCGTATTTGTGTAAAAAAGTTTTACATATACACCCTACATATCACATTGTTATGTCAATTTATGAGATGTAACTGGATGCATGTGTAAAAAAATTACACCAACAGTGCATACAAACTAAACTCTTTACAATATAGCTTCAGTGATATTTCCATAGACTACATAGATAGGTCGCAATGCTGATTGTGAACACGCCATGCCACGGTCTATAAGCTGAATGTTTTGGTAGTGTTTCACAATGCACTACTCTACAACCTAATTACTTCTATACCCTTACACATATTTTTCCAGTATACAATCGCAAAAAGTCAAGCTTTGATTGAACCATGAAAAAACAGACAATAATAGGTATTCACAAGTCTCATACTAAACAAACACATTATACTTAAAACATGAAGCACTTGAAAGAGTAATAAGGGTACCTTGTACCAACATCATGCGTATTTTTCTCATCAAGTTTTAAGCGAAAACCATGGGTTTTACTTGATAAGCCTGCGTAAAACAAAAACCTACATATCATAACATGCTTTATTGTTCAAATAAAAGTACTTCGTAATTCGTATTAAAACTACATGAACTATCAATTTAGTCCTTAAACTGTCACTTTCTTTTCAATTTAATCCCTAAACTGCATAAATATATAATAGGTAGTCCCTAAATTATATAAGTTTGTCAACTTAGTCCATAAAGTATATGAAAATTCATCAATTGAGTACCTGAATTGACAAATTTTACATGCATTAACGAATACTTATACTAATGATATATTTCTTTCAACTCCAATCACTAAAAAATACAAAAAAAAATCATTTCAAAACAAAAACTCATTCATTTGGGTCAAAATTAAAGAATCTTGGTTTAATATCTTAAATTATGAAATTACAAATAGTAGACAAAGAAAATTGGATAAAATTGGAAATTACCGATTTGAGAAGAACTACCATAAGGGCTTTGCAAGGAAGAAGCTATAGTGGAGGGGTTTCTGCAATTCAATTTTCAAGATTTTAAAAAAAAAATTAATAATAAATGGATAAGAAATAAAAATGAAAGATGAAATGGGTAATTGAAATAAAAATGAACCTGTGAGAAAACGCGAGTTGAGAAGGGATTCTTCTGTGAGAAGCGATGGTGAAGGTGGGAGTTGCAGGAACTGATAGCGCTTGAGATACCATTGTTTTGTTTCAAACTTGTGTCAAGCTCCAAAACGAGGCGTTGTTACATAAACACTACCTTTTATTTCATCTAATCTCAAATTCTACTAAGCCTCCTATCAAAAAAAATAAAATTCTCATCTTTACCTTCCTATAAAATTTTAAAAATACTCTTATTAGGATTATATAATTCGAATGCATTTTTCAGATTATATGATCTGAAAGCTCGTAGAGTCAAAGTTTGGCAAACTACGAGAAAATGATTTGTTTTTGTAGATTTAACAAAACTTCCTTATATAAAATGATATCAAAAAGTAAAAATGATTGTTTTGTTGATCGTTGAATATGATTGTTTGTTATTCGGTCATTCAAATATGTGAAAGTAATCAGATTATTTGATTCATCTATTGCATGTTATTCGGTAAATCCTCTACAATTATTCTTCTAGTTTCAAAATGAATTAACAAAATAGTTTCGATCAATGGTAAAGATCTTCTCCATTTGGCAAAATAAATTAAATATGCAATTTGAAGAGAGATAGACACATAAAATAGATAGTAGGTCCCACCATCATTAATTATTTTTTACTTTTTTTAAAACTTTGTTGTGTCTTTATCTCTCCAAATGGATGAAATGGAGAGGATAACAAATGGAGAGTATTTTAACTCTTATAGATTGACCCATTAAGTTAAACAGAATTACAATATCCAATTCAAAAGTTATGGCTAGTGGTTATTCGATTTTTAAATTTATTTCATTTTTGATTAGGATATAAAAAGAATTACAAGTAAATCTGAATAAAACTAGGATATCAATTGCGTTGAATAGAGTTTATACAATCACATGTTTCAAATAGCTTACATTGATTCATTTCGTAACCTAATCAATTGAAACTTAGCTACTGATGGCTAAATCATATATAACTAGATTAAAAGAAGGAATCAATACAATAAATAGAGTCAATTATTAGTAAGATGGCAAGCCACCACGAGATCCTGAGTTCATTGCTTCAGAAAATGCCTTCTAGATCCAGAATATTCAAACTCTTGCACTGAAAACGTGTTTGACTTTTATAAACAGGGTTTTGGGCGTCTAAAATCGTGTCACGATTTACCAAAATTGTGCTACAATGTTGCGTTAATTTCAAATCTTTGGGTTTGGCGCTCTTTAAATTGTGTCATGATGTTGCAAATCATGCCACAATGTGCAAGTTAGTGCCAAATTAACTCCCCATTATGGAACAAGAAATCGTGTCAAGATGATGTAAAACCAAAACCATTAATTTTCTTGCTTTCTTCAACTTCAAACTATCTAAAAATGCTACAAACTCAATTAAAACATAAAATAAAATGATATAAAAAAATATCATATCACAGCATGCCATCAGGCACCTCAACGTTGGCATTGATAGAAGGAATATCAACTTGAGGTGAAACATCCACTTTGGCATCATCAAAATAAATATCAACTAGAGGTGAAGAAACCTCATCTTTAACATTGTCGAAAGGATTTTCAACTGGTGGTACAACAAATGGAGGTGCAACCTCCATTTTTGCATTGCCGATAGGATTCTCAACTAGAGACAGATGACCTTGACTTTGGCATTGTCGGATCATCCAAACTTGAGGTGAAACAGTTGGCAACATTGCCAGGTGCAATGTTAGGTGCCAAAGTAGGGGCATCAATGGGAGCATCCATAAATGAAACAATGCAAAACCATAGTGACGAAAACTTGACAGTTTCTATATTTGAATTGTATAATTTGAACTAGGTTGTTAATGTTTTGGATTATGTAATCTGAAAAATGACCGTACATATTGTTTGATATGAATAAAAGGAAAACACATTGGAAAAAAAATTGAATGAGGAAGATTTTATAGTCACATTGCCTTTGCATTCAAACTAAAATAGTGTATATGACGTCCCTTGACAACCATATTGCGTCTCCAAATCACGTCTTCACCAAATTTGAAGTGCTTTTGGAGGTGTGTAGAGTATACGGTGAAACAAGCGATAAACTTCTGTACAGTTATGGGAAAACCAATATATAGGGAGGTTTCAGATTTCATAATCCAAGAAGTTTCCCGCCTTTAGATTATATAATCCAAATTGAAAAATTTTCCAACACCTGGATTCCCAATCCATATAAGAGGTCCAAAAGGAAGGGAAAAAAATCACGATTATATAAACCGAACAAAGCTATTTTTGGAAATAAATATGATGTGTGAGAAGAAGATAAGGTAGAAAAATAAATAATAATAAAAAATAAATGAATAAAGCCCGTAAGGTGGACATATTTTTTGGGGCTATTTTGTGTTGGCCCATTTTCTTACCAAACTTTAACTAAGCACATAATAATAATAATAATAATAATAATGTTAGTATTTTTTTTGACAAAATATTATTATTATTATTATTATTATTATTATTATTATTATTATTATTAAGGTTATTTATGATGATTTAAGCCCTTGAAAAACTTGTCACTTTAAGTGCCTATCAGACTAACTTTTTAGCTCCTAAGGTGTGGAGCTAACAAGATATCTCCCAACATGTTGAGTATCGATCTCCCTATGATGAAGTTGTATGTTGACATGACATCTACCACCAACCCTCATTTGAATAGACTTTGAATCGAGTCGTAGTATTTCATAGTAACCTATGTGTTCTCACCTAAACATTCAATTAGAAGATCCTTGTATGGTTTCAAGGATGAGTCACGCAATCCCGACGTTTGTATGTGTCACCGAAGATGACGTTGACAAAATTGCCTTGGCCAATCAAACTTCTTCTGACTTTACCGTTCACCAACTACCCAAATGACCATGGGGTCATATTGTTGTCTACATATACCCTTCCAGGTATCCATGAAGAATGTAACATAGAGAAGTATGTTTTGACATGTGTTGTACATACATACCTCACGGCTCGTAGATATCTTTTTATCGCTTAGTTGGAGGGCAAAAGTTATGGTGCATAAGGAAACCATCGTGCATAAACACTTCACAGCCATCACATCTAGTATACACGTGTAATAATCCTAGGCTTCTCAAACTACACCAAATCAAACTTCATTTGCTTTAAACATTTCTCTCACTAAAACATAAAGCTCTCCCTTTCTCTCTACAATTCATATGAGTCTTCATCTCTTTCGGCCACACATGATGATTCCGGCGCAGTGGTCGCCGGCCAAAGGCGGCGGCGGCGCCGGGCCGGAGAACCAAACTCACCCTTTTAAAAAACTAAAGCCATTTTTCAACATCCATTTTCGTTTTAAAGTCAAATCCAAACTCGGATCGCGCAAAAACACAACGAGAAGGAGTAGATCGAAAGATTAAAACCGGTTCTCTCCTCTTCTTCGCTCGCGTTTTCTTCTTCTTCTTTGATGCAGTGGCGTTGTGTTGATTGCTATATGTTACTGTTTCGTCACTGTTTGTGTTCACGGTTTCAGATCTGAAGTTGTTACTGGATTCGATTGTGATGTTAGAGGGATTTATGGTTGTGAAACTGCTGGAAACCATTAAGTACATCTAATGGTTTTGGAGTACAACTGCTGGAAACCATTAAGTACATCTAATGGTTTTCCACAACAAAATAGTTTTCGCATTCCGGTACGGTGATGATGACGGTGATGATGATGAACGATGGTGTTGATGATGAAATTGAAGATTCTGGAAACCATTTCCACAGCAAAATGGGTTTGGAGTACAACTCACAAAAACCATTTCCACAGCAAAATGGTTTTGGCATTCCGGTACGGTGATGATGACGGTGATGATGATGAACGACGGTGTTGATGATGAGATTGAAGATTCCAGTGGTGATGATGATGAACGACGGTGATGATTCAGTTTGTTTCAGCGTTTGGTTCGTTTTGTTTTGTTTTGTTTTGTTTTGTTTCCTTTGGGGGTGTAGGAAGCAATTATGTTGGGATTTATGCACGGTGTATAAGGATTTCCTTATGCACCATAACCGCTCCCTAGTTGGAGGGTCCTCTTCCAACGAATCCTCTCAAGATGAAGTTGATGTTCAGAATTGAAGGGACTGCCCTCTTTTTTTTAATTAATTATTTAAATAATATTATAAAATGGATAGAATAGTAAATAATTTTTTTTGAATGAAGTGTAAATTTCGAAAAGAAAAAAAAACAGTCCAAAGGCAGGTATCCACATGAGAAAAAAAAGAAGCTATTGTGCCACAAACAATATATATATATATATATATATATATATATATATATATATATATATACACACACACACACACACACACACATAGAAAAAACTTAAGTATCATGCCACAAATAATGAAATTTTACTAGGGAGTGATGATAGCTCAACTGGTGCGAGTTAAAGGATAAAGAATTGGGTGTTCTTGGTTCAAATCTGAACGAATGAGTAAAACATCAACGTCTAACATTTACCATTAAAATAAAAATTATAATTCCTCTTACAAAAATACATTTATTTTGTGACAAAACTTATATACAATTCTAAATGGACCCTTATTTTATAGGCAAATCGAATTTACTAAAATGTAAGTTAGCACAAGTTGTAGAAACCCAACAAGTAGGGGCAGACACACATATATCCTATTTTTGGCTAAAGCCACACATCCAATTTTGCTTCTTTTTTTTTTTAATTGTAAATAAAAGGTCTTGCTTGTTAAGGAAACTAAAAGTAGTAGTTTTGCGTTGGAAATGACAACTCTTAAACTTTAAGAAAGTTAAATTCAACACTTTTCAACACTTTGTAATATATTATTTCTATTTTTGTTCTCTTAACCAATGCCCTAAAGAAACTCTTTAGCATTTCCTATAAATAAAACATGTTAAGAATAAGAACAAGTGAACAACATAACTCTTTTTCCCTTCCTTTTCCTCTCTCTCTCTCTCCCTCCCTCTCTCTCAACAACTCTTTATCCTCCTTCTCAACTCTCTCTCTCTCTCTCTCTCTCTCTCTCTCTCTCTCTCTCTCTCTCTCTATCTATCTATCTATCTATCTATCTATCTATCTATCTATCTATATATATATATATATATATATATATATATATATATACTCCCTATCCTTGACACAACAATTATCACCCTCTCTCTCATGTACCAAACATATCAAATGTCTAGATCCGCCCCTGCCAACAAGTACATTTGCATAACAACTCTGCATATAGTATTGATATTTGTTAGTATTGTTACACTAACTACAACAGAATCAGTATACAATTGTACAATGTAATCAACCAACATATAACATGAAAATTTAGCATGCACAACAGGGCTATGCACCACCAGAGAAGCAAACCCTAACGCTCCTACTTCTCCCGCATTAGACAAGAAGGCCGATTGATATATCTTTTTTTCAACCGTTTAATTCTGATCAACGCTCCAATTTATAAAAGGGATTTTTTTTGGACAAGGCAAAATGGAACTTAGATTAAAGAACACACACTCTGACTAACACAAGGAGTGCCAGAACAGAAAGCAAAAAGAGTTTACATGGTTAATCTACGAGGAACAAAGCCTGAAAAAACAAAATTATGTGTCTATAACTAAAAGCAAAAATTACATGTTTCACCTTCAACCACCAAAAAGAATGCAGTTTAACTTTGTCCACTATTTCATCCATCAATGCATCCTTGTTATTAAAAATCATGTTATTGCGCTCTTTCCATAACACCCAAATGCACGCTAGCCAAATTAAAATAAGAGAAGCCCAAAGGCGTCTGTAATTACCTCTTGATTGACCAAACTGCAAAAAAGTGATCCGACAAACACATAGGATCAACCCCTGAAATACCAAGCCATTTGCACAGATGATGCCAAACTGTGCAAAAGTAGGACAAGAAAGAAACAAATGATATGATCTTTCCTCCATCATGCAGTCTCCCGCAAAGCTGATTGTCATGTGATAGAATGTCGCACCTAAGAAGATTATCCTTTGTAGGAAGCTGATCCCGAAGAAGGCGCCAAGCAAAAATAGTAACTTTCAAAGGTACCTCCTTATGCCAAATCAAATTCGAAGGTGCCAAAGGAATTGGTTGCTCCATAGCAGTTAACAATTGTTAATCTCGACTCGTAAACTCGATTCGAGAACACTTGAAGCCAAGGTTTTGCAACTCTTTACCATCTATTAAATCAACTAAATTTTTATCCAATCCTTCTATTTTTCAAGAAAAACTTAATTAGAGATTTCACCTAGAACCACAATTAGGGACCAGCCTACGATAGTGGTTCGATACAAAAGTGTCATGTATAACAATGTTACGTCTCATAAATTCATCGATGTTGTATTTAAGATGATTGATTTTGTCATCCAAAAAAAAAGTTAAATGTACAATTTATTGTTTGTTTGTCTTTCATCCTCATGTAATTATCTATATATATATATATATATATATATATATATATATATATATATATATCATTGACATTAGAATTTGAATATGTCAAATTATAAAAGTTCTATCTTTTTGAGATAAAAAACGGGAAAGGAGAAAACAAAAGAATAAGCTACGGTCTTTTCATAGAATTTGGGGGATTGGTATCCTCCCACACACATGACATGATCAATTCCTTTGACTCTTTGTGCGTCTCATGTGGTGGCAAACTGAGCGTGTTGGCAAATCTGTTCAATCTACAATACAACGTGTGACATAGTGTTCTGGACCGCATATCCACCAAAAGCTTTCCAAAACAAACTACTTTGATTAAAGGTTATGCTTGAGTGATGATCCTAAATGGGACTGATAACTGTTAGAAACCAATGAAAATGAAAACCATCGTTCTCCCACTTGGTATTTCACACATCATATATATGCTATTTAATTGTAATCACATCGATCTGCAGATCAAGTCAACTACTGATAAAGAAAAAGGACAATATACATGATTGCAATTGTTTAGGGTGACTAAGTGTTCTATGGTATAGGATATATCAATGTTTGAAAATTGTTTGAATGCGACTTTTAAAATAAGTCATTATCTTCAATGTTTTTGTGGTGAGATAATACTAATATGAAAAAATATAATATGTATTTATCTTGAAATTTGAGAAAAATTTTGAGAAAAGACACAAAGAGCTCTCTCGATTGGCCTCGAGGTGGTGTCAATTGGGACATTGATCGATCAAAGGAAATCAAGTAGATTTCACAAAAACAAGGTAAAGGTTTGATATACAACAATGATATTTGAACACTTCAAATTTTTCTACATTCATTCAACACTTCATTATCTCTTTATCTCTCTTTTTAGTTTTTATCACATCATCAACTTATCACATGTATCACTTCACTCTCTTATCGCTATCTCTTTCAAGAAGTACACACATATTATATTGTCTAAGAAATGTGTTCCTTTTAGATAGAGGTGTGTGAGCACAACATTGTGTTGGCGTATAGTATAAAGTAGTGGACAAATAAAGCAAGACGTCTTAAGAGGGTTTGAGGAGGAGACCACAACATAACATCGTTGCATCATGTAAATCGATTTTTTGTTAAAAAAAAGAAACTTTTTTTTTTACAACTTACATTTTGTTATAGATTGGGCCAAGATCCATTACCTTCGCGAACAGGGTGATCCTACCTCGCTAACGTATGAACGGACTATGATATAGACTTACCCTAAATTCACTAAATCAGGGTCGAGTAGGCTAATCCAGACCGTTCAAATTGAATTCAATGCTAACTTGTCATCATATGCTCATAGTTGTCTGTTGAGGACAATTGTGTGAGTAAGGGTTTGAGCACTAGAAACCCTAATTATTCAATATAAAGGGTAACTTGTAGCCTCTTCACATAAAAGCTGCACTTCTGATTTACTATCAATAAAAGATCAAGGTTTATAATTTATTACTTTTATTTAAAAATATATCACAACCCATTTGCCAGCGTAAACAATAACCCAATATTTGGTCTAGACCACTACACCATAATCAAATGTGCTCTAACACCTACCCAAATAAGGTCTGCTTACTCATTCACAAGATTAAGAGGAATATAAATGTATAAAACTATAAAGATGGAATAGTTTTAAATTGAAATTGTTTTTAAAGGCCACGATTTATTTCTCCTATATTTTTTGTGTTAGGTAAACTTCCACTCAACTAACAATACAAATTTTTTTTTTTTTTATGGAACGCAAATATTATTATTAAGTTTTTTTTACAGAAAATATTATATTCTTAAGTTGAACATTTTCATCATAGTTTAAACATTGAATTTTACAATTGTATGTAATTTTTAAATGGTATTTATCACCTTGTCTACCTACAAAAATTAAATAAATAAACACCTATGTAGACACGCACGTGTAAGTGAGAAATCCATTAAAACACAATTTCTTTCATCAATTCAACTACTTGAATGTTGAACATGGAATGCAGCACTTTCTCCCTACCCGCACATAATGTTTTATTGAGTTGGACATTTTTAAATTACTCTTACGCAACTTTTGGTGCCGCTAACTTGGAACGTTTAATCTTTTTTATAAATTGAAATTACGGAAGGCACACATCATCATTGTAGTATAATTATATGATCAAATTTTATCTTTTTGTCAAATCATTGAATTCTAGATGTTTTTGTGATAGTTTTCCTATAGTCTTTTTTTTTACAATCCTTTGCCTTTTAGTAAATTGAGATCAGATATGAACATCAATTTCATAGAGTTTATGATAGAATTTATGTATCATAAATTTATCAACGAATGAATTCAAATACGAACCAAAAGTCACATCTAAAATACAAACTCGAAATTTTTCTTTTATTATTAAAATTTAAGGTGAGAGGATGACGGTCTAGTCTAAAATAAAGAAGAACTACGAAATTTTTTAAGAGTTCGAATGAAACGTTTTAAAGGTTAATTAAGTAAATGATCCCTATAAATATTCAGAATTTTGTTTTTAGTCTCTACAAAATAAAATCACACTTTTTAATCCTATAAAAAATTTCATTAACATTTTTAGTCCCTAAAAAAAAAATTCATCAGCATTTTTAGTCCCTGTAAAAAATTTCCATCAACGTTTTTGGTCCCTGAAATGCTTAAGGAAAATATCACAGGACTAAAAAATATGATTTTATTTTGTAGGGACTAAAAACAAAACTATGAATATTTATAAGGACTAAAAACTTAATTAACCCAAATTTTAATATCAATACACGTCGTTTAACCATTAGACCAAGTTTATGAAATTATGAAGTTGAATATCGAACCAACGTTAAATAACATTGGTCGTTATTACTTTTATTTTTAAATTTAAATATGGATTGTCAAGTCCCATTTAATTATGGTGATCAAATAGCATCATGTTGTTATTGACAGCAAAAGTTAAAGAAAGAATTAAAAATTTAAGCTGATTGAAACTCCTTATGAAAAATTATAGATTATGAAGACAAGACAAGTAGGCACTCTAATGTAATATAGAAGCTAAGTTTTTTTTTTTTTGAAAGAAGCTAAGTTGACATTGGCATATCCAGATAGATCACAACGCATCTCCACCGGTCACAAAAAAACAAGAACACTCTCTTTTACTAAAAATGGGATTACATGCTATGCATGAACCTATAGGAAACAAAATAAAGTGCAACCCGACTAAAAGTCTTATTCCCATTTCTTTATACTCATCATAATCAATTTTTTAGTGATGCACATTTAAGTTGACTTTGGGGGAAAAAGCTATAAGAACATTTTGTTGGCGAATATCCAAACGGGTTTATCTTTTTGTGAACTTTATTCATGGCCACCAAATGTACAAACCCATTACCACAAATACTCCCACTGAATTCAACATTTCCTTGGGCTATCTTGATCAAATCTTTGAATTCTAACATGTTGATCTCTTGAATTCTAACATCTTTGAATATGACCTTTTTTTTTTTAATGGTAATAAGGGTCATCAGGGCACTTGTTAAGGATTCAAAAGAGAAAATTATTTGTGAATCTTATGTAAAAAATATTCATTTTTAAAGTTTCAATGCATTGAATGCATAATTTTTAAAACAACGAAAAATCATTTTTAGCCTTAAAGACACTTGTTAGCATTTTTTTTTTTTTTATGATTTATGACGTTTATTTGTGCATATAAATCTCTTCAATCACAAATACATAAAATGTGGCAAGGTTGATTTTAACTTTTAAACTATAGGTTTCTTTGTTATTTATTTAATTAATTTGTTATGTTGTAGTCATGATTAGTCGTCTATACATTTTTTGTTGTAGAATATACATGCATAATGCTTGGTGTGACATAGTGTCATTCAATTATTCTTCAAAGTAATTGTGCTGATATGTTAGCATGACAAAGGGATATATATATATATATATATATATATATATATATATATATATATATATATATATATGACAATGTGAGACTTCAATACAACTTTCATACTTATCCTTACGCTTAGCGTGAATTTTAAGTTTAATTTTTACATTGTCATCCTCAATCCACCTTCATACCATATTAAATGTATTGATCTGATTCTTGAAAGTTAACTCATAAAATGAGGGTGCACTAAAACATTTAAATGTGATAATACTATTACAATAAGGCTTGGTGTATATAATTTATAATTAGGAGAAGATATTATTTTTATTAAAAGAACACCTTAGTCTTCAAGAGAAAGATAACTTAATTAAGTTCAAATACATTGTGCTTCTATCTAATAATGAACAAAGCATGAGATACCTACAGGCTACACCACTTGTCCTATTGCAATCCTTTTGCTATGATGAAGCCATTTGAACTTACATTGCAAAATTTACTATTCATATATCATTCTCACCGTACTAAATTATATAAAACGTGTTAAATTACAAATCTTTCAATTATTTTTTATTGGTCACAATCAATTACTGTTCTGAAGTCAACCCAAATAATTGAAACACAAATTTGGCTTCATTTCTTAGGCTATACCGTGCACAACACCTCGCATGACCACTCATATTGGAGTACTTTTTTTGGTAGTTTATCATGACTGCACATGCTAGAATTTAATGTATAATGGTTGTGAAACTGTTTGTTTTGCATGGCAAAATAGAGTAATTAACACTTTGTGTGTCTTCACAATTGTGAATCGGCAAGGGAATTGCGACCAATGCTTAGTCGACAGTACATGAGCTCTCATATGTTTAATTGGCATAAATATAATACAACTTGACACAAAGGAAAATTCAGTAAGAATTATTACAACTCTAATGAATAGATACGTTGAGTGGTAACTACTACTTTTATTTACTCTAATGAACAGTCCACATTTTAATTTAAGTGTGTTTCAGGCTTAATTGAACAAATCCTACACACAATTATATAAGCGATTATAATTCATATATATATATATATATATATATATATATATATATATATATATATATATATATATATATGTTAATGCTTCTTTAATCTTTTTTTCTATACAATTGTATAACTTTTATAAGAATTAAAATATGTTTTTAGTTCATATCTAAAAATTTCATCCATGATACAACAATGTATTTTTCTATCAATTTGTTTTTTTTAATGGTCGGCACCATTCTTGTATCAATCAATATTTTACAATATATAATCTTTTTTCAGAGGTACAACAATGTATGACTTTGTTGGCACTAGTTGAAATTTGTACATCCGTGTATAAAGTGGACCCCTTGTGGCCTATAAAAAGAAATAGTCAGAGGCTGAAGATCCTAGCCATCAAACTAACAAATCTAATGAAAAGTCCACATCTTAGCAAGGAAATGAAGTCTATCTTTGCTTCCCTCATACTCTTTTCTCTTCTGGTAAGCTTTCATGAGTCATCTCTATGAAATTTCTTGATATCATTCACATAATTTACTTGTCTTTAAACAAAAATTAAACCAAACAATTTATATTATATATTGTTGATGACCTTTCAATTTTTTTTGTACTAATATAGGTTGCTGACCTCTCTTATGCAAGAAAAGACTTGGGAGATTATTGGAAGAATATGATGAATGACCAACCTATGCCTGAAGCAATCAAAGAACTTGTTCAAAATCAAGAGGTTTCAGATGCATGGAGAGATAACTTTATTAGAGACTTTGATGTAAAGCCTAATGTCATATTATATCACACACATGTTGAATCCAAGAAGCAGAAGAAGAAACAACATGTCTTTGTGAAAAACTCTGAACAAGAGCTTCATGGAACATAAAAACATGGTTGGACATGTGTATTTAATATCTTATATGTTATATGGAAAAAGGATTAGTATTTAAGGTTTATTTTGTAGGGAGTTATTGATGTTTCTAAAGTTGTATTTTTGTTTATGGTTTTGACCTTTTTATCTATAGATGTATTTTTATGGTTATGCTGTTTTTTGCTGCATCTATTTTTGGGTCTTGCATAATTTTTAACCAATAGATGTGATTGATGTATCTAGTGTGGATTGCTCTTAATAAATTCTTAGCACAATATTTTCTCCCCAGATTTATTGTGCTTGGTATTCAATAAAAGTCAAAAGACAATGAAACTAGGATGGTATTTGATCAATTTGATAATAACATTTTTAGCTTTATTTTATGTATTTAATTTCCTTCCTTGGAGTTTCAAAGGAAAGGATGAATGTTCAGTGTCCACTAAAATCATAATTTTTCCTGTAAAAAAAATTAAAATCATAACTTTAAACAATTTAACATTCCTTGTGGATGAAGGCAGATGATATTTTTATCTACATAGTGCTAATTTCCCTATAGAATGAGTATTTTTTTTAGTGATAGAAAACTAATACTCCAAAACAAAGATTTTTGTATCAAGCTAATTTAGGTGAGATAATTTGTCTTCTTAAGAAAAAGTTGTACCAATAATAAGTAACTCTTGTTTTTTTAAATTCTGTTTTATCTTTTGGGGTCCAACTGATTCGGTAAAAGAGAAGTAGGAAACTAGAGGCAATGGAGGAAATATGAGAGGAGATCAATTTGGGGGAATTTATGTGGGCAGCAACCTGCACATATGACAGGTGAGGAAGGGACCTGAATCTCTCAGGCTTAGGCTTTGTTTGGGAGTTTGGAGAAGAGAGGAAGAGACGACTTTGGGAGGGTGAAAAATATAAGGAAAGTGAAAAATCTTTCACATTTTTTAAAATAGTATGTTATTAGATAATGATAAATTAATATTTATGAATATTATAACAACTTAGATTAAATTTAAAGAATTAATATAAACCATTTAAAAAACACCCAAAACCCTCCTCCAATACGATCTTTGAGTTCCCACAAATGATGATGATTTTGTATTATGAAGAAAAAACAACCCCCAAAATGCTCCCCTTTCAATATCTTCTATTTCTTCCACTTATTTCTTTCCTTTTTCCAAAGTCCTCCCCTCCCTTTCCCTCCAAACTCACAGACAAAGCCATACTAAAACAGAATAAAGAGAAAAGGAGGGGTGCAGCAGGAAAGGTTTGGGAATTGGGTAGAACTAAATAACTTGGAGAGTCTGTGATGTCTCCATCATTATCATTTTTATGCGTGTGTTTATATTTGGTAATTTGTACATGAAAGGATCTGATAGTATAGTGGAAACTGAAGAGGAACTTAGATATTTCTTGAATATAACCATGTTCTATTTCCAGTTTCCTTTTACTGGGCATGTGTGGTATTTTTTTCTTTCTTTCTAATATCTTCTCATGGCTCTTATGACAGGTTCCCCAAGGGGATGAAGCTTCTATATGTTTCAAGACAAGACTTTCTCACCTAGAGCTAAATAATCTTTCTGATGCCTTGCCTTGCTTTGATGAAGCTTTTCTTGCATTAGCTAAGGAACTATCTCGTAGAAGTGGTATAAAAGCTATCAATTGTCCTTTTCCAAACTGTGTTCACAGGATACTCATGTGTTTCACAGGATGATCACAATTCGAAGCTCAAATACTGTGTTTCTCTAACATCGGACTGAACTGCACTTAAGTGCAGCTGAGCCAACTACAGTTGGGTTACAAACTGTAGTTAACTGCAGTTGCAGGTATTAAAGTAATTTTGGGGTGTTGAAGAGCAACTTTTGAAGTTTAAACTTTTTCTTAACAACGAAGAATGAGACAGTTTGGGCTTCGGTGCATGAAACCAGGTCCGTCACTAAAATTCTCGAGTTGGCTATAACCTTAAGCTAATTTTAGACCCTTCGTATTGCTATGTTAGCCCCCCACCCACTAGTACCTATCTTTCGGTAGGGTATTTTTTACTCATCGGAATCCATTTTTCGTAGGTATTTTCCTGCATTTTGAGCAACACGGAGGCATGGAGAAATAACCCAATTCTTCAACTAGAGTATTCAATCTAGAAACGAGTTTGTCTTCAAACACCAAAGCTCGATGGTTTGGGTTCAACCTAAACCATCATGTTAAATCAAACTAGCAATACAAGGAGGAGTCTCATAAAAATTATGAGGGCTAGTATGTAATATGGATTTTTCGCAAAGCTATTGGCAATCATATTAACTTGCTTTTTAGCGAAGACTGTCTTGTAGTTTTGGTGAGATTGTAAAACATCAACGAACTTATTTAGAATTGATCCTAGTTTTTTTTTAAGAAGAATTGATCCTAGTTAAAGGCTATATTTCTAGGATTTAAGAGCGCATCTACCACAATTTTACAATTAGATTCAAACAACACATTATTGAAACCTAAGCTATGTGCTAACTAGAAAATTGAGAATAGCATGTGCTTCTCCTTCCACCGTAGAGAGATGAGTTTGCGTCCAAGATGTTTGAGTAAGAAATCACTTGAAAGCAAGAGATGGAACCCGTTAATTTCTTTTGAGCACTAAAGGATGCAAAATCATAATTGCATTTGCTAATCTCATTAGAATTCTGCTCTTTACCCAACAAAAATTGCTCCCTTCCAATTGAAAATATAAAATTACCCTGCGTCTTCGCATATGTTGATGCTTTTTGTGTTATTGTGGAGGCTTTTGGCTCGCGCAAAAACATGTTTTTCTGTTGCTGCCAAAATCTTGAAACAAGGGATCATTTTACTTAGACCTTACTAGTTAATTTTTGTTGTTTTTGGATTTCCAAACTGTTGTAGTTGGATTTCCAAATTCTATTATCTATCGAAGTTGTTACTAGGTTAAGTCACGACCAGGTCGCTCTCTTTAAGACGTTTCGTGGCACTATCCAAAATTGTGCAAGACAGACTATCAACCACGCCGCCTCCAGGATAAAAGAAGCTCAGCTACAATTGTTCGATTAACTACTGCACTGTAGAAAACCATTCGAGAATTACACCATCAAATATGGTACTGAGACCACTCTTTAATATTGAAACCACTTTAATATGGTACTGTTACCACTCTATTATGGTGCTGAGACCACTCAAATATAGTGTCACCACCATTCTAATTATTAACTTCTCAAAAGTATCAATATAGCGCTACGACCACTCAAATATGGTGACACCACCATTTCCACTATTTAATTTCTCCTCAATTAAAACATTGAAAGAATATTTATATACCGTTAAGATCATTCTTAATTCCGACGGAACATTATTATTCTAAAAAGGGACTATGATCTTAATAGTACTCTTAATTCCGAAGGGACTTATATTATCGAAGGGACTATGTTTTTAAGACCATTCTTAATTCTAAAGGGACATTAAAACAAAAAAGGACTATGGTCTTAAGAACATTTTTAATTCCAAAGGGACAGAAAAAGGAGATGAAGAAAAGAAAGACTCGTCAACACAAGTCAAGAAAAGGAGAAGAGAGAAAGAGTTCCCGATAACTTAATGAAACTTTTTGGTGTGATTTTTAAACTGAGTGGAGTCCTCTATTTATAGAGATTCTGTAACTGTTTTAGCAAAAATTGTGATAGCAGTTACTCTAATGGATAAGATTAAAATGAAAATTATCCGTTAATCAATTCAACAACACTTGTGGATAGGATCAAAAGAAACAAATCCACAAAAGTGGAAGAAACAAACTATTGGATTTGAATGAAGGAAATATAAGAAATTCAATTAAATTTTTATTTTTATCACAACCACCATAAACTAAATTTATGGGAAGTGATACTCTCGAATAATAATTACTATTATTTTTATCATTATCAAGTATTTAAAATTAAATACCGCAATTTATACACTACTAATGTGTGTGTTCTATTTTATGTGGGACCCCCACACTCTATTTTTTCAATTCACACAACATTAGATCAAAGTATAATTACTTGGTGTTTAATCTTCCAATTTTTCATCCAACATCACATCAATGTTCCAACAATCCCCCACTTGAATTTATAAAATGGTTTTCAATAATAACGTAAAAACGTTTCTATAAGGTTGCTGATATATAAAGGTGTCGCCTACAACTTGAACCTTTACATAGCAGATAATATTCCGATTTACAAGAGTTGCTTACAACATTGAACTCTATCTCATACATAGAACCCGCACACAAACTTTTTCCTAAGGTGTATTTTAAAAGTTCGTCTGTTTATGGTCATGCACGTCTGTTTATCAACCAATTCAAGAGTACTCTCGGTTAGCCATCGCACTGCGTCCTAAAAGGCCAGGATGGGTTAAAGGTAACTAAAGGTTCTCAAGTTCGACGATCGCTTGAAAATAACATGCCAAACATGAGTACTCACGTTGACAAAGCATACTTCCAAGATCCCTCCATTGAGTGGGTTATCACACGTGCCAAAACCGAAAAGTACTCTTGGCCTGGAACTATGAATATACCACCGTCCTAACTTATATTTCCCTCAAGCCCGGGTGTAGGATTTATCTCACCACTCACGTTCAAGAAAGGAGAAAGAAGAGGGGAGAAAAATATATATACGTATTTCCATCTTTTATTCTTTGTTTTTTGTTTTAAGTAAGTTATAGCATAAAAATTAAAATAAAGCCAAGTTAGGCACAACCCTCGAATTTTTCCTCAGTGAAGTCGTCATTACTGTCGCGTCATTTTTCGAAAATCAAGGCTATTTGATTAGCTTTTGACTCACTAATTTATTTCACGACTTTGAAAAAATTATTTAAATTAGATGGGATCCAGGGATTGGTTACATAAAGGGAAGGTATTAGCACCATTTATGTTCGTAGTACTCTACAAGAACCTTTCGACTTTATTTTACTTTTTTGTGCTATAAACTTACTTAATTTTTTTGAAGAAAAGAAGAATGGTGATTGGAAGAAGATGAAGGTTGATTAAAAGGAAAAAAAAAAAGGTTTTTTATTAACATTTTTTATTGATTCGGAAGGTTTTTTATTACCCGTGAGGGATCAGAACCTCGTAGTTCAGGGTAGAAATTTATGTTTGATTGGTTTTGTGTTTTTTATTAGTTTTAAAAAAAAGTTTTAAAATAAAAAGTCAAGTGACAAATAAGAATTTGTTTGTATTTTTTATATTGAAAGAAAAATAGAATTAAAATTGATTTGAAATTTGATTAAGAAAGAAAATAAAAAGAACGATCACTTTATTGAAAATCAAGGTTTATTATGAAAATATTTTTTTGTGAAATTTTTGGTTATTTGAACTTAGTTGTTTTTAATATTAACTAAAACTTAAAATAAAACAAACGTAGCAATAAAAATAAAAGCGTGAGAATTTTGTAGTGACGTTGGATCACCACAAAATCTCTTAACCTAGTCTATTTTTTCATATATATATATAAAGCAGTAAAGAAATAAAAGACACACACCCTTTTTCTCACTTATGTTGTACAATTGACCTAATTATATTCTAAATCTATGCAATAAAGATAAATGACGAAAAATATATATGCATGCATAAATAATACAAAATGCAGAATAATAAATCTAAACTAATAAAAATGCATGAGAAAAGAAAAATAAAATGCTAAAAAGAATAAAAATGCACGAAAGAAACAAATAAAAAAAAAGCAAGGGGTTCAATCATTAAGGTGGGAGTGCAGGAATAAAGATGACAAAAGATTGGGCCAAGAACAGGACTGGGCCGCACAAATCAAATTAGAACGATCAGGGCCGTTTGATCGATCAAACAGCCCTGATTGAAAGCAGGGAAGCCAAATGTGAGTCACTGGATCAGATCAGGCGATCAAGGAGATGAGGGTGCACGCTAAATCAGTGTACCCACGCGCACAGGAATACAAGGCCTATAAATAGGCCAACAGACTCCTCTTCTTTCATTTTTTCCTACTTTTTCTCTCTTTTCTTCTCTTATGCTCTCGTCACTCTTTTGTTTCTCTTTTTTTTTTTGAATCTTTTCTTCCTGCTTCTTTTTTTGTTACGATTTCCCCTTCCTTCTTTTCAATTCTTTTTCTTTTTTTGTTCCTTCCTACACGACACAAAACAACAAAAAACAAAAGACTACATTTATATAAAATGAAAGGAAAAAACGAAAAGGGGTATACCCTTTGGTTGTGGATCCGGATTTGTGGTTTGTGACTTGTTGATTGCGGTTTGCGTTGGCTGTACGGTTGGGTTTACGATGGACTTGATTATGTGCTTCTGTTAGCAAGTTGTTTGATGCGATTGGGACTGGTTTTTTCTATGGGTTTTTTGCAGGTTTGTGATACTGGAAAAATTGAATTGGAAATGGTATTTTTGTGCAGGAGTTTCTGGTTTCATTCCCCGTCCCTCTATGTGCAAATTCGTGTCCCTTTTAACCAATTTCAGATTCTAATTTTAGTAACATATTCAATTTTGATTAAAAGTGCCATGAATGGGATTAAAGGCTTGAACGCGTTTTGGAGCTGAGAAAGGCAAGAAACTTCTGACTTTTGTGATGTGCTGTGATTGTGGCGTTGCCGAGAAATATTTTCGGACCCCATGGGCAAGGAATTGGACTCATTGGACATTAATTAAGAAAAAGAAATAAAAGATGAAATAAATCTACAATAAAAAATAAAAACAAAGTAAGAAATTAACTTAAAATAAGAAAAATAAAAATAAAAAGACTAACAATAAAAATAAAGTGAGAAGAGGGCCTGAATGGAACAAAAAACGAGGTATTTTAAAATACTTCTTTGTCGAAATTTTGTTCAAAAAGTCGCAGACAAATCAGGCCAAAGGACAAGTGTCAGTGGTACTTTAGGTCAAAAATTGAGGTATAACATAGAATACCCCTAATAGGTGATTCAAAAACCAAAATTCAATGAATATGGGCATTTAAGAGGTAAATAATGGCTTCTATCAATCAATCGGTTATTTTTCAAGTATGGGCCTTTCCTTTTGCATTGATACATTATGGTAATGTTTCAGAAGTGAAGTTGCATTACATTCAACTAACTAACGGATTGGATCTAAGGTTATAAAGTTTGGTCCAAAAGTATTTTGTTCTTCAATATGTACGGTGGCATCCTCCAAGCAAGCATTCATTTTATGACAAAAATTGTGGTTTATCAAAATTAGATAAATAGGATAGGATAGTAATATAGATGGTATAGGCAGAATTTGCACTAGAACCCAATAAAAAATAGAGCACTTGGTAAATCTAGACTCTCAAGTTTGTTGATAACTCACAATTTGTAAGTGATCAAGTTTTTCGTTTGTTCTCTAACAAAGCTTATTCAAGTTCATAGATTCTAATAATAGGTGTAAAAGATTCAAAGGATTTAACAAGATTCAAGCATTTATCAACTTAACAAAATGAAAAAAGTACATAATAATATCATATCATATTTTTTTGAAAAGAAAGAAACTAATATCATACGCCTTTGGTGAAAGAATCATCATCTAATACAGGGAAGCAAGAAGTGAATACTCGTAAAGAAATGCATATGATTTTAATGAAGACATGATTCACTAGAATAATAAGTCATTATCATTTAGTTAAATATCTCGAAGTCACCTTCTGATCAAAGACTACAAAAAAGCATCATCTGATCAAGATAAAAAACATGTTGTGTGGTCAAATATGTGGAGCATCATTTGATTAAAAGACGTGAATTATATACAATTCAACTACCTGTTTCTTAACTCTCAAGGAATGATGCCAAAATACTTGCAAACAAGATTAACCAATTGTGAATCAGATTCTAATCAAAGGGAAAACCAATCTCTTTTAAAATATATCTTAATAGCTATTATATCCCCATGAAATTTAGCATGAAAAGAATTAGTGATGTCCAAATTGAAAACAAAACAACCCAAAGTTGTTTCATTATTGTCTTTAAAATACCACTACAAGCATCATGCGTAGGTCACCCGTTACTATTACATGTAATTCAGGAAACAAAGGGGAGGCCTCCTAACCACCTTAAAATTTGGGTCATGTACGGTCCATCTAATTGTTACTTAAAATTTAGTTGGTTTCGAAGACTCATCAGAGTTAGGGTAGACCACAATGTTCAAAAAATATTTATGAAAAATATTTATAAATATATTTATAAATTATCTATCAAAGAGGTTCTCACATAAACAACGAATATTAAATCTACAATATTACATGTGAATCAACTTCTTAGTAAATCAATATTTAATGATTTTAGGTGGGTTCATCTAAGAACAAAGGGAAAAAGCATTAAAACCGTGAAAAATAAAAAATTACAAAAAGACAAAGTAGTTGACAGTGATTCAACTGGTTGCAAATGTCAAAATCATATGCACTGAAATGATAATAAGCAAATATCATGTGTATTGTATGCTAATTTAAAAATAATATTAGCATATATTAAAAATAAACATTTAAAGTTATAAATGAGTGGGTAGAAATTATAAAACTATCCAGAAGTCCTAGTTCAACTGGCAAAATGTCGAAATTGTTAGGCCAGATGTCATGATTGGGGTTCAAACCCCGTTACCTCCACTTATGTGTGTGAGTTTATAATGGCTTTACCATTTCGTCTATCTACCAAAAAAAAAGAATTTATAAAACTATTTCACTAAAAAAATAATTATAAAACTAAAATACCATAGCCTGTATATGTATGTATATTAAAACTTAAATAATTATATTGTATTTATGTTTACGGTCATGAAATATTTGAATTAACGAACAAAATAATTTACAATACGGTACTATTTATGTATCTTAGTTTTTTTATAAGCAATTACACTGTCTCTAATATTTAAGCTTTTTATAATTTTGTTCAACATTTCGATTATCTTAAAAAAAACAAAAAGTTAAACATGTCTTATCCAACCGATAATAGAATGGTCCGAATGGTAAGAGATTTGAATCATTTAAATATGTTGTTAGAGGTTCGATTTCTGACTAATACATATGTTAAAAATCGGTTGAGAGAAAAAACTTTTACAAATATTATATGGTAAAAAAAAAAAAAAAAGAGAACCAGATAGTAGATTAGTCGAAAGGAGCAAAAGTATATTTAAATTATAAAGGTGCACAAATTTCTTTAATTATATTCCAGTGTTGAATTTAGGTCTCTGTGTCTTTCTACACAAAGGTGCACAAAATCATTGAATACATGCTAAGAAGAAACATGAGTTCAAAGTTTATATCTGAGATCCTCTTTCTTCATCTACTAGTACTAATCACGGTATCTTATGTTATGTGCATTTTTTTTCTTTCTTTTTCTTGGAACTCTATTTCTAAATTGCAAAGCTCGCTAAATTTTTGCAGATTTTATATGAAAGCGGAGCAAGAGAATTAGCTGGAACAGAAAGCAAACTCTTGGATATTGCACTGAACAAAACTGCTACTAATGAACATCAAACAGAACACAAACATCATGCACATAATCACAATCACATGGATCCTTCTGTTATGGTGTTCTTCACCTTGAAAGACTTAAAAGTTGGGAAAAGAATGGAAATTAATTTCCCCAAAAGAGACCCTTCAACTTCCCCTAAGTTTTGGCCAAGAGACAAAGCTGATTCACTTCCTTTTTCATTGAACAAACTTCCATCTCTTCTCAAAATCTTCTCTTTATCACCAAACTCTCCACAAGCCAAAGCCATGGCAGATACCCTTACAGAATGTGAGAGCAAACCCATCAAAGGAGAAGTGAAATTCTGTGCCACTTCTTTAGAATCTATGCTTGATTTCACTCAAACTATTCTTGGTTTTAAGAATGATCTTCAAGTTTATGCAACTTCACATTTAACCAAATCAAGTGTCACTTTTCAGAACTATACTATATTAGACAAGATTATGAGGATTTCAGCTACAAAGATGGTGGCATGTCACACTATGCCTTACCCTTATGCTATTTTCTATTGCCATAGCCAAGAAAGTGAGAATAGGATATATAGAGTTTCACTTGTTGGTGATAATGGGGATATGGTTGAAGCTATGGTTGTTTGTCATATGGATACTTCTCATTGGGGACATGGTCATGTTTCATTTCAGGTTCTTGGTGTTGTGCCAGGAAGTTCTAATGTGTGTCACTTTTTTCCAGCTGATAATTTCATTTGGGTTCCAAAATTGGAAGTTCATGGTGTTTCAGACATGTGATTTTAGTTTCAGTATTGTGCTAATTACTTAGTACTGTATGTTTGATGTTTGAGGTTCTATGTGATTGTTGAAATAAGTACTCTTCTGGGTATATGTAATCAAGTTAGTGTGTTTGTTTTTTATTTTCAATATGTATTATATCATTGAGAATAATGTATTGGTTAAGAAATCAAGAGAAATGTAACTTTATAATATTAATACCTTGTAATTTAAAGATAAAATTTTATGTAATAGAATCCTTAATCAATATCCTTGGCAAAACCCTATATGTAATATACGGATTTGGATCATTTTATGTATGAAAAAAAAATGATATATTAATGATTTCACCATTAAAATGCATTAGATCGATGCCACTTTTTAATTTATAAGTATTTAAAACCCAATACATTTTAATGGTGACCTCAATAACATAACATTCTCATGTTTCTTAAAACACATGAGAAAATCCAAATCCGTAATATACACACACAATACCACCAATTGCTCACCAAAAGGAAGGAGAATTGATGGATTTTGATTCTCTGAGATTGATAATTTTTTGAATTTTTTTCCAATCTTAATCTCTACTATTAAAAGAAACCAACCACATTTCTTTACTACCTCCGGAATGAAATATAAACAAAAGTGATAGTTGAAAGGTCAATATATGTGGTTAAAAATTTAATCCACGTACATCGACTTTTCAACTTTCTTTTTTGTTTATATTTCATTTCGAAAGGGGTATAATTTAATTCTCCTATGTTGGTTGGTTGAGAGATTTTTGGATTATATAGTTTAAATGAGTTGTCCACCCATTCAGATTATAAAATGTGGAAACGTACTTTTGAGTATTATAACCTGAACACCATAAAATATACACCATAGTTTAAATGGTCTTGGTTTTGATGATTTTTGGTTTCTTTTCTTATATAAAGGACTAGAGGGAGTAAAATTTTATCTTTAAATTACAAGTTGTTAAGAGGATGAACTTTGATGTAACTAATACTTATAGGGAAGAGAATATATGCACTCACAAGATTGCGTCCTTGGATTTTCATCTGCAGGGTTTTGTTTTGTGAGATACCATTCCTTCTTTTATTGAGAAACCTTTTGCTCGAAATAGACTAAGTCTCCTAAATTATCATTTTTGCTAATTTCTTTGTCTATCGATGATTGTTTGTTCTTGTACTCTTTTTTGCTTCACCTGGTGTTCCAAAATTGGCAAAGGACAAATCCATCAATAGATTGGGCCATCCTAAGTTATTAACTCTGAAACACAACACAATATCTATGCGCTCTAGAGGCACACTCAAATAGGACCATTGGTCGAATTAGGACTCTCATATCAAAATCTCATCATGATCTAACTACAATTATCCTTTATGATAGTTGTATAATTATGATTTTGAGGTCCTAAAATCCTGATACTTCTAGTATAAAGCCTAACTCATGGCTCAGGATCAGGTACATCGTTTTTTAACCCTAAAACATTACATTTGTAATGCCCAATACTTACGAGGATGAGGAGTGGTCGTTGGTGCACAAGACATCATAATAAGTGGCTCCAAACAACTTCTTGACAAACCAAATTCACTCTGAAATGAGAGGGATCCTTAGATCGTGCAGGTATGGAACTGCATGGTTGAAGGAATGTTTATAATAATTGTTTGGTACTACCTATACAAACAAGTTGCATCTTCTTTTTGGCTGCTCAAACCATAAGAACTCAATGCGCTTGACTTGGAGCAATTTTGGGAGGGGTGACCTTCTGGAAAGCTTCCTAAAAAGCATACGAGTGAGGACAAAACACGCTAAAAAGACTCTTGTTATTTTGTGGGTCAAACAGCAATACTTAAAGTGGTATGGGATGTTACAAAACCCATGATGATTACTTACATGATTGCTAAAAAGACTCTTTTTATTTTTTTTTAAGGGCAAACGTGGCATCTTGCCTATTTTTTAAAATAAAAAATGAAACAAAATAATATAAATGAAGTTATATTAATTTAAAAAATCTGAAAATTAATTTTTGAAAATAAAAAATCGTAAAACACAATATATTTTCGAAAAAAAAAACTGAATTTTCTAAAAAAAAATTCTAGAATTTAATTTTTAAAATAAAAGAAAAACAAATTTGAAAATAAAAAAATCAGGAATTTTGATTTTACAAACAAAAAAAAATTTACTACGAAATTTTTATTTTTTGTATAAAAATGAAAATCAAACTTTTTAATTTCGAAAGAAAAATCTGAACTTTTTCGAATTATATTTTCTAATTATTTTCAAAATTTTTGAAATACATTAAAAATTCGAATTGATATAGAAGAAGAAGCCTAATTCTCGGTTCCAATAAAAAAACCTCCTTTTATATTTGCCACGTGGGATTGGCCACTTGTGCTCTCACTAACAAGAGAATTACAAATTTGATAGAAATGACGTTTTTTACTAACGGGTGTATATTTGAGGAACCAAAAAGAAAAAATATATGAAATAGTACAAAAAAATGAAATTAAACTAACAAGTAGTATTTAAAAAAGGATAATAGTCATTTTAGTCCTTGAATGTGTAACAAATAACCAAAATAATCCCACAATGTATCAAAATTTTAATATAATCATTAATTGTGCACGTCATTGATTGAACATTTTTTTTTAAATAAAATATAATCATGGGATACTCTTCTTGTATGTATTTGGATGTATTTGACATATTCGGTATAGAATACGTTTCAGATAATTAGTCCTTCATTAAGTTTGAAGTATATAAACTTCATAGATTTAAATAGTTTCTCATAAAAAGTCATTTTAAATATTTTATGATTTTACTACTGTTTTATAATAATAAAATTTCAAAAAATACTTAAATTGAGAAGCAATTTTAAGTAGCTTCACATAAAAAAACCTATGAACAAAAGCAAAACGAAATAATTCATCATAAGAGATATACGACCATTTGAAAAAACACACTGATAAAAATAATATTTACGAAGTTATGAACAACAACAGGACCAACAAATAATTGAATCCATCGAAGTATGGTCCATTCATATAACCAAATCAATAATATACATGCCGTACAATAATACAGATATTGCACAACCAAATCGGTAGTTGTTGAGGAATATCTTCAACTAATGTTTTGTTTTAAAGAAAAAAACTCGATATCAAGCCGAATAATAATTGATTAATCCGAAGAGTTTAATCCTACCGTCAATTAATGTATTAATGTGTTTGTGTTTGTTTTCGTCGATAAATATTATTAAAATTTACCACCCAGCATGATAAGTAGAGATTGTTACCCCCTCCTAGCAAGGTGATTGTGTTTAAGGGTCTATTTAGTTTCACTTATAAGAAGATTTATCATATTTAAGGTAATCAAATATAAACTAGTTTAGTTAAAATCAATTTTACAAAATCAATTTATTCAAAACTAATGTGGTGTTGAACTAAACACAATAAATCTTTTACTGGAACTTTTTAAACTTCCTCTATCAATATTCTAATTTCACCTGAGAAACACGTTTAGAAAAACTTTACGTAAAACTCATTTCTTTTTATAGGAGTTGCTGCACTTTAATTAATTAACCAAAAAGTATAGTATTAGGTTAAGCACGAGATTATCGTTGTGTGAGAAAAAGCCATAGTAGCAGCTGAATGCAAATGATTTCTTTTTATAGTCGTTGGGGGCATATCCTATATTTGATATCCCCTTGGCTGCTTAAGCTTTTTGATTTTCATATTGACAATAAAAAACAAAAAGCAAATCTATACTGATGAAAGAAAATCTCATGTGTTTTTGATGAACTAATCACCAGATTCAGGTGGGTCTCCAATGATAATATATATGCCTTAAAAGATTAAGGAGGTTGCTTTATGGGATTTCAAGTTGTTCAATCTTAAAAATAAAAATAAAAAACTAATAAAAACTAAATAAAGAAATTTAATCTTGCAAATTGTGCATTCATAACCTTAAAAATTAAAAAAAAATTCTTTTCAATACAATATTTATTATTTAATTCTATTTTAATATTTTTGTCTTTAGGGCACAAGTTAGCGTGTCCCTGCTAAAACAAATTTTGTTTAATTATCCTTAAACTCTTAAATTTTTTAACGGTTCTTTTTATACACGTTTATAACACTATGAAATGTTCATTTACTAAAATCTAGAATTGTTTAACATGAAATAAATTAAATATGAATTTTTTAAAATGATAAAAGTTTAAGATATAAGTAACAAAAATATGGACGTAGAAATCAAATTTTTGCGATATTTTTTTTGGAGGAACTTTTAATAACGTTTTTAACACGCCCGTAAAAAAGTTGTTGAAAAACATAAGAGTTTAAGCATAAATTAAACAAATTTGGATTGAGTAAGGACTAATATTGAGTGCAGAAATTTTTTGTAGAGATTAAAAAAACTATTAAAATTAAGTAAGGACTAAACTTAAAAGGTCACAATTTTATAGGGACCAAAATCATATTTAACCCTATATAAAATCAAATACTTCCATTGAGTAGGGAATGACTAAAATAAATAGTAAAATTAAAAGGAAAACAATACACTAAAAATTTGTATACATTTGAGACATGAAATAATTACTTTTATCAAAAAAGATTAAATAATTATGTTTATAAAAGGTACTGCTATTTGTCGCAAAAAATATCATCGCTAACTAGGCAGATGGAGACGGATTTTACATTCCCTGTTTCCATATCCGATTCTCATATATTTATCTGTTACCCTACCCATATTCAACGGGGATGACAAATTGAACCTCATCCACGTCCCTGACGGATTCGGGTATCCTTGCCTCATCCCCGTCCCCACATTGAATATTATTTTTTTTAATAAAAATTAGAAGTTTTTTTTAACCCCTAGAGAAATGTTGTAATGCATTATCCAACAATATATTCACTTTAACATTTGTTAGACAGATCGATTTAGTTGCTCATTTAAATATCAACGGTTGTTTTTATAACACGAAAATTATCAAATAAAATAACATACATATCAACATAAAGTAATTTTCTGCATTCGGGACGGATTTGAGTATAGGTTCGAGGTGGGTACCTATATACCTGTTACCAGTCTCATACCCAAACTCAGTCAAAACAGAAATAACCTATTAAATTGAATTTGATTCGAATGTGTAACCACAAATATAAGATTTGTTGTCGTGTCTATCGCTAACGTTTCACCAAGTAATGCCAATATTGTTTGAATTATTTTTGGTTGTGAGCATGGGTAGTTTGTAGTCCACCATAGTTACGCTTACACGGATGTATGTTGTGATGCTTTCATGATACTCTCCTCCAATTAAGAATAGTGTTATTTTTGTTTTTTTATCTGTCTCAAAAATAAACATGGAGATCTATCCACCCTCACAAATATTTTTGTTTCGACTTTGTCACCATTGATTATTGTACATGATTTTAACATTTTCTTAAACATAAAATAAAAGAGGAGTATTTTCAGCACATCTTAAACATAAAAGTATCATAATCTTGACATTAACTCAATTAATAAAAATATTAAAATTTTTAAATCGGACATTATGACTGGTGTTTGAACTCCGATATTTCTACTTTGTGTGTGTAAGTTAAGATAACTTTGTCATTTCGTCTTTTAAAAAAAAAATCAATATCAAATTTGTACACCAAAAAAGAAAGACTTGTCATTAATAACAAAAGGTGAAACAAAACAAAAAATTAATAGGATCAAAACATTTCCTTTTTATTTTTAAGGACCAAATCAAATTCTAAATACTTTAAGGATGAAAAATATGAAATAGACATTTGTTCGGTTACTACGCACTATATATAGGGGCATTGAAATTTGAAACATTCATCCAATACATCATATCGACAAAAGAAGCTGAACGAGGCTTTTTGCATTCAAAATGAGACCAGCTCTTGTCGTGCTTACTTTCCTCTTCCTTTTCTTGGTTTGATTTCCTTTTACCAGTTGTTTTTACAATTTTTTTGTTTAGAACATTTCAAACTTATACCTTTTTTTTATTTTGATGAAAGTATTGATAACTATTTATGGATATACTCCCTCTAGTTTCAATTACAAGTAAAGTTCACTTTACATACATCAATAATGTAAAACTTTTTTAGATGTGTTTTCAATCAAATCGTAAAAAATAGATTTGTAAAGATAGTTCATAAACTAAATTCAAAAAATGTTATTTTAGTGTCATTTGATTAAATTAATGTGTAAAAAAGGTGTATACATTCAACACATAGAAATAAATTTCATATTTTTTTAGTAGTATTATTGGTTATTTAAAATGAAATATAAAAAAAGTATAATTTACATTTCTTGGTCAAAATCCTTCATTGATTAATAATGTCAAACTATAATTCTATATAATTACATGTTAATTTTATTGATGTTCTTTTGCTCAAAACATAAACATTATTGATGTCCCTAAAAAAACATTATTTATTTGTTAATATAAATTGAGAGTTTATGAATTACAATGTACCACTAACCACCATTTTTCTTTTTCTTGTCTTCTCATTGTAATTCGGAGAAGTTTGCTGCAACTATAGAATCAAGAAATGATCTAAAGGAATATTGGAAAACTATTATGAAAGATGAAGAGATGCCGGAAGGAATTCAAGGGCTTCTCCAACTTAAATCCGAAACCGAACCTTTGAAGAACTTCAAGGTACAAGAACTACTTGCCAAAGGTAAGTGTGATGAGCATCCAACAACAAACACACTAAATATCATAGAAAAAAAGGTGGTCACAAAAGAATTTCAACCAAGACCTACAATTTCAGCTTATGGTGATGACAAGATTGATACAAAGGTATCTGAGAAACATATAGAAGATTTTGAGCCAAGGCCAAGTGTCACAAGGTATGACGGTGATGGTTATAAAAATGAGAAGCTATGGGTGAACTCTGAATTTGAACCCAGACCAAGTGCTACAAAGTATGATGGTGACAGTTATCAGAGTGCAAAACTATCGGTGAATAATGAGTTTGAACCCATACCAAGTGTTACAAAGTATGGCGGTGATGATTATAAGAGTATGAAACTACCGATAAATAGTGAGTTTGAACCCATATCAAGTGTTTCACGTTATGGCGGTGATAATTATAAGAGTATGAAACTACCGGTAAATAGTGAGTTTGAACCCATACCAAGTGTTACACGTTATGGCGGTGATGGTTATAAGAATATGAAACTACCAGTTAATGGCGAGTTTGAACCCAGACCAAGTGCTACAAAGTATGATGGTGATGGTTATCAGAGTTCAAAACTATCGGTGAATAGTGAGTTTGAACTCATACCAAGCCTTACAAGTTATGGCGGTGATGGCTATAAAAGTATAAAACTACCAGTTAATGACGAGTTTGAACCCAGGCCAAGTGCTACAAGGTATGATGGTGATGATTATAGAAAAATTAAACTATCGATGAACGACGAATTTGAACCTAGACCAAGTGTTACAGGATATGTCGATGATGATAACAAAAGCAAGAAGCTACTTGTGAACGGCGAGTTCGAACCTAGGCCAAGTGCCACTAAGTATAATGACTAAATAAAATTAAGAATGTAGCTGCCTTTAAAGGATATAATGTGCTATAAGCGTGTCCAATAATAACTTTGGTGTGATGTATTATGGTCTTTGAATAAAAAATGTAAAATATTCAGTGATTTAGAATCATCTTAATAATAATGTGTAGTCCATCGGTAAGTTTTATCTTGACGGTCAAATCCTAACATTGTTAGGTTTGATGTATTTGGTGTTTTGAGTTCAAATCATTGATCTCGTTTGTGTGAGTTTTACATGGTATTTATCAATCTATCAATGGATAAAAAAAAAAAAGATCTTTTCTTTGTTATTTGTATTTATTTGTTCAAAACAAAATTTCAACTTGGCAGAGTGGTGTGAGTATTTGTTTGGACTAAAGCGTGTTAAGGGCAATTCTACTTGGTAGTAGTAATAAAATTTAGGACGGAAATCTCAAATCTAAAGAATTAAAACGATAATATTTAGAACCCACTTGGGTTGGCCTAGTGATATTGGTTTGGGACTTGGGAGTGTGCTCTTCCTCAAAGTCTCAGGTTCGATTCTCTCTGAAGCCAATTTAAGGGGGTTAGTTTAGCTTCTTAAAAAAAAACGATAATATTTAGACTGATCGGGCTTCTTTATTCATTAAACAATTGAAATTATAATTTAAAATATGGTTCTCACAAAAAAAAAAATGGAAACAAGCAAAACAGAACAAAACAGTTGCTAAGCAAATGTAAGAACTAAGAATCATGTTTATGAAAACATTAAGCGGACAATTTCACTTGTGCAATTATATGGTTTTTTATGTGTTACCTTTGAAGAATCATGAGTAATTTATTCAACAAACAAGAAATATTTGTTGCCTAAGCAAATTCACAAGTGGAGGGAAATTAGTTGTCAAATCCTAAACCAGAACAAGAGTAATTCATTAATTTAATAAATTTGGCCTATAAGGAAGTCTACAAGGGCTTTTATCAACCAATTGATTATTTTTTAATTATTGAAAAATAAAGAAATAGTCGATATGATCAAGATAATTATGTATTTGCAAAATATTGTCTCAATTTATCCTATTTCACCAGATCCAAGATGTGATAGGGTTGCAAAAGATGAGCTTTACAGTTTCGATTGATTCATTCTTGAACAAAAATCGACTTTATGGGAGGCACGGCTCTATTAGCGTGCATCCAATAGAAATTGAACCTGCGACTTCGCCAATTATGAGTTGGGCACTTTAACCATTTGGCCATGGATGCTTCGTGGGAATCCTAGTACCTTATGAATAACCAAAATCAATTGAAGTGAAGTCTTTTGGATAAATCAATTAAATATTTTATTTTGTAGGAGTGTTGAGATGAAGGAACATCGGTTCAAATTATGGATTTTATAATTGAGAGAGATATTTAGAGAGAGCAAGAATTCTTCCCGTTTCTTAGACTTGTGGACTCAATTTAATTCAGCTGTATATTTTATTCACATTTTTTCACCAAGAGAGTTTGATAAAAACTCTTAGAGTTCCAAATTTGGAGTATGATACTTTCACGCAATTCACAGAGTTTAACAGACAATTGATATTTCACGATCAAGAATGTAGTACTTTTTGTAGTCTTTCCATTTGCATGATACGTTTCAGAATGTTGTTTCAGTAGTGAAGTTACATTAATTTCACAAAACAAACAGATTTCTTTTTAATTGTAAAATGAATTATATATAAACAAACGAGAGAAGTACAATTAATATTTAATCCGCCAAACAGAAAGACGTATAAGGAGTACTTAACCCAACAAAAATAAAAAGAACACCTAAAAAACGACAAAGTAACATATTCAAAAAAGGGTTGTCCCCAAAGTATTTTTTTTTCTTCCATAAGCACGGTGTAACATCATCACACAAAGTATTCAATTTATAAATTTTTGTGTAATTTATCAAAATTTGATAAATGAAAAATCAACACCATGTCCTTTAAGAGATAGGACATCATCACAATAGTTTTGTCTCGGGGTGGATGAGTAACCCAAATAGTCCTATGTGAGATGGATAAAAGAGAGGACCTCGTTAAGAGGTCGAAGATGGAGGATATGAACAGGTTGAGAGTAATATTGACGACTTGAACTAAGTCAGTTTCTAGGTTAAACACGAGTCGGCTACATTTCTATAGCCATTTGACAACTAAAGAATATACTCCATAACTCGACAATTAAGACATTTTGTGCTCCACGATCACAAAAAAAATAGCTATTAATACTAAGTTTAATTATCAATATTATCACATTTTATCATATTTAATTGAATGAGATTATTGTGTAGAATCAATCCATAATGAACTACATCTTATTTTAATTTTTGAAACATATCACTTTTTGTTTCAAAATCGATCAAAACAAAACTACAAACACCCCTTCAACCTAGATCAAACATTTTATATGAGTATCGCAATAGATCTCTACTCTTAAACTGAATTAAAATGGAGCGAGCCGACGACATGTTTGATAAATGTCGTTTTGGTTGGGTGAAAAGAGTGTATGGTAGAATGAAATGAAATAACGTTCAATTTTCAAAAATCATCTATTTTATTCTATTTCAATAGATGTGATGTCAACCGAATGATAAAAATTATATAGTATGATATAATCGGAAACGTTATAGCTAAGAAAAACCTATTACGTTTTACTTCGTTGCATTCTGTACCACTTCAACCTTATCTTAAGTGATTTTTTCTCGATGATTCGGTCTCAAAGATTCATTATGATCATGATTGACTTGAAAACTCGTAATGTAGTGATAAAGTACTTACATACTAAAAAGCTTATCTCGGTTGTCAGACACACTACATAATATATGTAGGTCTGGAGTTCAAACACCCTATCTTAGTAGTTATCTTAATAGTAAGAGTTGAATCTATTACCGTGTATAAACAAATCAACTTATTACCAACTGAATCGAGATGTGTATCTACCTTACCCAAAGTGATCATGGAAGTGAGGAACATGTTTGTAAGCAAAAGCACAATAGTTGAGTTGAGTTAAGTAGAGTTGGAAAACAAAAAGCACTTAAATTTCAACCATTTCATTTTCATTTCATTTCAGTTGTTTCTCTAAAATCTCTCACGATGGAGGAAAAACGTCCTCCATCCACCGTCGACACACCGGCACCAGAACCAACACCACCTCGCCGCCGTGCCGGAGGAAACAAACGAAAATCCGGTTCCCTCAACGCCTCCAATTCCGCTTCAACCTCTTCCAAACGCATTACTCGCGAGAAAGCTTCACCTCTTCACCATCCTCCTCCGCACAACGGTCCCTTAACTAGGGCTCGTCAAATCCCTAACAATTCCTCCGCCGCTGCGAATTCTTCGACCGCCGTTGGTTCTGCTTCTGCTCCCGCCGCGGTGAAACATGCTCCACAGACGCAGGCGTTGGTTGTGGCGGCGGAGCAGCTTAAGAAGAAGGAGAGTGAGTGGGAAAGTATGGAAGCTGAAATTGAAGCGGAATTCAAAGCTATTAGATCTCGTGATGCGAATGCTCATGTTGTTCCTACTCATTGTGGTTAGGATCTGATCTTCCTTATCTCAGAACCCTAATTTGATTGCGTTTTGTTTTTGAACTTAAATTCAGTTTTTTTTTTTTGTTGTTGATGTGAATGAATAGTTTATGTGATTGTTGTTAGCTCTGGGTTCTAGTGATTAAGCTGAATTTTCGTATATGATGGATTCTGTGGTTTTTGCATTTTTTGCACTTTTCCTTTCTTTCCAATTATAAAATTGTTCACAATTTATAGTGTGTTTGGTTTCGCGCGAATTTCGTGTCCCATTGTCGGATTCGCGGTGTTTTGACATGCCAGAAATCCTAGCTTCTGTTGGCCGCGATGTAACCACTGAAAAGGCGTAAACTAGGTTACACCAAGTATATTTACTTGTTTGAAATCTTTAGGTTGTATATTAATTTACAATTGTGTAGTATTAGAAAAAGAGAAGGGTCGATGCCGGGAATTGTACGTGGTTGTTCTTAATTCTAAAATGTATTAGACCTGGCTGACCTAATTTTACTTTGCAACATAATTGATGACAATGTGACTTCATGCTTTATGTTTCCCCGTGAATTCATGTCTTTGTTTTTGCCACCTTAGTAATAGAGCTTTACTCACACGATTATTGTTCTTGTATTTGTGTTTAGTTTTTTAAACTTTCTTAAGTCCATAAAAGAAGAAACATTACAATACTATCATCTTCTCTACTAGGAGCGGAGTATGCTGAAGATGATCGTTATGTTTTATCATATAGTTTTAAGGGTCGTGCTTATGTTGTCCAACAATATGTTAGTAATATACTGTTATGCAAATCCTTGGTGACCCAAATGTCCCTTTGTGCCCCCCCAAAACCTTAAAAAGGTTAAAATGATGGTTATATTTGCGGGTGGTTGGTTTTTTATTTTTTGATATTTAACTGTGGTAAGTATATATTAAGTTTTGAAGCGGGGGTCAAAAGCTTCATTGTTGAATGATTCAATTTTATCTTTGGATTTGATTTTCAGGTTGGTTTTCGTGGTCGGATATACATTCAATTGAGAAACGTATGATGCCTTCTTTCTTTAATGGAATATCTGAAAATCGGACTCCGGATAAATACATGGAGATACGGAATTGGATATTGAAGAAGTTTCATTCAAATCCAAATATACAAATTGAGTTGAAAGATTTATCAGAGCTTGATATTGGGGATTCGGATGCTAGGCAAGAGATAATGGAGTTTCTTGACTATTGGGGTTTAATTAACTTCCACCCGTTCCCTTCAACGGATTCTGCCGTGGCAAGCACCGGCGACGATGGGGAAGCAGAAAAGAATTCCTTGCTTGAAAAACTATATCACTTTGAAACTCTTCAAGTATGCCCGCCTGCTGTTCAGAAGACTGGCCTAATAACTCCGGCTATGACCTCTGGCTTGTTTCCAGAGCCAGCGATTGCTGAAGAGTTGGTGAAACAAGAGGGCCCGGCAGTTGAGATGCTTGAGTACCATTGCAACTCTTGTTCCGGTGATTGTTCTCGCAAACGTTACCACTGCCAGAAGCAGGTTGTTATCTGAACTGAATAAGTCATTGAATTGCATAACTAGTGATATGTTAAGGACTTGATATAACCTTAGACAGCGGCGCTGAGCAGGAAAGCCGCTATTCTAATATTTATTTTTTAATAATTAATACTATAAAATATAAAATATATTAAATAAGTTGCATTAAAATATTCATTTTATGGAATTTATATTATATATGTATTTAAATAATTTTATTTTTTGTTTATTAGAACATGTTAGAGTATTTTACTTTTTCATAAAGACATGTTAAAGTATTATTTTTTTTTTAATTCAGTTAAATTTGAAAGAAAAAAAAATTACAATTTGTTTAGGTAGGCAACTCACATCTGTCCAATTAATTGGCCCATTATGGATTTTAACACTATCGCTAGTAGAAAAATGTATTGGAAAAAAAAGTTGGCCCATTTCGATTAAAAATAGGCCCATTGTTCAAATCCAAACCGTAAAACTGAGATGAACACTTTCTAGACTGTCTACTACTCAAATGCCATGTCATCCCTTATATACTACTCAAATGCTATGCCATCCCAAACTGTTCTTAGAAAAGTTGTTAACCATAGTTATTAGAATTGCACAATTTGATATGCTTTGGTAAGCCAACAATTCCTATCATGTGATGAATCACAAATGGCGGAAAAGCATGCGGAACAGACGTGAATTAACTGCATGATTCATGATTCATTATTATTTTATTTTTTGCTTTTCTTTCACGTGTTCTTGTCGATGAAATTGACAACTCAAAAAAGCTAAAAAGGAACTCAAGGGATGCACCTTGATAATTTAGTTGGCATGTTTTCATTCTTTTGAAACCAAGACTGCACACAATCCCTTGCTCCATGCACCTTATTTGCTTGTTCCACAGGTCCATTTTTTTCCTTCTTAAATCAAGGTCTCACATACACTTATGCAGAATTTTATGACAGTATTAATTATTGTGTTTTTAGTGGAATTCCCTCCATCAAGGAAGTAAATTATTAGCTTGTTTGGATTCTAGGAATCTTATTGAGTAACTTCTATTCATGATGTCCCCCAAAATAACATTTTGTGTTAATTGCATTTGTGGCTTTATGGTACAATATCTGTTTAGAATCATATCTGAATTGAAATAGACAACCTTTCAAAAAATATATGTTTAGTGTGAACCAAAAAGGATTATTTCTAGAGAATTGAAATAGCTGAAGTTAATTTTTGAATGCTTTTCAAATATTAGTGAACCATACAGAATGCATTCATCAAGACAGCTCAAGTGTTTCAGTCAACGACGAGCTGGTGAACTATTTGTCTGTTTGTTGAATTATCATTGATATATTGTTGGAATGTGGGAAATTCCTGGTAATTCAATTTGTTTCTCTACTTCATGTTGTATATTTTATCAATTCTGTTATGCATTTGACAGGCAGATTTTGATCTATGTACGGACTGCTTCAATAATAGAAAATTTGGCACCGGCATGTCTCCTTTGGATTTTATACTCATGGAACCAGCTGAAGCTGCAGGGGTTAGTAGTGGAAAGTGGACTGATCAGGAGACACTTCTGCTCCTTGAAGCATTAGAACTCTATAAAGAAAATTGGACTGAAATTGCAGAACATGTTGGAACAAAATCAAAAGCTCAGTGCATCTTACATTTTGTTCAAATGCCAATTGAGGATGCCTTTGTTGACTGTGATGATGATGTTAATGCTGGTTCCAAAGAAACTGCAGATCCAGCTGCAACAAACAACAATTTGTCTATGGATGAAGATAAAGCTAAAGATGTGTCGGAAGTTATTGAGAATGACATTAGTGATAGCATCAAAGGCCATGATGAAACTTCTCAGGCTGAAGATGTCAAAGTGAAAGATAATCAAGAGGAGACTCCAAAGTTACAAGATGGTAGTGATGAGAAAACTAGTGAGGGAACTCCTAAATTAGAAGATGATAATAAAGTAAAATTGGGCGAGGAAGTAGGTGATGACTGTGTTTTAAATGCTCTTAAGGAAGCATTTGCAGCTGTTGGTTATTCTCCTGAACCTGAAGGCCCATCTTCATTTGCTGAAGTGGGTAATCCTGTCATGGCATTGGTAAGTTAAAGGGTTAGGTGAAGAACAGTAGCATTTTTTTGGGGTATCGCTACAGTTATGTAATCTGAATTATATATTGGAAGACTTCTTTCTTCAGAACAATAATTTTGAATTAAATATCTTAGTCTTGCTGATGTAATGTCTTGTTGCTATTCTGCAGGCAGCTTTCCTTGCACAGTTGGTAGGTTCTGATCTGGCTGTTGCTTCAGCTCATAACTACATAAAATCCTTGTCTGGAAATGCTCCTGGCACTGAGATTGCTTCAAGGTGTTGCTTTGTTCTAGAAGATCCACCAGATGATAAGAAGGAAACAACCACTTCTGAGAGGTACATGATTTATATGAAGAGTTTGCATTTCTGGTTGTCCTGTAACTAGTCGAATTGTTGACTTATTTGGACTTACAATGTTGTGTCTAAATGGATTGTAGGGATTCTAAAAGTGAGGGAGATCAGACTGACAAAAATGTACAACAGGATGCAGCGATGTTAGATGATAAAGATTTAGAAAACGATCACCAGAAAACGAAGATTGCAAGTGATGCTTCAGAAGGCAAGATACATCAGGCTTCCACAGATGGTGGAATCTCAGAAAAAACAATTTCTTCAAAGGGGCAAGAAATGAATAATCATGAGAGTGGGCTTGACAACTGTAATGATCCCAGCATTTCAAAGGCACCCAATGATCAAGCTCAGGGTACTCTGCATAATTCAGGTGGTTCAACATCCAAAGCTGAAATTCCACCTAGTTCTGAGGAGGTTCAAGAGGGAGCTTCAAATGAAGAACCTGGCCATCCTATAGAGGAACGAAAAGAAGGAAGTGTGTCTGATTCTCATCCATCTGAAAAGAATGAAATTCAACAATCAGTTAAATCCAATTTACCAGTTGAGCTACCAAAGCCAGCAGAGACACCAAAGTCTGATGACATGGTGTCTGATTCTATGCCCTCAGATACAAGCAAGCCTCAAAAACAGCTATCTACAAATGCAGTTTCCGAGTCTCAAAAAACTACAGACTCTGCAATGGATGTTGATGTAGTTTCTAATTCCTTGCCATCAAAGATTGACTCCCAGCCACTAACATCTTCCCAAGATAATGGGACACAAAAGGATGTAGATATGATGCCGTCTTCACATCCAATTAAATCGAGTGTGGGTGCTGAAAATGGCGCAATTGCAGGTCTGTCTCTCGCTCTCATACACACTTATATGCACAAAAAAGGATTGATGTTGTTATTCATGACATTCATTAAGGAATATACTAGAAGAAATGTCTAACTCGGTATTGAGGAGTCTGTCAGAATACAATTCTACTCCACAAAAATGAATAAAACCTTTGTTGCAGGGGCAGTTGAAGATTGTGCAGGAAATGGTATGGAAGTGAAAAATGACGGTTCAAAGACTAAACAGGATAGCAGCTTTGAGAAAGTGAAACGTGCAGCTGTTTCTACATTAGCAGCAGCAGCAGTGAAGGCAAAAGTTCTAGCAAATGAAGAAGAAGATCAAATCCGACAACTTACTTCAGCATTGATAGAAAAGCAGGTAATCTTGTGGCCCTGGTAAAGCTCTCACTGCCTTGTATTTATATGTTATGTTGCTTTGACTTTCTTTGTAAATTCCATCAACTTGCAGTTGCATAAGTTGGAAACAAAGTTGGCTTTCTTCAATGATATGGAACATTTGGTGATGAGAGTAAAGGAGCTTTTAGAGCGGTCGCGGCATAAGCTTTACCATGAACGTGCTATGATAATTACATCCCGCCTTGGTGTACCGGCTTCGTCATCCAGAGGTGTACCACCATCCATACCAACCAATAGAATTCCTATGAATTTTGCAAACTCACTCCAAAGACCACAATTCATCATGAATCCTCAAGGGCCACTTATTTCTAGACCTGTGAGCACTGCAGCTACTACCCTTCCAAACCCATTAATGTCTGCAACTGCAGCAGGAAGTTCAGTTCGGCCATCCAGCCAGGAAAACCTTTCTTCTGTTGGGACAGAATAATATAAAGTAGATATGGAAAAAGTTCATGCCTTCTTATTTATGGATCACCTGCCATTGTTTTGACAATGTGAGTACATATTTTCATTTTTGTGTAGCTTTCATTGATAGAAATTCTGATAATATATTTCTTATGATGTCAGATATTGTTTGAATAAAAGTAGTCAATAGCTGGTATTTCAGGCTAAAGTAAAATAAATAAGCAAAATAATATGGAAATGCCAAGGAAGAAAACTAATTATACTGAATACATGATGAGAATGTTTAAAAGTCCATGGATGAAAACATTACATATTTCAACTTGAGTATACATGACTGACCATTTTGCATGATGGAAGTCAGTGATTTGAGTTTGACTTTATTTTCAACTGGTTTTGGCTTTTTATAACTGCCCTGCTCCTTTTCCTTTTGGACCCCAACATTGCCTTCATCTCCCCATTCTTACATAAAAATTAAAAATCACTGTTTTTTTTATCAAGTATGATATGTATGTGAGAACTGAAATTAGTGGATGGACACTAATAGAGTACCTTCTCTTTTGTATAGAAACAGTACTTATCCGTGGCTAATAGGATAATTTCATGGGTTACAATAAAATGGACGCCTCTTCCATCTTTATTTGGTTTCCCTTTACAATACTTTAAAACGAGAGACCCGTCTAAGTACAGAAAATATTTTTTATTTTAGCTCCAGTTTAAATGCTTGTTATATGTACTGGTTAACTTGCATTACTAACTTATTATCATTGTTTGATCCAGTCAATTCTTTCAAAGGTCAAGTGCTGGTTAGGACTAACTCCAATTGACAAGTAATGGGAATCGTGACCAGGTAGTGCACTGGAAGCTAGTCTTCTCCCGAGCAGCCGGAGATGAGAGGACGGACTTCTACTGATATATATTTAAGATTGTAGGGCGATTTGTTTTCTTAAATTTTTTGAGGTTATTTATCTTGAAACCAGTAAATAGTTGTGCAAAATGTACACCTGCAGTCCCTAAAATATGCTCATCAAGCCCCAATCCCCATCCCTACTGGAGTTTTCAGCGATCTTTAACAGATAGATCTGTTTGTTGATGTCTGTCGTTTCATATTTAGGAGGCCCTGCTTCCAATTTCGTTCTTGATTGCTATATGAAGGATGGAGATTAAATCTATTGTTTTTTTACTTTAAGCATGTATTTTTGCCCGATTTGTGTACACCAAAACCAACTCCAGCAGACCAAATATTATGAAATTCACATACTTAAGCTAGTTTCTGTTTACTTTTCGAAGATGGCATGGCCTGTGTAGACTTCTTTTTTTATTGCATAATGTTCAGACTTAAATATATTTTTTTCAGAGTACGATGTCACCATAGTCCGTTGTTACAAATATGATCTTCGCACCTAATTGCCTAGCTTTCGCACCAAAACTGCAAAAGGGGTGGTTCTATTGTATTTTATTTTGTTAAGAGACCAAAATTGCAATTTCCTGATACTTAGGGGGCCAAAACTGCTATGAAGCCTAAAATAAATGAAATTTCGATTTACATTCATTGCTATCGGGATGAAAGATGAGATCGACCCACCGATGCATTTTACATCCTTAGCCAGATTTTCACTCCATGGTCTAACATAAACAATTTGTCACAATTGTTTATCATGCGGTAACATTTAATCTTTAGTTAACCAAACAATTGTGCTCAAGTGGTTAATGAGGTCCACCAATGACGAATTATTTAGGAGAATTTGAGCGCAAAAAATATAATAAAATCTTTAGTATGATATTTGTTTTGGCGATGTGTCATATGTAAGTGGAAAGAGTTCTAAAATTCTCTTGAAGGGGTTTGATTCCAATTTGTCTTAGCTGTAGATAGTTAGGTCAATTATCTTGAATGAAGGTAATTCATATTTTACAAAGCTTATCTTATTTTCTAAGAAAATTCTCATTTGAAGTCACTCTTCCAACACGGAAGCTCATTCAATCATTGAGCTTGCTATCACGAGCCTCAACCTTCCGCTCATGATAGATGTGACACACAATCTCGTGGAAAGTGAAAATATGGAGATCAAAGCTTTGAAGCTTCGCATGCTAAGAAGTATTCCGAATTGCAAGAAAACAATGCTAGCTAGTTAATCTTGATTCGTTCGTGGAAGGCTTAGATGAAGTAAAAAAAGTCATAAAACGATTGTGATTTGTGATCCCCTCAACATGAAGCTTCTTCAAAGGACAATATGGTGTATTAAACATGATATTAAAATTGATTTTCAGGAAGAAAGTGACGTGCATGATGATGACATAACAAAAGTTGTGGTGAATGTCGATAAGTGCTTCTCCAATTTCCATCAATCTTTCGATTTCAATTCTGCAAACCTTAGTCCCGGAAATCACTGACGAGCAAATGTAAATGGTCTGTGGACCATTCACGTACCAACCAACTAGTTCTGCAATTTCTCATCCCTGCTTTGAGATTTTTATTGTGGTTGTTGAACAGACGCTATCGTTCAATTCGGAAATGGCCTGATAAGAGTTTGTCTGAGATATACCAAATTTGTTGGTTGCATGGATGAGAAAACCATGCAGTTTATTTTAGAATTAAAAGTAGTGAAACGCTCTGAAAATTATGGAGATTATTTTGACATAAATCGAGATGATTGTTGTCTCTATGGAATGAGCGGGACCTTACTTTGTTGCGATAGGTGTCCTACTAATTACTTATTCAAGGTGCATAGGGGTGATGAAGATGCATTTACCAGAAGTGACATATATGATATAAAGAGGAATGCTACCTTATGTTATGAGCATTTTACTTTAGATCAAGAAATGAAGCATAAGGTGACTCAAAATATAATGATGGAAATAGATGAGGAGGAAATTGTGTAAGGGTGAAGGATTCACGGTTTCTGTACTATAGCAGTGAATATTGTCTTCTTCTTTTCATGGGTTTAAAAGGAAAGCACAAACAAATTCATTGTAGGGATCCCATGTTTTACACCAAGATATTTAAAGAGTGCCACAGCCCACATGATTGGTTATATTTGAGCTTTCTTGTGTTGGCTGCATATGCATGGGAACTGATGACAAAAATAAGAAGAGTCAAGATCATATTGGTTGGACATAACCAAAGGTAGGTTCTCTACCGTTTTCCAATCAAATTTCATCCATTGCTATTTTACATAAAGAAATGATCAAGTTAAAGGAATTAAATGGTCTCATTCCCGCTCTAATATTGGAATCAGGTGTGGTTATGGACTCCAGTGAATAATTTCCAAGTGTTACTCCAGTGAATCAGGTGTGATATGAAGATTATACCCTTGGTATGTCGTGATTTGATTCTTGGAACTTAGAGGCTAAACTCACTTGATTGACACGTCCTTTACTCAAGCTGGCCAACAGAAAGCTCAACTGTGTTGTGTACATTGATAAGTTCAGCAATAATTTGGAGACATATGGCAGTTACAACGGTTCTTAAGGTATCATTAGGATTTGAACATCTCATTGCTAAACATTGTGATACATTTGAAATAAAAGAGGAGGTTTAATCACAGCAAAGGGGAACTTCCTTCCTTGTTCAAAAATAACAAATGGGAACTTCCTATAATACAAAAGGCAATTACAAGGAAACCTTTTGTGAAGCGTATATGCTCACGGTTTTGAAAAAAATACTTGTAATACCGAAAAGGGGAACTGAGCTGTTTCAGCTTGAGAGGGCTTCTAAGGTTTCCTCCACTATATAGCATCAAAAATTATAGATTTCAAAAACGCTTCATATGATCTCCAACTAAAGCTTTACAAAACACATCCTTGTGCTATTATTCACTCTTTAATTAAGGGATATATGCTAGCCTTTCATAGGAAGGAATCTAGAACATTCAAATGAATGACTTTGTAATTGCCTTGGCTGTAGAGCAGGGCCAATTATATTCAATGAAGGTAACTCGTATTTCACAAAACTTGTCTTCCCTGTGGAACTCTGTTAACATTTTTACATCTACCCTTCAACACCTGAGCTCGTTCGTTCATTCAGTCATTAAGTTCTATGTATTTGAGTATGAAACTTCTCGGTTAATCCTTGAAAATCCATTTTTTTGGTCTACAACATGGCAATTTATAGTTATCCTTCGTAGAAGGCTTGACAACTTTTATTTATTTTCTTCACAACCTTCCCTTTAACATTACTTCAACCAAATCAATATTAACCATAACACAATACAATATTACTGACTACTCTTGAACTGTTTTAAATAGTTTCTATAAGTGTTATGGATGGCGGAGAGCCAAAAACCCGCCATACAAGCTGATGTCTGGCACCGTCATATCCGAATATGGGTCATGGCGCCACCATCTTTCACAAAATTGGCCATGGCAAAAAGCCAAAAACCCGTATCCAATATCCACCATCGCTGATATTTGACAACAATGGTTTTCATAACTGAAACTCAAAGCATTAGCGCAACCAACATGGTTGCTCTCAAGTTTATTGAGCGACAAAACAAAAAATCAGTGTACAAAATAATTTTTGCATGGGAAAGAAAAATAAGCAATGAAATATCTTCAGAATGATCCTTTGCTGTTTTTTTTTCACAATGTTGGAATAGCATACAAGGAGAACTACGAACATTATCAATTAACACAAACCAGACAAGCACCCAACAAATCGCACTAAAACAATTTGTTTCTTGATCAAACACAAATGTACAATGAAACCTCATAGACAGCAATGGCTAGACGTGCCAAAGTGATTTTAAAATAATATACTTTATCTATACGTTCAGCACTCACATCCTGATGACCTTGGCTGATTGCTGTTTCCAACATCAATTGTGTCTGGCAGGTATCTTCAACAAGCACGAATTTCCACATGGAGAACAAATCCCAAAACATAACATCAATAACATTGGAGTAATTAAATTATCCCATTATCAAATAACAGAAAGATTCATAATCTATGGGTAACTATCAAATAATACTGCAACTGAAATACACACTGAAATTTCTTTGCATGCCACTATTATATAGACAAACCAACATATCAATCTTTTCATTATAACATGGCAAATGGTTCATGTTTGTCTCCATCATTAAACATCAATCTTATATGCATTTGTTTCCAAGAGACATGGATATAGTGAACTAAAACACTAGTAGGACCAAAATATGCTCCCCCAGCCAATGAACACCATCTCATAATCAGATATACCTAACTTAATGTATTTTTTATGAAGCAAGTTCACATAGTATTAAGTAAGAGATACACATGCTTAAGAACTTACAATTCTTCCTCTTCCCCACTTTTCAGGGCATCCTTTGCAATGGTTTGGAATGCTTCTTCGACATTAATACCTTCTTTGGCAGATGTCTCAAAATATGGGATATTTCCTTTTGCTGCACACCATGCCCGAGCCTTCTTTTCTGAAACCTGTGCACAAGAACTTATGTGTGTTAATCTGTTTAGCAGTACATATTTAGGTGTTTCACGAATGTATCTGGTGCATGCAAGCTTTTGAAAGAAATAAAAGAAACATGTTAGATAGCAAAAGGGAGGAAACACATACCACTCTACTGTTCCCACCATCAATGTCAATCTTGTTTCCTATAACAACAAAAGGAAAATTCTCTGGATCGGAAGGATTTGCCTGATGAAGTGATCACAAAGTTGCTTGAGATGATAAATAAAATTGAAAAATTACGAAGAGAGAGAAAAGCACAAGCATACTTGAATCAGAAATTCCTCCCTCCAGTTGTTAAGGTTGTCAAATGATTTCATTGAATTAACATCATATACAAGAACACAGCAATCAGCCCCACGATAGAAAGCAACTCCTAGGCTTTGGAATCTCTCCTGGCCAGCTGTATCCCAAATCTGCAAGATTTAGAATACTAAAGATTAAAGCAAAAGCAGAGAAAACTTATACCATTTTAACTTCAAATTATCAATAAAAACAGGAAGATAATTATTATGAGATGTAGAACAAGCACAAATATGATTTCCACAAGAGACAAAACATTGATGTCTAATGCTGAAAGAGCATGACGGAAATATGCTAAAATTTATACCCCCACCAAAGTGTACTGTCCAAAAAATTAAACAGCCCAACAATCTTTAACCGAAAAAGGCTCTTAAGAGTGCAATGGAAAAACTTAGCTGTTAATCATTAGAAATATAGTTATCATTTAAATAGATTTAGTTCTCTTCCCCATTATATTCAATCTATATAGAGATGCTCAATGTTAAGACTAACAAAAGCCACATTACATGTATGTGCAAACTAATACTGTAATGTCCCTGTTAAGATGAGATCACTAACAGTTAGGTTATAGTGTGTTACATTTTAAAGTCATGTGCCAAGACAATCGTCAAAATATAATAAACAATTTCTCAAAAACGACAGGAAACATCATCGTTCACTTCCCAAATCCCATACACAAGCCCGTGTTCAAAAAATGCAATACAATTTAGGATGCAGGCATTCTAACATCAAAATGAGCAATAAGCAACAAACTTAATCCAGTAAACTACTAGGTGTGATCAGTAACACAGTATCAACAAACATGTTCAACCTTCATTTAAGAGGTTGTGACCTACGAATTCTTCAATTAAATCAGTATGTAACATAATGCACCAGCTAAAACATCTATGTAAAACAATTATACAACAACAACAACCAAGCCTTTCCAACTAAATGGGGTCGGATACCCATAAACCATCAATGTAATATCAGAAAGATAAACATTCCAAGAAAAAGGGTTTGGTAATTTGTAAATCTGGCCTATCATTTACAAGGCTTGGTCACGAAGCCATTTTCAAGCATCTCAAAATCAAATTAAGCACAAGGCAGCACCATTCACAAACCTGTAAAGTGAAAAGCCTATCTTCAAATTGCACTTCTTTGGTTAAGAAGTCAGCTCCAATGGTTGCCTTGTACTGATTACTAAACTTCTTGTTCACATATCTAAAATATATAGATCAAGAGAAACACAAAGACCGCATATTTTTAAAGCATAGCCCTATACAATACTAAAACCTCAGAAAATTGCACTGAAAATTAAAAACAAATATAGAATCACTGTTGTCAACTACAGATCGCAGGAAATAGCAATTTGTTTAAATTTTGCTGTGCAAAAGTGTTGTAGCATCGCCATAGCCGCTATTTCACAATATTTTGTACTAAATAGCATATTCTGGAACAATAGCGATTTGTTCAAATCCCGCAATGCAATAGTGCTATAGCTCTAGTATAGTCACTAATTAACAACACTGTACAGAATACTGACTTCCAATACAAAAATTGAAGGATACTGATTCATCAAAGACGTCTTCCCCACCCTGCAAATCATCAACAATATTACGATGTTAGGAAAAAAAGAAAGAAAAGAAAAAACTGGTAGATACAACAAATAATTCATCTAATAAATCAACTTAACATTAACATGGTTGAAAGTATCCAAAAAATTCAATGAATTAAGTTACTTTAGATATGATTCTTGTGATCCAAACAATTATAAGAAAAATTCACCTATACATTAAGTTACTCTGTATACTCTTAGGGCATCTTTAACGCAAGTTGTTTATTGATTGCTTAAACCTAAGGGATGCATCTTATTTCATATTTACCACTGGAGTACGCCAGCATGGCATTGCTCATTGCTCAAAACTAAGCAACGTTGCCTAAATAAGCAACAGCAGAACTGGATTGCTTGTTAATAAAAAACTATTTATATGCCTCGGTAGCAGCAAACAAATGAACATGTCTATATGCTTGTAGAAGAATTGGAGGTTGAAATTAAGACCAGCGTTGGAGTGAAATCTCAATAGATTTCTTAAAAATGATTTGGCACAAATGTCCCTACCAAAATTGGGTCAAGCAACCCAATTTCATCTTGGCGTTGGAGAAGCCCTTATAGCACTGAGACTTCTGACCGGAGATGTGTCCCGTGTCCAACATGTGTTGTGTCACTGTCCTACATAACGTCCCACAGGTCTGAGGCAGACACTCATGTCTGACAGTGACACATGTGTTGGTACATGTCAGACGCATGTAATGTAAGTCCGTTGAATTATGTCATTTCCTCAAATTATCATAGGAGTTCATGTGTCACCAGATATGATTCTTGTGATCTAAACAAGAATAAGAAATTCAGCTATAAATTAAGTTACTTATAGCTATAATTATCGTGATCCAGACAAGAATAAGAAAAATGACAAACTACGATCCAATTTTGAGCTTACATATCAATAATTGAGTTCAAACAAAGATCGAATTGCAACGGTAAGAATAAGAATAAGCAGAAGGAAACAAAATTGTATAAGATCTGTAGAATATGATTATGATTAATCGGAAAACCCTAGAATTGAAGAGTGAAAGAGACGAACCCGCTGTCGCCGAGAATGATGACTTTCAAGAGCGTTCTTCTACGGGAAGGCATCGTTCAGATCGGAGGAAGAGTTAACCGCTTTGGTATGTGCTTTGCTATTTGACTTCAGCTGCGACTCTCTCACCGTCTTCGACTCTCTCTCTCTCTCTAACTTTCTATGCAGCTTGTTTCTCTCTCTATCGCAAATCTTAAGGAATATTCTACTACTACGGACAGCTGTAATCCAAACACATCGTTAGTCGATAATAACAACAAAATATTTGTTCTTAAAACAAAACAAAGAAAAAAACTAATATTTCCTTATATTAATTTCAAATAATGATTTAGTTTAAAAATATTAGATTTGAATTTTTTAAGATCGTTGTATTACGTAGCATATTTAGGTTCTATAATGCTCGATAAATTAATGTCGCAATTGCCCGTGCAAGATATTCGCTTTACAAAAAAAGTCATAAATTAATCAAAAGAAAATTTGGTTAACTATACATAAATATGATCTAAAAACAATAATAAAAAGTAATGGTTAAAAATTGTAAAGTTTAAAGAAAAAAATTATAAATAATGTAAAATCATATCAAAGTATAATGTTATTAAAAAAAGAAAAATGCTAACCAGTGTCTCGAGGGTACTGTATAATGTTATTAAAAGAAGGAAAATGCTCAGGGCAACGGTTAAGGATATTAAAAATGAAATTATATAGTAGTAGTTAATGCATTGAAATTGTGTAATTAATTTATAAAAAAAAGTCAAAAGAAGTTACCCTTTAAGGTAATAAGTTTCTTTTTTTGTATCCTTAATCAGTGTCCCAGAGACACCGGTTAACCTGACCCTTAAAAAAATGATACAAATTATCCCATCAATAAAAATTATATCGATTAAATTATTTTTGTCATTTGTCAACAAAAAAAAAATTATTCTTGTTTTGATCTTTAAAACTTGGCACGCATCATTATGATCGTAATTCGTAACCTTGAATCTTAATATTTTGTATTTATTATTGATGGTTATGTCATTATGGACCGTCATAATATTTCTAAAGGCTTAAGAACCCTCTAGAAGGGTTTGGACGCCCTCCAGATAGGCCCCAGAGGCCTAGACGCACCCCCTTTAGGGCGCCGCCTTTCTTAGATTCTAGAACCATCTAGAAACCGCCTAAATATTTAAATACCCATGTTGCTTGGAAGTTAAGCAACCGAAACTCAAACTCATAGCAGGCTATAAATACCTTCTTTTAGAACATTCTAAAGACATCCAATAATCAGTCTAAACCCTAGAATACGATACAAACCCTAGTATTCATTACTCGTACTTTTTTTGCAAGTACACATTAATAAAGTCACGTTATGTAGGATTAATTTATGAAATTAGTTGAAAATAAATAAAGAGAATTTATTAAAGGTTTATTTGTGGTTTTCATCCTTGTAATATAGACGAATTTGAGTTGTAGTCACTAAATAAAAAATTGTCGTGATTTGTCCTTGTAATTTTTTTATTTTTTTCAGTCCCTAATTTGGATGTGTCATGCAAAAACGTTGGCATGACCACAGTCTTGCTGACTTGGCTTTTTTATTCTAATATAAAGTATTTTTTTAATTAATTTTGAGACTCAAATAAAAGGGAAAAATCATGAGCCAAAAAAATATATATTCAACTCTATTCACCACGTTCTTCGTCCTCAACGCCACATTCATCTCTTCAACTTCATATTTGTCGCCTTCAACGAATAAATTTAAACTACATCGGTTCATCATTACTAAAACGAAGACAACAACGTGTTTGTCATTGTGGTGTTAGTGCTCCATTGATTTACTACTTAGACTCATGAAAACTCTGGGTGAAGGTTTCATAGATGTGACTGCTACACATGGAGAAGAAAATATATACTTTTTTTTGTGGTATGATGATGAAGTTCTTAAGAGATTAGGGAAAATTATAAGGGAATTTTTCAAGAGGGAAAAAGAACACGAAAATAAATTTTGTCATTGCCATTGTAATTTTAGGGTTGATGTTGTAATTTATATTAAGTTGGTTTAATCCTTTGTATTTTTTGTTGACAGTGTAAGTTTACCGTGTTGATGTTGCAAATTTTGTAATGATAGAAGTTATGTGTTGTTAAAGAATAGTTTTTTTTTTTGTTAATTTAATTTGGTATTGTCCATGTATTATATGGTTTGATTTGAATAGACGCTAAAAATGATGTTAAATGCAACATAACAATATAATCTTACAATAACCTGTGTTCATAAAAAGTAATCCTACAAAATGATGTTGAATGAAACATAACCTTATAATATTACAACAACTAGTGTTGATAACAACATAATCTTTCAAAATGATGTTCAATATAACATTCCGCTATTACTTTATATAATAGTAATACTATGATATTATTTTCGATTTTCAATGCATTGATTATACGTTTTTTCATAAATACTTACTATTTATGGTCCTTAGAGAGTGCACATGGGACTCATTGACATTTCTCTATATGATACTAGCGAAAAGACGGGAACTCAGGTGTCCGTCATTCCGCTCTTTTTATTGCGTTAACGTTTGAAAATTATGAACGGTGTTTTTTTTTATGAAATTTTGATTTTGATTAAAACTAAAAAATATATATGTTTGTCATTTTCGAGTTATAACAAAACAAACTGACCATGATTATTTATTTCAATGACACTAGCAATATAACAAAAAAAATATAATCTAATTTTATTTTTTTAATAACATCAGCAACAATCTTTATTATAGAAAAAGTTGTTTAAGGGTATAATTGAAATAATGAAAAATTAAGTATAAATATACTCATTTAGTTTGTTACACTTTTTAAATGATAAAGGAAAAACACCAAATATATATATATATATAGACACACACACTGTGTTTGTTACATTTTATTTAATATTTAAATTTATTCTTATCTATTTATTACATGTATTATATATATTGAAAATTAAAGTAGTCATTTAATTTTACGTGAGGTTACATTTTGACAATGGATAAATGTTTTGAAGTAGTCATTCAATGCCAAGTTACCTCCACTACATATAATTCAACTAGCATGGTTCAAAACTTTCGTCTTGAAGACGACATGCTACCGTGATGTCATATATCAAACATTTACATAAATCATATAAACGGTGGTTTGATGCAGTTGAACACTAGTGAATGGATGAAAGTGAATGTAGTTTCTAATATGGGTCGCAACAATTTTAATATACTCCGAGGAAGGATTTGGAAAAAAGAAAGGGTTTTCAATGTGAAAAAGATGATGTGAGCATGACATAGTATATAGGTGAATCGTGAACGTGGTTGGTTAAAAACACAAAATATTAGTCACTAATTTGCAACAAATCTTAATAATATTATTAAATGATATTTCAGTTGTTCAATGGTCATTGACCAATTAGTCGTTGTATTTCTTTGTAAACATAACTCTCATTTTAACTTAAATATCACACACTACTGAAGAATGTAATACAATATCTTATCTTCTTTCGTTTTATCGTGTTTATCCACCTTTGTAACATCCTGATATTTAACATGTGTTGTTGTTATTGTTGTTATAATTTTAAAATGAACAAACATGTGCATTAAACATCATTCCCGAGTTGGTGGTGCATACACAAGGCAACTATTTTACCCCATACACCGCTATTGCTTTGATGCCATTATTAGGAAGTTTCTGATCAAATGTCGCCACCACTGCAAAGTTGTTGTTACGACTCTAGTCAATTGCAAGTTTGACGTTACCTTATTTTTAACCCACTTTTCAAAAACTCATCTCTAATTCCTCTGACGCCATTTTTTTAGAGCGTGTTGCGTGAGGGTCCTCCTCATCTAGCATACAAGTTTAATCCGGCTTTGATACCTCTGGTGTAACGTCTCCTTTTTATTAAAAAAAGAATACCAAACTTCACGGTGAAATACAGTCGAATTGTTCAAAGTCGTCCAAATTATAAATAGAATAAATCAACAAAAATATCATATAAATATCGTTCCTATTTATTTACCAATTGGTCCCTAAAAAATTTCAAACAATTGCAAATTGATTATAATATTTTTCAATTTCGTAAATTTGCCCCTAAATTTTTTAAGTTACGTTATTTCAGTGTCTTTTGAATCAAAGATACAGTTTTATGATATCTTAATGTAACCAATAAGGTCAAACAAGAAATGATTCTTATCTTGTTGTTTTATTAAATCCAAATTAGGTCAAAAATATAGTTGTTCTTTTATGTGGAGTATTATAGGAAACAATGATACATCTTCCGTCTATTTACTCCTCTCCAACCCCTTGGTTTTGAAACCATCAAAGTACCTTCCATTAACAAAGAATAATGCACACACAATAACCTCAAACTATTATGATGATCACAATCACAAGTGATGCTCCAATTTATGACAAAAAAATTGAACTAAAGGAGTTTGATGAGTCAAAGGTTGGTGTCCAAGGACTGATGGAAAATGGAGTAACAAAAGTTCCACGAATGTTCTATTATGGAGAATGTAACATCCTAAACCCTTTGTCATACCCCATTTTTTGACCGTTTTGTTTTCTTTTTACTCGGCATCTAATTTCGTTTTACCGGGTTATTTTCTCAAATTTCTACGTTTTTATTTCACGATATTTCATCAGTTTTTTAGCATTCTACATGTATATATCTCAGCATTTTATCTGTACGCTTTGCAAACATTTTACTCGTCTTTTCTCAAACTTTTATCCGCTTAAATCTCATTTTTTTGTCTATTCATTTTACGGCGTGTCACTGCTATTTTCTCATTTTTACTCGCTTTTATAGACTGAGAAGTCTCGTCATTTCAGACGAAATTTCGGCAGAGAGGTTACTTTGAAGTACCTCATTTGGTTCCGAAGGGACATTTTTTTTTATCTTTTAGTTACTATTTTTATTTTTATCTTGTTTCTTTCTTACCTTTTATTTTACCCTTTTTATTTTATTTTATTTTATATTTTCGTTTTCCTTTTATTTATTATTGTTATTATTTATTTTTATTAGTGTGTTATATTTTTTAGTCCATTTTTTAGTCCAGGCCCATGTATCAGTCCAGCCAAGGGTATTTTTGTCCAAAAATCTTTTCTCAGCCACAACCTAACTGGTCACTATTTAAAGAGCTGTCTAATCATTGGATAAGATACACACACTGCCCAAGAACACTGTAGCCGCAGCCATCAAATCACTAAACCCTAACCCACAATTTTTTTTCCTTTTCACAGAATCAAACACACAAAGAGAACCAAAAAACTCAAGAACAACAACAACATTTCAAGAACAACAGTAACAGCCGCAGCTTTTCTCTCAAAAACCCTAACCTCCCAAATTTCCTTTTTCTTTTCGGATCAAATACAAGGAAATGAAGAACATTAAGAACACCAACACAAAATCATCATGAATATTCATCCACAACTTTCCAGAAAGTAAAAATCCGAACTTGAACAACATATACACAACCAAATCCGCACACAGCAACACAAAACAGAGCCGAACTCAAGAGGAAGGGGAAGAAGGTAGCTTTTTTTTTCTCTCTCAAATCCGAACCTTAGAAGCTAGATCTAGTTTTTTTGTAAGACTTTTTCAAAAATCAGTATGAGAATATGAAAGAGGAGAGGAAGGCGGAGCTTTTGGTGTAAAAATTTTCAAAAAAAATGAAATAAAAGCTCCGGCGCGGCGGCGCTACGGCCGGCCACCGCGCCGGAGACGCTCCGGCCGCCTCCCACTTCATCTTCTCCGGCGCGTGTTTGAAGAGAGAGGGGAGAGCTTCTCTCTCTTCTTTTTTTGAGTTTTTGTTTAGAGAGAGAAAGGGAAGTTTAAAATGAAAAAACCGGACCTTTGTGTCCTTTTATAACCGTACGAGAACCGGCCGGTTCTCCTGAACCGGACCGGTTCACACGGTTTTCTCTTCCCTCTCTTCTCCATCCCTTGATCTTCATCATGTGGCTGTGTTTTTATTCCTGTTTTAAATCCTGTGCATTTATTTATTGTGTAGTCATGTGACCTCAAAACTAGGCCGTTGGATCCTAGATCCAACGTCCCAGGATGATTTTGGGTGGATTCATGTGTTTTAAAATTACTTGGTTACTTGTTATGTCCTATCTTTTGCACCTTTAGATTCATTGAAAGGCTGTGATCACATCTTCCATGATTAAATATGAGTCTCTTGATTAATCCAACGCCTCAGATTTAATCTGGACATTTGAGCCTTCTTTTTGTTTATTTCATTATTTAGATCTTTTAAATATTTTTTTAGTTTCTATAACTTTGTTTTTATTTCTATATTTTTTTTCTAAAAACCACAAAAATTATTATTATTTGTTTATGTCCTTTATTTTGATATATGTTTATGCTTTTGTTAACCATAACATTTTTAGCTCATTTTTTTATTATTGCATTTATCTTGCATATTTATTTTTTGTTATGTTTGCATACATATTTATTTTCCATCATTCATGGTTTATTTATCTCTTTCATTTTAAGTGAAGTACTTAGGATTAGAGGTAATTTAGTTTCTCTCCGCATATTTATTTTCCGCAAGACCTTAGCATGTATTTAGGGACCATGTAAATTATGTAACTAAAATATGCACTGACACACGCACACCGACACTATCACACACTTTTTTTTTTTTTTTTACCGCTTTATGTCGTTACCGCGATCGAGGACCAAAAATGAATTAGGGACAAAATTAGGTTAATAATCGGACTTTAATTATTTCTTTAAAATCAAACTATTAGTAATTTTAGGTTCATTTTAAACTTAAGGATTTGCTTAGGATCCAACGTCCTTTGTAAATTTCTCACTTTTTATAACCTCACGTCGTTACGTATAGTTTTTTAGTTTACGCTTAACTTAGGAAAAATCAAATTTCCAAAAAAATCAAATAATCAAAACTTCAAAAATATTTTCTTAACAAACCTTGGAAACAAACCAAGTGATCTTTTTCCTTTTATTTTCTTAATCAAATGCTTAATGAATTTAATTCTTATTTTAGATTTCCTTTTCTCTAATTAAAATCAAACAACCTCACATTTTTAATTCTTCTACGCCTTTCGGCTTCTTGTCTTCTCCAAAACATTTTTTCAAACTTTTAAAATCAATCCAACTCACCAAACGAAATTTTTGAGGTGAACTACATGATTTTGATCCCGTCTTCGGGTATGTAGGCAAAAGGCTTATGTCTTTCCAAATCAATAAAAATAACAAAAACATACATCTTCTCCCTCCATTCTTTCACTTAGATTTTTAGTCAACATTTTTTTACAAATAATTAAGCGAATAATTAGCACAAGTTTAGTTTAGGTGAGAGGCTCCTTCGGAGTACCGAAGTCGATTAGGGTGCTTAACACCTTCCCTAGTCGAAACCAACCCCCGGACCTTAATCTCTAAAAAGGGTTTTTTACTCGTTTTTTCCCTTCCCGCGGATAAAAATTGAGAGTTCAAAGATTGACGGTTCAAAACCAACCAATGGATTGACACCCGAAAATCACGAGCACAGAAATGGCGACTTCACTGGGGACATTAATTTCCTAAGTGGGTTAAGCCCACCTTACCTTTCTTTACTTGTGCTTTATTTTTTGCTTATACACTTTGTACATACATACTTGTTTATTTTCAACGTGAGTGGTGAGATAAGTCCTACACCCGGGCTTGAGTGAAATATAAGATAGGACGGGGTACGATTATAGTGCCATACCAGGAGCGGTCCTGCGCTATGTGTGCATGTAATGTAACCCCACTCAACGGAGGATTTTTTAAGTAATATGACGTCGTCATGAGCAGTCGTGATTGGCTCTATTATTTTCAAAATCCGTTGAACGTTGAGGACCTTTAGATTACCCTTAACCCATCTTGGCCTTTTTAGGATGTAGTGTGGTGACTAAACCAAGAGCGGTCTTGAATTTAGTTCATACACAATGCTACACTCAAACTAGACCTCCTTGTGAAGAAGTATTTGACTAGGAGCAGTCCTGAGCACCGATACATTCACAAGGGTGGTTGTAATTTGGGAACTTGGTAGAACCTTGTTACAAGTGCAATTGAAACCTTAGTTCTCACCAAATGGCGTTTGACGTGATCTTATCACCATATTTTTTCTTTTAGCATAAATCATGCATACATGCATTGCATTCACACCTTTTTCATTAAAAATCGAAGGACTTAGAAAGATTTTTTGTAAACATTGTAGATGAGTTCCACCAGAAGTGTCAAGCAGTACAGTTTCAAGAATCCGGATTTGACAAGACTGAGAGAGCTGTGTACTCTCGTGAAAGATCCAAGTGATTTCCGACACCGGCATGGGAAGTTACTCGACCTCCTCAAGGTGAAGATTGAGAAAGGGATTCTAGAGACTTTGGTTCAGTTCTACGACCCGGTTTGTCATTGCTTTACTTTCCCGGACTACCAGCTTGTTCCTACTCTCGAAGAATATTCTTTTTGGGTCGGTTTACCCATTTTGGAAAGAGAGCCTTTCAACGGCCTTGAATTTACCCCTAAAACCGCTGATATTGCAAAAGCCCTTCATCTCAAACCTTCCGACCTAGTTCACCCGCACTACACTATCAAGAATGGCTTCCAAGGCTTAACTGCTAAATTTCTCTACGAAAAAGCCACTACCTTTGCTAGAGACCAAAAAACCGATGCCTTTGAGTCCATCCTCGCCTTGCTCATATATGGCCTTTTCTTATTTCCCAACATGGACAACTTTGTCGACATTAACGCCATCAAAATCTTCCTCACAAAAAACCCTGTCCCTACCCTACTTGCAGAAACCTATCACTCTATCCACTACCGAACCCTCAAGGAGGGCGGACTTATTCTCTGTTGTGCTCCTTTGCTACACCGTTGGTTCACCTCCCATTTACCCAGCTCAGTTTTTTCCAAAACAAATACCGAAAGGTCCTCTTGGTCACAGAGAATCATGCCTCTCACCCCAGCTGACATCGTTTGGGTCCATGCATCCGCTAATTCCGAAAGAATCATCGACAGCTGTGGGGAATTTCCGAATGTGCCCCTCATTAGCGCTTATGGAGGAATCACCTATCATCTCGCTCTTGCCATGCGCCAGTTTGGATATCCTATGAATGGAAAGCCTCTTAACTTGTCCTTTTCTGGGGAATTCTACCTAAACTCCAAGGATCCTACTAATCTGAGAAGACGGTTTGTGGAAGCTTGGCGTAGTGTCCGAAAGCTTGATAGTTTCCATCTAGGAAAGAAGATGAGTTACGTACATGAATCGTATACTCAGTGGGTTATTGACCGAGCCATGACTTTCGGATTACCCTATACCTTACCAAGGCTTCTGTCCTCAACCACCCCGGAAATACCTCTCCCTTTGCCACCTCATACCATGGAAGAATACCGGTGCCGTCTACACAAGGCTAACCTCGAAAGTGCCGCTTGGCGATTGAAGTACCAGACCTCTGAGAGAGAGAAAGACACCATAATGGGGATTTTAGAGCAAACATCCTGGCAGCTCCAAGAAAAAGAGCGAGAGAACGCGGAGTTGAAAGATCTCCTTAGGAGAAAGGATGCTATTATTGACCGGATGCCCGGGAATAGGAGGAGACGCAGGATTTTTTTCGCCGGTGCAACCTCAGATTCCGAGGAGTAGTGTACTTCCAGGACTTTTGGGAGCTTTCTCAGTTGTTTTCTTTACTCTATTTGTTGTTATTTTATTATGTACTTTTAAGTCTATCCCTTGGCTTTGTTGTTAGAAAGGGAATTATCTTGTATTTGTTTTTTAATTTTAAGTTTATCCCTTGGCTTGGTTGTTAGAAAGGGAATTATCATGTATTTATTTCAGGTTTTCCTTTTGTATTATGCTATTATAATGTTTACAAAAGTCCTTTTATAAGTCCTTCAATAAAAAAAAAATGAAAACGCGCATAAAATTGCCTTTTTTGCATCCTGCATATCATGCATCATCACTGCATTCATAAGTGTCAAAACCTTGTCTCACATGTTCCTTCCTATCTGCCGCAGAGAGAAAGTGGCCCCGCGAATCAAGTACAAAGCTTCACGCATTCACTACACTCGAGCAAACGTCAAGAAGAAGATGGAACATTTGGAACAAGAAAACCAAGAGCTCCGAGAAGGGATGACTGCCATGCAAGCAGAGATAGAGAAGCTAACTGCTATGGTGAGTACTTTTATGGCCGTTCAGAATCAGGTCTCTCAAACTTTTGACACTGCCCTGGAGACCGTCACATCAGCCATTCCTAGCTCAACTGTGGTCACCAGTACCTCTCATGCCATCATGCCTGAAGGTTTTCCATGGGGCATGCCATTAGGGTTCAATGAAAATTCTCATTCTACCAACACAACGAAGCCCATGCCGTCAGGAGGTTTTCCATGGGGGATGCCACACGGGTCCAACGGAGATTCCCGTCCTTTTGGTTCTACCAACACAACGAAGCCCATGCCGTCAGGAGGTTTTCCATGGGGAATGCCACTCGGATTCAATGAAGGTTTTCATTCTACAGTTTCAGAGATGCCCACTCTGGCCTTTCAACAGTTAGCATCGGTTCCTCAACCCGGTGCAATCATCCCTGAGCCTGTTGTGACTTACTCTGCCCCACTAGTTCACACCAACCGACAAGAGTGGAAGCCTGTTTTTCCCCCAGAAAGTGTTGAAGCCTTCGATAGGGTGGAAGGTCTACAAGACACCATTGACGAAATGAAGCGGGAAATGAAGGCTCTGCGTGGAAAGGATGTTTTCGGACAAAATGTACAAGAACTCTGCTTGGTACCCAATGTGGTGGTGCCACCCAAGTTTAAAGTTCCAGAGTTTGAAAAATATAAAGGGAATACTTGTCCCAGGGTTCATTTGACGATGTATGTGAGAAAAATGTCTACACAAGCATACAATGATAAAATGCTTGTCCATTTCTTCCAAGACAGTTTGGCAGGAGCGGCTCAAAAATGGTATATGAGCCTAGACAGTGCCCGAATCCGCACCTTCAACGATTTGGCAAACGCTTTCATTCACCAGTACAGCTACAATTCAGATATGGCCCCGGATAGGGAACAACTCAGAGCAATGACTCAGGGAGACAAAGAGACTTTCATGGAGTACGCTCAGAGATGGAGGGGATTTGCTGCTCAAATTGTCCCGCCTTTGGAAGACAAGGAGTTGACTAGAATCTTTCTCAAAACTCTCAGCCCATTTTACTACGAGAGAATGATTGCTAGCGCGCCGGGGAATTTTGCCGAAATGGTAGGAATGGGAATGCGCCTTGAGGAAGGAGTTCGAGAGGGACGATTGGGAAAAGAAAGTGCTTCGTCCAGCAACCCCAAGAAGTTCGGAAACAGCTACCCGAAGAAAAAGGAACCAGAGATCAGTATGGTGGCACACGGAGGTTACCAGCCCGGATACTCAGCCTACCCCTACATTGCCAACATATCACCTACTACCCCTGCCCCTAATAACCCCTACTATAACCCACAAATGCCTCAGAGGCCCCCTCCTTTTTACCCACCGCTTTACCAACCACCTTATCAACAATTCCCACAACAACCATATTACCCACAAAATCCACCCCAATACCCTCAACAACCATATCGCCCACCACAAAATCAACCACGACCCCGAGCTCAAGCCCCCCAACAACAAAATCGCCAAAGACCACCAGTATACGCCCCTATACCTATGACCTATCTACAATTACTCCCGGCCCTACTCCAAAAAGGCCTTGTCCAAACCAAACCACCTCCTCCTATAACAGATGTTCTGTCACCCGGACACCGAGCTGATCTGACATGTGTGTTCCATCAAGGGGCACCGGGGCACGATGTAGAACGATGCCATGCTCTCCGAACTGAGGTCCAAAATTTGATACGTGATAAGCGTCTGCGCTTCACCAACAACGGTGTCGATTTTCTGGATGACCCTTTGCCGAACCATGGGCAAGCTGTTAATATGATACAAGATTGTCAAGAAGATGGTCTCATCCTTAGTGCACAAGACATCAGGACTCCCCTGGTCCCGATACACGCCAAAATGTGTCTGGCGGCCTTGTTCAGCCATGACCACAATGCTTGTGGAGTATGTTCTGTGGACTCTCAAGGATGCAAAAGTGTGCAAGACGACATCCAAGGATTGCTGGATAGTGGGGAGCTTTTAGTTATGAAGAAGGAACAAGATGTTTGTGTTATTACTCCGGAGTTTGATGACCCTGAATCGCTAGAAGTGACATACAGCAACAAAGAACCAGGAGACACCCCTTTGATTATTTGTGTGCCTGGGCCGTTGCCATACACATCCAACAAAGCCATACCATACAGGTATAGTCCCACGATCTTAGAAAATGGCCGGGAGATGCCTATACCTCCACTGGCTTCAGTGAGCAATATCGTGAGTAGCAGCAAGGTTTTGAGGAGTGGACGTATCCTCCCCACTTTTGTCCAAGAGAAAGTTGTTGAACCGTTTTCGAAGCTAGTACAAGTGCAAAACTCTGGTAAAGGGAAGGATGTTGGTCAACCAAGTGGAATCGTGTATGAAGACAGCGACGAGATCTTGAAGCTGATCAAGAGAAGTGAGTATAAGGTGGTAGATCAACTCTTACAAACTCCTTCAAAAATCTCAATTATGTCTTTGTTGTTGAATTCCGATGCCCATAGGGAGGCTCTGATGAAGGTGTTAAGTCAAGCCTATGTGGACCATGATGTGACCCTAGGGCAATTCGGAAGCATAGTAGGGAATGTGACCGCATGCAACAGCTTGGGATTCAGCGACGAAGATCTCCCATCTGAAGGAAGGAACCACAATCTGGCGTTGCATATCTCAGTCAATTGCAAATCGGATGCCCTTTCTAATGTATTGATCGACACAGGCTCGTCCCTGAATGTGATGCCCGTTGCCACTCTAAGGAAGCTTTCGTACCCCGATGTCCAGCTGCGGGCTACGTCTGTGTCAGTAAGAGCGTTCGATGGATCCAGGAAAACAGTGCTAGGTGATGTGGTATTGCCTATCTCAGTCGGGCCCCAGGAATTTGAAGTATTATTCCAAGTGATGGACATTCCGGCATCGTACAGTTGTTTGCTAGGCCGACCTTGGATTCACGAGGCTGGGGCAGTCACATCCACTTTGCATCAAAAGCTAAAATTTGTCAGTCACGGGAAACTGATAACTGTTAGTGGGGAATCAGCGTTGTTGGTTAGTCATCTGTCAGCCTTCTCGTATATCAGTGGGGGTGATGTAGATGAGGCATCAGTTCAAGGTTTCTCCGTCGAAGAAAATGCTAAGAAGGGAGGGACATGCATGGCTTCCCTGAAGGATGCTCAAAGATTGGTACAGAAAGGTAAGACCGCAGGATGGGGTCAGCTCATACAGTTGCCAGAGAATCAAAGGAAAGAAGGTTTGGGTTTCTCTACCCACAAGACAAAAGTAACCAGTCCAGCAGGAGGTACATTCCACAGTGCCGGGTTCATCAATGTTCCGCCGGAAATCAATGTAATTGTGGAAGGCCAATCCCAAGAGGAAGTTTCTCCTTTCGTCATACCTGGAGGAATATGTTGCAATTGGATCGCAGCCGATATCCCTTCTGTGACATCGTTGTCTGAGTAATATGTTTGTCCTTTGTTTGTTTTTAAAGAAAAATCCTTTCGCTTTGCCCGGAGCGAAAGTGAAATCATGTAGGGCTGCTGTTTTTCTTTTGCTTCAAGAACTTATATTAATCAATGAAAAGGGTCGTCTCTATCACGACCTTTTTACTCTTTTTTTATATAAATATCCATACTTTCGTTTTCACTTTTTGCTTTTTCTGGAAAAATGGTAACACCAAAAAACCAAAAAAACTTTTCTTCTTCATTTTTATTTTTATTTTTATCAATTTTCAAAAGTTTGCATTCACTTTTTAGCTAAAATCAATCATAATTCATATGCAGACTGAACATAACTGAACCCGTTGAACATGGTAATTCTACGCCCTCTCCCAACTTTGAATTCCCCGTTTATGAGGCTATGGTGGAGGAGAATGAAGAGATACCTGATGAGATTAGATGGATGCTAGAGCAAGAAAGGAAGGTCATTCAACCGCATCAGGAAGAAGTGGAAATTATCAACTTGGGTACAGAGGAGGACAAGAAAGAAATCAAGATCGGTGCGTTACTGGATGTGACTGTTAAGGAAAGAATAATCGCGCTTCTCAGGGAATATGCTGACATATTTGCATGGACGTACAAAGACATGCCGGGTCTAGACCATGAAGTTGTGGAGCACCGTCTACCGTTGAAGCCTGAGTGTTCTCCAGTCAAGCAAAAGTTGAGAAGATCCCATCCCGAAATGGCCCTGAAGATCAAAGAAGAAGTACGGAAGCAAATTGATGCAGGTTTCTTGGTTACGTCAGAATATCCACAGTGGTTGGCCAACATAGTACCTGTTCCGAAGAAGGATGGTAAGGTCAGAATGTGCGTAGATTACCGAGATTTGAACAAGGCAAGCCCGAAGGATGACTTCCCTTTACCTCACATTGATGTATTGGTGGACAGTACTGCTAGATGCAAGGTGTTCTCCTTCATGGATGGTTTTTCCGGTTACAACCAAATCAAAATGGCTCCAGAAGATAGGGAGAAGACGTCTTTTATCACACCGTGGGGTGCTTTTTGCTATCTGGTGATGCCGTTCGGATTGATCAATGCTGGTGCCACTTACCAGAGAGGCATGACCAAGATTTTTCATGACATGATGCATAAGGAAATTGAAGTCTATGTAGATGACATGATCGTCAAGTCAGGAACTGAAGAAGAGCATGTCGAGTACTTATTGAAGATGTTTCAGCGGCTGAGGAAGTACAAGCTCCGTTTGAATCCAAACAAGTGTACTTTTGGTGTAAGATCCGGGAAGCTTTTGGGTTTTATTGTCAGTCAGAAGGGCATTGAAGTTGATCCCGACAAAGTCAAGGCCATTCAAGACATGCCTGCTCCGCAAACTGAAAAGCAAGTTAGAGGTTTTCTCGGAAGGCTGAATTATATCTCCAGATTCATCTCTCACATGACTGCTACGTGTGGGCCCATATTCAAGTTGCTCCGTAAAGATCAAAGGATTGTTTGGACAGAAGACTGTCAGAAAGCTTTCGACAGCATCAAAGAGTATTTGTCAGAACCTCCGATTCTTGTTCCTCTAGTCGAAGGGAGACCTTTGATTATGTACCTGACCGTGTTAGAAGACTCCATGGGTTGCGTACTTGGACAGCAAGACGAGACTGGTAAGAAAGAGCATGCAATTTACTATTTGAGCAAGAAGTTCACTGATTGTGAGACCCGATACTCTGTACTTGAAAAGACCTGTTGTGCTTTGGCCTGGGCTGCCAAGCGTCTTCGTCATTATATGGTCAATCACACCACTTGGTTGATATCTAAAATGGACCCAATCAAGTACATCTTTGAGAAGCCTGCATTGACTGGTAGAATTGCACGATGGCAGATGTTGTTGTCTGAATATGACATTGTGTACCGCACTCAAAAAGCAATCAAAGGTAGTATCCTTGCTGACCATCTGGCCCATCAACCGATTGACGACTACCAACAAATTAAGTTTGACTTTCCTGATGAAGAGATTATGTATTTGAAGATGAAAGACTATGATGAACCCTTGTTCGGTGAAGGCCCTGATCCTGAATCTCAATGGGGTTTGATTTTCGACGGAGCCGTTAATGTTTACGGGAATGGAATTGGAGCAGTCATCATCACTCCCAAGAGAGATCACATCCCTTTTTCTGCAAGACTGCGTTTCGAGTGCACAAATAACATTGCAGAATATGAGGCTTGCATCATGGGTATTGAAGAAGCCATCGACTTGAGGATCAAGAACATCGACATATATGGTGATTCAGCTTTGGTAATTAACCAAATCAAAGGAAAGTGGGAGACTCACCACGCTGGTCTGATTCCTTATCGAGATTATGCTAGACGATTATTGACTTTCTTCAACAAGGTGGAGTTACATCACATTCCTCGTGATGAGAATCAGATGGCTGACGCTTTAGCAACTTTGTCCTCAATGATCAAAGTGAGTCGCCACAATCGTGTGCCTTCGATCAATATCCGTTTCCTTGAAAGGCCGGCCTATGTGTTTGCAGCTGAAGCAGTTTTTGATGATAAGCCGTGGTTTCATGATATCAAAGTGTTTCTTCAAACTCAAGAGTACCCTCCTGGAGCGTCTCGCAAAGACAAGAGAACCCTAAGAAGATTATCTGGTAATTTTTTCCTGAATGGAGAAGTGTTGTATAAAAGAAACTTTGATGCAGTGCTACTCAGGTGTGTAGATCGATGAGAAGCAGACTTATTGATGTATGAGATCCATGAAGGCTCGTGCGGAACTCATTCCAGTGGATATGCAATGGCTAAGAAAGCATTGAGAGCAGGCTATTACTGGATCACTATGCAGGCAGATTGTCATCTTTATGCCAAAAGGTGCCACAAGTGTCAGATTTATGCGGACAAGATTCATGTACCTCCGTCTACGCTCAATGTCATTTCTTCCCCTTGGCCTTTCTCTATGTGGGGCATTGACATGATCGGCCGAATTGAACCAAAAGCTTCTAATGGGCATCGTTTCATACTAGTGGCTATTGATTACTTCACTAAGTGGGTTGAAGCCGCATCTTATGCTAATGTGACCAAGCAAGTGGTAGTCCGTTTTATCAAGAACAACATCATTTCTCGCTACGGTGTTCCTAACAAGATCATCACGGATAATGGTACAAATCTGAATAACAACATGATGAAGGAGCTATGCAGCGAATTCAAGATTGAACATCACAACTCTTCTCCTTATCGTCCTCAGATGAATGGTGCGGTTGAGGCTGCGAACAAGAACATTAAGAAGATCATTCAGAAGATGGTAGTCACTTACAAAGATTGGCATGAGATGTTGCCCTATGCTCTATATGGATATCGCACCTCTGTGCGCACATCGACAGGGGCAACCCCCTTCTCTTTGGTATATGGCACAGAAGCTGTGCTCCCTGTGGAAGTTGAAATCCCGTCTTTGAGAGTCTTGATGGAAGCCGAATTATCAGAAGCAGAATGGTGTCAGCAGCGGTATGACCATTTGAATTTGATTGAAGAAAAACGCATGACTGCCCTGTGTCATGGACAGCTATACCAAACAAGGATGAAGCAAGCGTTTGATAAAAAGGTTCGCCCTCGCGAGTTCCAAGAAGGAGATCTCGTGGTCAAGGGTATCAAATCCTTTCAACCAGATCCCAGGGGCAAGTGGGCACCTAACTACGAAGGTCCTTATGTGGTCAAGAGAGCTTTCTCCGGTGGTGCTTTGATTCTTACAACTATGGACGGTGATGAACTCCCTCGTCCTGTGAATTCTGATGCAGTCAAGAAATACTTTGTCTAAAAAATATGTAAAAGAACAGCTCGGCAGGTCGAAAACCCGAAAGGGCGGCTTGAACCAAAAATGAGCGTCTCGGTGGACTGAAAACCCGAAAGGGCGGTCCAGGCAAAATTAGAGACAAATAAAAAAAGTGTTATCCTGATAGGTTGAAAACCCGCAAGGGCGATCTATGCAAAAGTTAAGGATTTATGACAAAGTAACTGCATCAGAACGAGCATTACCCGTTCAAGGCACTGTAGCTGTCACAATTTCTCCAAAGTGAAGCATCTAGGCGGCGGAACTGGAAGTTGTTAGGGAATGTAGCAGTTATTCATGTTCAACGTATCTCAAAATATAATTACCATTTTCCAAAACTTTGTAATCCGTGGAGCCATGCCTTTAGCTGGTCACCACTCTTCTAAATCAATTTGAGCCTATGCGTTTTTTTGGAATTCCTAGTTATTTCTATGTGTAGTTTTCTCTTCTATTGTTAATATTAATACTTGAAGCAAAAAAAAAACCTTGAAAATACTTTGAAAAAAAACTCCTTTTACATTTTCTTAAAGAAAAAACAAACAAAATGACAAGCATGTTATCTTAAAACTCTTTTATCACAGGAACGGGTGTCGATTTGCGTCTCAAGAGCAGTTAGATTCAGCAGTACGAACCTAGTCAGCGCTTCAAAAAATATATATACATAAAAAAAAAAAAAGGAGAGCTCGCCAGGTCGAAAACCCGAAAAGGCGGCTTAGGCAAGAATGAGCATCTCAGTGGATTGAAAACCCGAAAGGGCGGTCCAGGCAAAAGTTAGGGATTCAAAATAAAGAAAGAAAAGGAAAAGCATGACTAGTGAAATGTACCCATGAGGGAGGGCTTAAGATTGATTCGGAAATGGCGACTTCTGCCAGACTCTTGGTTAACGGATTTTATTCCCACGAGGATGTTTACTTCATACTGGGCTTCACCCTGGCGATGACTTGATCTATCTCCAGCGTTACTATCTTTAAGGAAGTTTGCCGAGTATTGTGTTTGCGACTTGGGTCCGACTTTCACCTCAGCCGTCCAGTTTTGTCTCATCAAGTTGTCTACCGTCACTAATGCTCATACATACATACATACATACATACATTTATACCTACATGCATACACAGTCACATACATTCATATATTCATGCATTCACAAGCACACGCGTTCACTTTCATGCACATACGTACATACAAAAGTCATCTACACAATTGCATTGACTACTCTGAGTCTTGCTTCAACACAATCCAAAAAAACAAACAAAACAACAAAAATATCATCCCCAGTGTATCTAACCCTAAGATATCACTGAGTATACATTTCAAATGACTAGTTCCACGGACCTTCAGTTTACAAAATACATTCCTTTCTCCCCAGTATCTTATCAAGTTTTACCTCTCCAACCCTACATTTACCGCTTTTCCCGTGTCTTGCTCTCCAACAATGACAGCAAACACAACCCTACATTTACTGCTTTTTATCCGTGTCTTGCTCTCCAACAATGACAGCAAGCACAACCCTACATTTACTGCTTTTATCCGTGTCTTGCTCTCCAACAATGACAGCAAGCACAACCCTACATTTACTGTTTTTACCCGTGTCTTGCTCTCCAACAATGACAGCAAGCACAACCCTACATTTACTGCTTTTTTTCCCGTGTCTTGCTCTCCAACAATGACAGCAAACACAACCCTACATTTACTACTTTTTATCCGTGTCTTGCTCTCCAACAATGACAGCAAGCACAACCCTACATTTACCGCTTTTCCCGTGTCTTGCTCTCCAACAATGACAGCAAACACAACCCTACATTTACTGCTTTTTACCCGTGTCTTGCTCTCCAACAATGACAGCAAGCACAACCCTACATTTACTGCTTTTACCCGTGTCTTGCTCTCCAACAATGACAGCAAACACGACGCTACATTTACCGCTTTTCCCGTGTCTTGCTCTCCAACAATGACAGCAAACACAACCCTACATTTACTGCTTTTTATCCGTGTCTTGCTCTCCAACAATGACAGCAAGCACAACCCTACATTTACTGCTTTTATCCGTGTCTTGCTCTCCAACAATGACAGCAAGCACAACCCTACATTTACTGCTTTTACCCGTGTCTTGCTCTCCAACAATGACAGCAAGCACAACCCTACATTTACTGCTTTTACCCGTGTCTTGCTCTCCAACAATGACAGCAAGCACAACCCTACATTTACTGCTTTTACCCGTGTCTTGCTCTCCAACAATGACAGCAAACACGACGCTACATTTACCGCTTTTCCCGTGTCTTGCTCTCCAACAATGACAGCAAACACAACCCTACATTTACTGCTTTTTATCCGTGTCTTGCTCTCCAACAATGACAGCAAACACAACCCTACATTTACTGTTTTTACCCGTGTCTTGCTCTCCAACAATGACAGCAAGCACAACCCTACATTTACTGCTTTTTTTCCCGTGTCTTGCTCTCCAACAATGACAGCAAACACAACCCTACATTTACTACTTTTTATCCGTGTCTTGCTCTCCAACAATGACAGCAAGCACAACCCTACATTTACCGCTTTTCCCGTGTCTTGCTCTCCAACAATGACAGCAAACACAACCCTACATTTACTGCTTTTTACCCGTGTCTTGCTCTCCAACAATGACAGCAAGCACAACCCTACATTTACTGCTTTTACCCGTGTCTTGCTCTCCAACAATGACAGCAAACACGACGCTACATTTACCGCTTTTCCCGTGTCTTGCTCTCCAACAATGACAGCAAACACAACCCTACATTTACTGCTTTTTATCCGTGTCTTGCTCTCCAACAATGACAGCAAGCACAACCCTACATTTACTGCTTTTATCCGTGTCTTGCTCTCCAACAATGACAGCAAGCACAACCCTACATTTACTGCTTTTACCCGTGTCTTGCTCTCCAACAATGACAGCAAGCACAACCCTACATTTACTGCTTTTACCCGTGTCTTGCTCTCCAACAATGACAGCAAGCACAACCCTACATTTACTGCTTTTACCCGTGTCTTGCTCTCCAACAATGACAGCAAACACGACGCTACATTTACCGCTTTTCCCGTGTCTTGCTCTCCAACAATGACAGCAAACACAACCCTACATTTACTGCTTTTTATCCGTGTCTTGCTCTCCAACAATGACAGCAAACACAACACTACGTTTACCGCTTTTCCCTGTGTCTTGCTCTCCAACAATGACAGCAAACACCAACATTGCATTTACCTTTACCATTTTCAAGCTTTTATTTTCCAGTGAACTTTGGTCCCCAGTCAGGTCATCGTCACCATATTGCATTCATAACACTGCACTTAACATTACATTCACAACATCGCCCCCATCAACATAGCATTCATAGCATTTTGCAGTTGATACGGATCAAAAATGGTGTACTCTGATATTTAAGTCTCCTCGACCCATCATTTTGAAACTTTCGTTTTCAAACCTCTGAGGCGAAGAAACTTAAATAGGGGCATCTGTCATACCCCATTTTTTGACCGTTTTGTTTTCTTTTTACTCGGCATCTAATTTCGTTTTACTGGGTTATTTTCTCAAATTTCTACGTTTTTATTTCACGATATTTCATCAGTTTTTTTAGCATTCTACATGTATATATCTCAGCATTTTATCTGTACGCTTTGCAAACATTTTACTCGTCTTTTCTCAAACTTTTATCCGCTTAAATCTCATTTTTTTGTCTATTCATTTTACGGCGTGTCACTGCTATTTTCTCATTTTTACTCGCTTTTATAGACTGAGAAGTCTCGTCATTTCAGACGAAATTTCGGCAGAGAGGTTACTTTGAAGTACCTCATTTGGTTCCGAAGGGACATTTTTTTTTATCTTTTAGTTACTATTTTTATTTTTATCTTGTTTCTTTCTTACCTTTTATTTTACCCTTTTTATTTTATTTTATTTTATATTTTCGTTTTCCTTTTATTTATTATTGTTATTATTTATTTTTATTAGTGTGTTATATTTTTTAGTCCATTTTTTAGTCCAGGCCCATGTATCAGTCCAGCCAAGGGTATTTTTGTCCAAAAATCTTTTCTCAGCCACAACCTAACTGGTCACTATTTAAAGAGCTGTCTAATCATTGGATAAGATACACACACTGCCCAAGAACACTGTAGCCGCAGCCATCAAATCACTAAACCCTAACCCACAATTTTTTTTCCTTTTCACAGAATCAAACACACAAAGAGAACCAAAAAACTCAAGAACAACAACAACATTTCAAGAACAACAGTAACAGCCGCAGCTTTTCTCTCAAAAACCCTAACCTCCCAAATTTCCTTTTTCTTTTCGGATCAAATACAAGGAAATGAAGAACATTAAGAACACCAACACAAAATCATCATGAATATTCATCCACAACTTTCCAGAAAGTAAAAATCCGAACTTGAACAACATATACACAACCAAATCCGCACACAGCAACACAAAACAGAGCCGAACTCAAGAGGAAGGGGAAGAAGGTAGCTTTTTTTTTCTCTCTCAAATCCGAACCTTAGAAGCTAGATCTAGTTTTTTTGTAAGACTTTTTCAAAAATCAGTATGAGAATATGAAAGAGGAGAGGAAGGCGGAGCTTTTGGTGTAAAAATTTTCAAAAAAAATGAAATAAAAGCTCCGGCGCGGCGGCGCTACGGCCGGCCACCGCGCCGGAGACGCTCCGGCCGCCTCCCACTTCATCTTCTCCGGCGCGTGTTTGAAGAGAGAGGGGAGAGCTTCTCTCTCTTCTTTTTTTGAGTTTTTGTTTAGAGAGAGAAAGGGAAGTTTAAAATGAAAAAACCGGACCTTTGTGTCCTTTTATAACCGTACGAGAACCGGCCGGTTCTCCTGAACCGGACCGGTTCACACGGTTTTCTCTTCCCTCTCTTCTCCATCCCTTGATCTTCATCATGTGGCTGTGTTTTTATTCCTGTTTTAAATCCTGTGCATTTATTTATTGTGTAGTCATGTGACCTCAAAACTAGGCCGTTGGATCCTAGATCCAACGTCCCAGGATGATTTTGGGTGGATTCATGTGTTTTAAAATTACTTGGTTACTTGTTATGTCCTATCTTTTGCACCTTTAGATTCATTGAAAGGCTGTGATCACATCTTCCATGATTAAATATGAGTCTCTTGATTAATCCAACGCCTCAGATTTAATCTGGACATTTGAGCCTTCTTTTTGTTTATTTCATTATTTAGATCTTTTAAATATTTTTTTAGTTTCTATAACTTTGTTTTTATTTCTATATTTTTTTTCTAAAAACCACAAAAATTATTATTATTTGTTTATGTCCTTTATTTTGATATATGTTTATGCTTTTGTTAACCATAACATTTTTAGCTCATTTTTTTATTATTGCATTTATCTTGCATATTTATTTTTTGTTATGTTTGCATACATATTTATTTTCCATCATTCATGGTTTATTTATCTCTTTCATTTTAAGTGAAGTACTTAGGATTAGAGGTAATTTAGTTTCTCTCCGCATATTTATTTTCCGCAAGACCTTAGCATGTATTTAGGGACCATGTAAATTATGTAACTAAAATATGCACTGACACACGCACACCGACACTATCACACACTTTTTTTTTTTTTTTTTACCGCTTTATGTCGTTACCGCGATCGAGGACCAAAAATGAATTAGGGACAAAATTAGGTTAATAATCGGACTTTAATTATTTCTTTAAAATCAAACTATTAGTAATTTTAGGTTCATTTTAAACTTAAGGATTTGCTTAGGATCCAACGTCCTTTGTAAATTTCTCACTTTTTATAACCTCACGTCGTTACGTATAGTTTTTTAGTTTACGCTTAACTTAGGAAAAATCAAATTTCCAAAAAAATCAAATAATCAAAACTTCAAAAATATTTTCTTAACAAACCTTGGAAACAAACCAAGTGATCTTTTTCCTTTTATTTTCTTAATCAAATGCTTAATGAATTTAATTCTTATTTTAGATTTCCTTTTCTCTAATTAAAATCAAACAACCTCACATTTTTAATTCTTCTACGCCTTTCGGCTTCTTGTCTTCTCCAAAACATTTTTTCAAACTTTTAAAATCAATCCAACTCACCAAACGAAATTTTTGAGGTGAACTACATGATTTTGATCCCGTCTTCGGGTATGTAGGCAAAAGGCTTATGTCTTTCCAAATCAATAAAAATAACAAAAACATACATCTTCTCCCTCCATTCTTTCACTTAGATTTTTAGTCAACATTTTTTTACAAATAATTAAGCGAATAATTAGCACAAGTTTAGTTTAGGTGAGAGGCTCCTTCGGAGTACCGAAGTCGATTAGGGTGCTTAACACCTTCCCTAGTCGAAACTAAAAAGGGTTTTTTACTCGTTTTTTCCCTTCCCGCGGATAAAAATTGAGAGTTCAAAGATTGACGGTTCAAAACCAACCAATGGATTGACACCCGAAAATCACGAGCACACCCTTAAAGCGATAAATCACGCAAATAATACAACCATACAAAGGATTTAGATGCTACTTCTTCTATAAGTCCAAAACATGCATAATTAATTTTTCAAAAACATCGCAGTGGAATCATAACAAAACATCTCATCAACATATAATACAAGTCTCCAAAATAGCCATGTCATATAATCATAATGCATCATCAAATGTAACTCTCAATTATTCACATACAAAGTAATCAAAACATCAGAATATAAAATAAAAACACGCACCCTAATCAGAGCCCTAAGCTACAACTCAAAGGTAAAGAGACGAGGTAGCTCCAAAGCTAGCCTCAAACATACTCACATCAAGCAAAGCAAAACAACTAATCATGCACGCCGTATATCCATCCATAAGAATAAGGTAGACGATCAATCAGACAACCACTGGGAGTTAACATTCCACAACAATATATAATCAAATGAAAGTAAAACGACATAATTAATTTCACATGATTAGCAATACTCAATTGAAAATCATTCAAAACAACCCCACATTTTATTCAAGCTTCAAGCATATGAGTATAACATTGCAACGAGTACATATTCACATCTTCACATATTCACCAAGTACATAAATCACCAAGTTCACTAATGTACATAATCACCAAGCACATAGTCAAACAAGAAACATTCATCAATTATCAATGTATGATATGTTCCAAGACACGACTTTATATGCATGTGGTAACAATCACATTCGCTTGATACAACCGTATCACAATCACCGTCGTTGAATGCAAAGTATTATAATCACTGTCGTTGTATATAAATATTTTAATCACCTTCTTTGGACACAAAGTATCCTACTTATGAATGCAAGAACGTATGACTCAATATTGCATACGTTCACACCATAATTCACCATCATTAACACCATCATTTTTCATACATACGATCACCATCAATATCATCATCATTTTGCATCTAATAATTCACCATCATTAATATATATCCACCATAAAATCAACATCATAATCATCTTTAACAACAATCACCAATCACAACTATCACCTTAATGGAACAACGTCCTTTTTAAATTCACATTTAGCATAAAAGAACGACAAACAACAACATCATAACATCCATCAAATTGAACACCTAATCACCGTTGGTTCATCATCATTCCATCATATAAATATGAATACAATCCATCTACAAGCTTTGAAAATGGTCATTGGCATGTAGTCAATAATCAATCATGGTCATTCATAATTTATTTATTATATATTAATGACTACTATTGTTTCATTACGAACTTTGAAGTAGTCATTCAATACCAAGTTGCCTCCACTATATCTAATTCAACTAGTGTGATTCAAAACTTTCGTGTCGAAGCAGTGTGCCACCGTGACGTCGCATATTGAACATCTACATGAACCACATGAACGATGGTTTAAGTAGCCATTCAATATCAAGTTACCTCCACTATATCTAATTCAACTAGTGTGGTTCAAAACTTTCGTGTCGAAGACGGTGTGCTACTGTGACGTCGCATATCGAACATCTACATGAACCACATGAATGGTGGTTTGATGCAACTGAATACGAGTGAATGGATGAAACTGAAGGTAGTTTTTAATATGGTTAGCAACGATTTTAGTATACTACAAGGTAGGATTTGAGAAGAAGGATAATAAAGAGTTTTCGGTGTGAAAAAGATGATGTGAACATGACATAATATATAGGTTAATCGTAAACGTAGTTGGTTAAAAACACAAAATATTGATTACTAATTTGCAACAAATTTGAATAATATTAATGAATGTCCCTATTTCGGTTGTTCATTGGTCATTGACCCATTAATCATTATATTTCTTTGTAAATATGACTTTCATTATAAGTTAAATGTCACACACTACTGAAAAATGCAATACAACATTCAATCTCCTTTTATTTTCATCGTGTTTATCCACCTTTGTAATGTCCCGATATTTAATACTTATTGTTATTGTTGTTGTTGTTTTAAAATGAACAAACATACACATTACACATCATTCCTGAGTTGGTGGTGAACGCACAAGACAACTTGTTAACCCAATACACCATTATTGCTTCGATGCAATTATCCGATCAAATGTCGCCACAACTGTAAAGTTGTTGTCACGACTCCGATCAATTGCAAGTTTGACATTACCACACTATCAACCCACTCTTCAAAAATCCATCTCTAATTCCTCTGACGCCATATTTTCTTTTGAGAGCATGTTGCGTGAGGATCCTTCTCCTTTGACATACAAGCTTAATTTGGCTTTGATACCTTTAATGTGACATCTCTTTTCTACTAAAAATGAAGACCGAACTTTATGGCAAAATACAATCAAATTGTTCAAAGTCGTCCAATTACTAGAATAATGCAAGAGCATTATTTTGACCGTAAAATATTATTGTTCAATTTAACTCTTGATTGGTGTAAGATATTACCGTTGAATTTCTCAATTGATCAAGATTGCCTATATGATCAAAGTGACATGTAGCTTACTCTTATGGTACAAAAAAATCTCCTGAATTATCACCTCTCATTGAAATTCATACTTTTTTAAGTAGTTGAAAAATGCAATAGTATAAGTCGAGAACTTAAAAAATTAAACAAAAACCAGAAATAAATCAAAGTTAAACTCTAAAATTGGAAAATCTAACTTCAATTAACCAAGAAGACAAACAATAAATGAAAAAAAAAATCATAAATTAGCAAATATGACCTTATTATCAAAAATAATTACTAGATGCATAATTAAAAGAAGAAATTGGGTTGATGGAGGCATGGTAAAAACGATGAAATAAAGTCGAAATGCAAAACATAGATTATATGGAGGAAGGTTAAATTAAATTAACATTTAGTTTTATAAAAAAAAAATTGTATTTTAGCCGGCCCAAGTTTTCTAGTGAGAGAAACTCTAATTTCTCTCTAAACTTTCTTTCTCCTTCGTTCATCGAGGAGGGGTGATTTTAGGTCATTTTTGACCTAGAGTCACCCCCTCTACATCTTTTTTCCCCTTTTCTTTCAATCTAAATAAGTGGTTTTTGTAACGCCCTAGTTGTTATTTAATAATTTTTGGTTGATTTTAAGTCTTTTATATGATTTTAAATGATTTATGTGATTATTTGGTGTATTGTTATTTTATTATATAGTTGTTTTTATTATTTAATAGAAATAAGTGAGGAATAATATTTATTTGAAATTTTGGGGTTTATGAGAATTAATAGAAATTATGGAGTTTGGGGGGGTTACTTTTTAATTAGAGGAATTAAAGGGAGTTATTAGTAGTTAGGAGGAGTTACGAAAATAATAAAGGGTTAGGAAAGAAAGGCAGAAACATTTTCATGTACAAAAGAAAAACAGTGAGTTTTTGGGAGAAAAAGGGAGAAGAGCCAAGGTAGCCAAGGGAAGAACCAGAGAGATTGTAGAGCTTTGATTCATCTGAATTCAAGTAAGGGTGAGACTATCTCTCAATAATAGTATTGTTATAATTCTGATTTTGGATTTAACACGATGTTAGTTGGAATTGAGATAATGAGAGTTAGGTTTTTGGAGAAAATGCAATTGTTGAGAAATGAATTGAATTGTTGTTTGATGTTGTTGTTTTATGTTCTTTGTTGTGCATTATTGTATGTTGACCCTGTAAACATTTGTTAGAACACGTTTTGGGGGATTAAGGGTTAAAAATTGAGTTTTGGATGAGATAGGGTTAGAAAATCCGAGAGCTTTTTCCCAACCCAGATGAATGGTCGCTTAAGCGAGCAACCCGTCGCTTAAGCGAGCATTCAAACTTTGTGCCCAGAACTTGAAAATGACCACACGCTCAAGCGAACCATCAGCGTACCACAAGCGTGCAAAACCTGTAGCTACGTGAATTAGGTCGCTCAAGCGTACCGTAAGCGAGCAGTAAGCGTGCAGAACCTGACCTTATGTGATTTAGCACCGCTCAAGCGAGCAGGCCTTCGCTCAAGCGAGCTGGGCTTTTGTCAGCCACTTTTTTATCTACGTTTCGTGCATTAGGGGACCCGTCTGAGCATTCTAAAATGTTTATTTTATATTGTATAACCTCTGTTTATGCA